>JAJNOH010000064.1:0-134415 GCA_022376275.1 Xylariomycetidae sp. FL2044 | reverse complement strand
CCTACTTAGCCTACCTAGGTAGCTAGTACCTCAACCTCGAACCGCAACGCCACTCCAGGGCTTCTACTACACCTACCTCCAGCTACCTAAGTAAGGTACAGCATAACCTTACCCGGACCCGACCCCCATTACATGCTCGCGCCGGCAAAACCATGAGCCAGCCACCGCGTCGATCAAGCTTCGGCATGTTGCTGCGACGCAGCAAGTCCGGCGACCTGGGCAAAGGAGGAAGGAAGTCGTCACAACAGCACCAGCGAGAGCCCGTGCCCAAATCCCCTCCTCGACTGCCCGATCTCTACAACGGTGCATCCCCTCCTCCTCTCCAACCCTTCGGTGCCGACACCAGACCTGACTCCCTAGCCATCGTTTCTGGCAAAGCCGACCACTCCTTTCACCACTACCCCCCGAGAGCTTCCATCGAGCCCGGCCGTCCTTCCATGTCCAGCATCGCCCGCCCTCCTGTCCCACCTGTTCCCACCGGCCCTTGGGATCCCTACGCCCGCACCGAGAGCATGACCCATCGTGGCCGATACAGCTATGCGAGCAGTGCTGTGAGCACCATCAACAGCCCCAGGAGGGTGCGAAGAAGGAAGGATCCTACTCCCTTCAAGTAAGAATCATTGTTATCATGACCACCACTACCACGTCACTGACTGTCCGCCTCTGCTAACCGACTTCCTACAGCGTCCTAGTCATAGGAACCCGTGGCTCTGGCAAGACTTCCTTCCTCGAGTTTCTCAAGACCTCTCTCGCTCTCCCGCCCAAGAAACGATCCCAACGCTCCACCGAGATCGAACAAGAGGTGACCTCGAGAGCCACGCCTTCCGGCAACTTCATCCCCCACTACCTCGAGAGCGAGATCGATGGCGAGCGTGTTGGTCTGACCATATGGGATTCCGAAGGCCTCGAGAAGAACGTGGTGGACCTTCAATTGAGGGAAATGTCTACCTTCCTGGAGAGCAAATTCGAGGAGACCTTTGCTGAAGAGATGAAGGTGATCCGATCACCGGGCGTTCAGGATACGCACATCCATGCAGTGTTCCTCATCCTCGACCCCGCCAGGCTCGATCGGAATATCGCCGCTACGAAAGCTACCTCTGTCAATGGTCACGGCGCCAAGCACCATCGGGACCTCGGACGGATCATCGGAGGTCTTGACGAAGACCTAGACCTCCAGGTCATGCGCACTCTGCAGGGCAAGACCACGGTCATCCCTGTCATTTCGAAAGCCGATACCATCACCACGACACACATGGCGGTCCTCAAGAAGACGGTCTGGTCCAGCCTTAAGATGGCCAACTTCGACCCTCTGGAGGCATTGGGCTTGGATGACGATGATGACGAGGTCACACTCGATTCTAGCAGAATAGATGAGGCCGAGGAAGAGGATGACGACGAGGAGGCGGTCGAGTCGGACAAGGAAGACGAGGAAGATCGGAAGAACGGGAAGGCCGCGAGCGATAGAGACGATAGCCCTGAAGATGGTGACCTCCCAATCCAAGGTCGCACATCCTCCTCGTCCAAGCGACGCTCGGCCAACTCGGTTCGCCGAAGCAAGGCATCCGACGAGGGCGCTACATCGGATGAGGTCCCCTTCCTGCCTATGTCTATCATCAGCCCGGACCTCTACGAACCCGGCGTGGTCGGCCGCAAGTTTCCTTGGGGCTTTGCGGACCCGTATAACGAGGACCACTGCGACTTCACGCGGCTGAAGGAGTCCGTCTTTAGCGAATGGCGCGGCGAGCTGCGCGAAGCTAGCAGGGAACAGTGGTACGAAGGCTGGAGGACGAGTCGTCTCAAGCATCGGGAGCCTTCTGTTCGACGTAGATGAGAAGGGCAGATGAAGAAGTCTGGAAAGGGTTGAAAAAGGGGATGGCCCCCAATTTTTACCGCCCTTGGAACACGCCATACACCAAACTACTAGGCGCATGTCGGGCGACTTGTCTTGCGTACCCCCGCCCCCCCCTTTTTTTTTGTCCCCCCCCCCCCCTTTTGTTTCCCCATCGTACGCGCTCCATTTAGATCAAGTGTTTCTCCCTGTTTCTTTATACGTCTCGGTTGAACCGTCGCAGCAATACCCCCCCGGGAGATGGCCTCTTCTACTTTGTTCTAAATACCTACTCGGTTTTCCCCGTCTTGTTTTGATTGTTTGTCACTATGTATTCTTCAACTATGTTCTACTTGCTTCATGTATGTATTGGTCGATCGATCACATGGTCGGTTCGTCACCACCACTATTACATTCAACTTTTTATCATTTTTCCGGTTCCCTTCTCATTCTTTGCTGAAACAGTCCAATGGCCACCATTAACAATACCAGAATATATGGGAAGCTCAAGCTGAAAACTGACCCGGGGTCATACCCCTGGATGGATACAAAGTTTCGGAGTGAGGGAATGACAGAAGCAGGGATTTTCGAGAGGTTTCTTCATATTTGATGAACCCGGCTGTGTCACCGGTTGGTGTTAGTGTTCGGTGGTTAGAATGCAAGGGAGAGACAGCAATTGTTGCGACAAAATACCTTGGTATTCCATGCTACAACCAAAATGAATATTCTATTTTCATATACACGCACGGACACTGTGACATTCTGCTTCGTGGGATCAAGGAGAAGACCAGATACGAGGGTGACAATGACTTGTTAAGAGGTCGGTCGGCTTAGCCTGGTCTGGTAAGTATAGGTATGGATGCGGTTTGGTGGCTGGTGGTAATTGGCTAATGATCCGACTGTTACCTTGGAATGCCTCCTTCATAAACCTATAAGATATGGGTTCCTAATATTTGCGTAAGGCAGGTTTTAACAGGCCACCCTGCCACCCTTGTCCTGTCAGGCCGTGCCGCGAGGAAGCTGAAAGTATCCGGTCAGGCCGGTGTGTTTGAATATGCGCGAGGAATGCACCTGGACGACGGGACCGAAAAGGAGAAGGCGAAATGGGATGACTAGGGCACATATCGTCAATGGCACGCTTCTCGAGGAGAACAGAAAGGTGAGCACGGAACTCCTCCATACCAGGAACGTGAAATTAATCGGCGAATACCATGCTACGTAGTACCTAGTATAAGTATGTATGAAACAAGAGAGAATTATTCATTTCCAGCTGAAGCCAATGGCAAACTCAACTTGACACAAGCCCCTTGATTATGAGACAGACAATGATGTCCCTCTTGCACCACCGATTCGTTCATCCACCCCCTCCTGTGAGTTGTACATCGGGCACGATTTCCAAGCAATCTCAGTCCCGTCTGGATGAACACGTACTCTGACAGGCAATCCGCCAACGCAAAGAACCAAATACCGAGTTTCTGTCGTGTGACTACCGGCTCTCACCATGCGTTGCAAAAGCCCTTCTTACTAACAGACCGGCATAACTACCAAAAATCTTGACAGATTCGGCCAGTGACTGATCGCACATCAACAATCCAGTGTCACCGCCTCCCAGTGACTGGCTCAGCCTCCATTATACTCCACTTCGCCTTTCGCTGTGGCTATTCCCTTCGTTTCCAGGAACATCTCGGAGAGTCAAGTCAAAAATTTGACCAAAAATAGAAGAAAGATAGCAACTTTCCCTGGATGACCCTATCAAGTTTCAGAGATGGATTGGACAGAGTATGGTTCGTCCATCTTCTAGTAAGCTGTAATGCGTGCTTTGGGCATAGGAAGGCTCGAATTGGCTCTTCATCACCAGCGAGAAACCTGAAGTGAGGGCTGCTCCTGAAATCTGGGGAGTTTGGTTTGCTTGCAGAATTCCGGATGGTTCGCGAGAGACTGGAACACCATAGAAACGAGCGGTCTTGCATGTTCATGGCTTGGTATCATATTGGCATCCTCGATGCTGATCTTCCGGTATTCGACAGCATCGATTGGCTTTTCGGGCTCTTCGTACTCAGTACCGATAGTTTCTGCCAGCCGCCGTTTCGTCATGTCTTGACAGGCTACCTGCCAAGGCCTCTGGAGCATGAATGCTCCCGAATAGAAGTCCTCTCGGACCTTGGCCAAGCGAGCTTTCAAGAGAATCTCCTCGTTTCGAAGGCTTCGGAATTCTGGAAGAATGGGATAGTCGATGTGCCAGTCGTCGGGGACTTGTGAAACCTGGTTGAAATTTGGAGGCAAGCCCTTTGGGTAGTAGTATAGGGCTTCCTCTGGGGAAATCGTGTCGAAGACCCTGACATTCTTCTCCGTGTTACCAGTACCTTGTACCGAAGACCATGTTTCACTCTGGAGGGACAGACTTGACTGGCGACCAGGGTAAAAAGACGCTTTCGAATCCTGTTGGTAGGTATATGGGTTTGGTGTAAGAACGTTGTCGTCAAAGTCCATGTACCTCTGCAGGCCTTGTTGATTGGAAGGGGCATCGAAGGGCTCCGGGGCTGTAGGTTTGACCTGGCGGCGGCCAGGGGGACCTGCGGTCAATGGAGCGGGAGCACCCGGGCCCTTTGACAAGACTTCGGCATGATTGGATAGCAGACCGGGAGGAAATCTGTGACGAGTATGACTGACATGTTCGTTGGTACCATCTGATTGCAAGAGGCTGTTCAAGGTAACAGGATCAGATCGTGTCTTTGCCAGGCCCTCGCCCTGAAACCTAGCGCGGCGTAAGTTATCCGATGTAGAGGGACGAAGGTGAGGAGAGAGCCGTGCAGAGGCGGGGCGGCGATGGGCAGACAGTATGTTTTGAGCAGCCTTCTGCATGGGATTGGTATAGGATGCCAGGTTGCTCAAACTCTTGGTATTCATGGCGGACAAATGGGTGCGAATGTCGTCTTCCGCTTCAGTGACGTCGTTGGCGCAGTCATCGCTGAAGCCTGGGGTAGCGTGTTTGTCGGGGAAGGTGAGGCTGCTAGCAGCGGATGACTGTACAGGATGCATGTTCGCCAGGGGCATCTCAAAGCGGCCTAGGCCCGAGGGTGAAAAGGTTGAAGAAGTGGTGGAGATGCCGGGGCTCACAGCACGGTCGTAATTCTGCTGTAGAGGTGAATACTGCTGCTGCTGTTCTTGTTCTTGTTCTTGTTCTTGCTGGTGGTGGTGGTGGTGGGTGGTGGACAAGGGAAGAAGACTCGTTCTTGTAGGAAAACGGGAGATTCTTGACAGCAACGACCTCGACGAGCGGGCGGCTGCAAGGGCTGAGACTGAGGGTTGTATATGGATCCAACAGTAGTATACTGAGGGGCAGGTTGTCCCTGCTGGCTGGAATCCATGATGGAGACTGGGTGTATGTAGGTGTAGGTTTAAGTGTAGGTGGAGGGGGGGGGGGGGGGGGGGGGGGGGGGGGGGGGGGGGGGGGTGGGGGGGGGGTGGGGGGGGGGGGGGGGGGGGAGGGGGTGGAGTAGGGGGTTGTTTGTCGGTTTGGCGGGCAGGACGGAAGTACGGGAGTAGGGGCAATGATGGTACCTTGGATTGGAAGACAATGAAACACAAGGCTCGAGAGCGAATAAGGCATTCGAAGGAAGATGAAGAGGGCGGGTGCTACTGGACAGATCAGAGGCAGGATAAATGGGAGATGGGAGATGGGAGATGGGATGAACGGGCCTCAGTCAATGGGGTGATGGGCCGAGGAGTTGGCAGTCGCAATGGTGGATAGTTCAGTACTGGGCAGTTCCCATCTCCCATACATACCTAGTATGTAGATACCTGTATATGTACCTACTTGAAGTATACACTTATGTACCTAAGGTATAGTTAAGTACTGGTACTTACCTAGGCACTATATAGCACAGCACACAAGTTTGTGCATCAGGCAACTCCCACTGACAAAAGCGAGGCTTAAATATGGACATGAAAGAACCATCAAGCTTACCTCCATGGATCCACATGGAGCTCAAATGGAAAGACCACCCATACACATGTTACCTGCTACAGATAACCTAACAGCTGCCCAGAATACCTACCTAGAGGTATATACCTACATAAGTACCTAGGTAGGTACTTAAGTAGGTAGCATATACTTAAATTTATTATATACACATATAAGTAGTTATTCTATATATAAGGTAGTACATGTGGTGAGTCTTTTGGCCTGATGAACTTATATAAATTGCCCAACTGTGGCTTAGGATAGACCCAGATATGCGCCAATATTAACTTTTTACTGCTGTTGAGGCTTGTATGGAGGCCTCCCCCCTTATTGTTCTATCTCGCCCGTTGGGGTATTGTTGTCCTTGTGCAATACAAATGCGCAACACCACCATGACAACAAGGTAGTACATGGTGGCCAGCAACTTGAGCTTCAATCTTGTCACTTCCCCCCCTCTCTTATCTGCCACACCATCGGAGGTCAAATGGGAAAGCCTCAAATACTTCCAGTCATCTACAGCAGGCGAATCTGGTTGGTCCATATTGAATATCATAGCCATTCATGTCCAATCCCATTGGGGTCGTTCTGAGGACGTCCATATCAGGCAATATGGAATATCCTGTTGTGATGGTAAGAGTGACGACAAAGCGACGTATCCAGCCACATTATCTTGTCAGAAGTATTTGCTCTTCATTTCATCATCTTCCTCTCTCTATTTCTCCTATTACCATTAGCATTGCTAACCGGTACTTACCTAGATGGCTTTCCCACTCATTATAATATGAACATAGAATTAAAAAACCCGGGTGGCAATGCAGCATTCTGGCTTATCCGCAGTTTAATAAGTGCGACCATTGTAACTCTGTTCTGGAGTATATGGTCCTAGGTTGCCTACTATCTGAAAGCTAGGATTGTGAATGCCGCCTTTCTATCGCAGTGGTAATATAAAGGCTTAAGCGGCCTCAAACACGGTATGTCAAACCATAATTTATAATCGTATGCCCCATTAAATCTCATCCCAACCAGGGGATATCTTATAATGCACTTACTCGCCCCTGGCTTCTATGGTGCCACCAGCAGAAATGAGAAAAGATGAACTGGATAAGCTGACATGTTTACTTAATCAGGCTCTACAAGAAACTGCTGCATCTCAATGGAAGAGCACGCCAATCAGAGCGAATGCCTAGTTGATTGCCTAGTTGATTCATCTCCGAACCCCTTTTTAGGCTTCTGGGCTTATAGACACAGGCCACTTATACTTCTTAACTTCTAAGGTCCCAATAAAAGCATGTGGGAACATTTAAGGATAGTTTAATCTACATGTTTATAATAATACTTGTTTCAACCTTGATTATATTTGTAGGTAAGCTATTATAACCAGGTGTTACTTCTTAGTAATAAATATTATGCCCTCCAACGCTAATGTTTCTATTTCCTTGAGACCAACAAATTCCTGCAACTATGTAATGCAATTGCACAAGACAACAAATAGGAAATTCCTGCAACTGGTTAGGCTGATTGTCAAGGGTGAACCCCATGAGCCTGGAACCCAGAAAAAAACCAGTAAAAAAAGCTAGATATGTACCCCATGATATAAACTCTGGAGTAGAAGATTTGACAGCTTTGTGTAGCAAGCATTCAACTTACCTACCTAGGTAGGTAATTATGCCGAGTAGATCTGTACCATACAAAGTCAAACAAGCATGACATTGAATCTCGTTGCCTGGTCTGTGTTCAAAACATTGCATAGACTGACAGTGATTCCCACCAGTACCTCGGCATCTCGCCAGATCAGTACATCATGCTGATGTTGGTTATGGATTAGCTGCCTATACTCACGTGAGTGTGGAAAGCTCTGACAGATCATTTTCTCCAGGATCGCAGTGACAAAGGAAGATCTGGGGACGACCCAATAATGATCATCTTTTACCTAGCTCATGTAGCTGATAGCCGTACAACATGCTCAGTGTACCCTTTCATTTCAGAGAGTGGTCCATCGCACATCGTTTATTACATGATATTTAAGCTGAGGACAAAGTCCATACCAAGCAGCCCCAAACCAAGTATATGGACAGACACATACAGTAACTGACTTGTGTAGTTACTGCACAGGTAGTGTCCAAAGATCTATCATCCATAAGTCAAGGAAGTACCGGTACCCTATTGGCCGTGATGAGGGACGGACCACAAAGACAACCTGAATACACAAGACCATGGCGGATCTTGAGAATGCCCCTTTTACTGTGTACCTACCTGGTATACTGGGCAGGCTGGCAGGTCACATCCCCGTCGCACGGACCATGCCGCAGCACATCAGGACTCTTGGAAGCTTAAACGTACTTCGAGTCTCGCGTTCCACGACTTCTTCCTCCCATTTTCATCGACAATGACATGCAATCACTCAGTTGTCTGCGCTTTCTGGCGATCTTCAGCATCGGGTTCAATCCCCACAATCACCCGCAGGTGAGAGACTCCTTTCTGCGATCCTCGTGACAAAATTTGACAGAATCTGCAGCATGCTCTCAGTAGTCTCATCAGCCCGGGAATGGAGGGTGACCCACGTGACTCAGACCGCGGTTGGTGTTGAAGATACTCTTACTAGCCGCAACAAGTGTGCAGAGGGTCCATGTTGGCTCTAGGCACAATGGTAGGCAATGCAATTCACCATCCGAGCATTCATCTATGCGTGTGGCAGAGACTGGCATTTCTGACCGGCCTCAACCGTGTCTTTGGGTCGTTAAGGTCTGGTTCTCTGGACCGTTGGGTTGAAAGACTGGAGGATTGAGAGACCGAGACTGCTGCTTCATATCAACACAGACCCTACAAACCAGCCATGGAGAAGAAGGGGGGTATCATCATGGTGGTGTTGCGCAATGGTATTGCACATAGACAACAATAACCCAAAAGGGCGAGAGAGAAGAAAGGGGGTTAGACCTTATCATAGTTCTCGAAAGACTGCTGGCTCTGGTTTGCAACAGCCAGGCCCCACCCAATCCTGAAAATGGGAGAAGGGGAGGGGGGGGGAATTTCTGTCATCAGCCGCATTCCTGGTGGGCCCTTTGCCAATCGCCAGCAAGGTTCGTGATAATCGAAAGCCCTTGGCATTCGTCAGCAGCGGGAAGACCAAACCCACGGGCTTCCAACCCCACGATAAAAAGCCAAGCTCCCCTCCACATTTTTCAGACCTTCTCTTCTTCTCTTCAAGCAACCCTCTTCGCGTCTCTACATCAAGGACCACAGAACGCGAAGAATTTCATCAACCTCAAACCCCACAGACACACATCTATCCACTCCCACGCAAGCAGCACGCCACACTATGTCGTAGCAAGTGTCGAGGCGACAGCTTCCAGCTCGCGCAGCCGCCCGACGAGGACCAGCCGACCAGCAGGCTGGCTTTGGACTACCCAATGAACAACAATCTGGTCTTACCTTGCCGGACCAGCAACAGGTAGCCACCGGACAGCTCACAACCCAGCAAGTTGCCGCCGCGCGGCCCGCCCGACTCTAGCTCAAGTTCATGCGTATTTGGAAGGGCAAGGTCCCAAATATTCATGGTTATGAAGACCGCAACGATGACCAATACGCAAACAACACCCATTCCCGATTCTACAACATCCCCAAGAAACACAAAGGAAAATGGAGTAATGCAGGTACATTGGCTACGCGCAAGTTGCGAAGCAAAGAGGGTCTGATCAAGATGTGTGCCGAAATCGCGTACCACCGCAAGAAGATCGTACCTGGTGCCATGTAAGTAGACGTGTCAACTCCTTGATGTCATTACGAAGTAGCTAATCAACGAGACATACAGCCCCTGGAAGGAGGACGACCCAGTCATGGCCTCTTTGAATGTCCACTTTGGCCCTGCTTCCACAGCCACGGGACCCTCGGCGGAGTATACGGGCGGACTATGACAATGGCGATTTTTTGGTATCCAACAAGTAAATGCTGGTTAGTGGTGTCCCCTATTCCACGGCCAATTTAACCACGTTACTAATGATTTATCAGGTCGCTAAGCTAAATTTTTTTATATTATTTATAAATAAATAATTTTCTTTTATTTAATGTTTTATAATATATTATAATTTATATATATATTTATATATATATTAATTTTAACTTTTTAATATTAATAAATTTTATATAAAAGCTTTATTTTATATTATTTTATTTTATTTTATAGGCTTATTTTTATTTTTATATAATATTAATTATAAAACGCAACTTTTGATTTATTATTTTAGTATTACTTAGGTGTTGTTCGAGTTGTGGTTTTATTAAAGAGGTGGTTTTAATAATGCGGGCTATATATATAATAGTAGATACTATCCAGCGGGCTAGCGATCTATGTTCGCTTCCTTCTATTTCGTCCCCTCATGATAGTGGCAGTCCTGGAAGCCAAATATCGTGCAAGTGTAAGGCAGACAGACAAGCGGGCAGGCAGAAGGACCTGTCTCGACCGATTCTTTACCCAGAGCCCGCCTTAACTTCACCACAGACAATGGAAGAAGGTCGAACGTGAACGTGGAACGTACCTAGGTATATACCTACCTGTTGTACGAATGACAGCAGCAATAAGCTGGCCAGCTGATGTCTTGCCCGCATGTCGGAGTCAACTGGTCTTCGTGCGTGTCGGTCGAAGCGCATCCATTGATAATCATTGAATCCACCGCGGTGATGAGCTGAACGTAGTCCATCGCCATCTATCGGTCCTCATGACGATCGATACTGACCGGCCACAACCTATTCATCATTGTACTAGATCAGGCACCGAATCGACCTCGACCCCTCGACGTCGGCTCTTGCCATCAAACCATACCACATTTCGGCAGGTGATGGACAGTTCATACATAGAACAAGCCGTGACCGGAAGCTGGAGTTCTGGTCTGATCGGCGGGGCGACGTACCTTGAGCAGACCAGCCTCGCATAGGTGTACAGAGTCCCGATGATCGGGCTGTCACTTACCCGACTTGCATCGAGAGGATCCACCAGGAGGAAAAGTGCAATATAGTTTCTGATCCGAGGGACGATAACCTTCTGCCGTAAGTGCGCCGAATAGACTATGACTTTGTGAGATACCCTCCCATCTGCGTCTTAGGGGAGGAGAGCAGCTCCCGAAAGAGGGGAAAATGTGACAATAATACCATGCCATGCTCATCTGATGACCCAAAGACGGAGAAGCCCAAGAGATAGACATGGGGAGTCCAGAAAGCCTCCTCATGACCGAACAGATGGATCGTCGTAAGGCAGAACGTCGAGGTATATCCCTGGGGCGCAGGGCAATCACAGGGATCATGCTCGCCCCTCTTGGCTTAAAGACATTGACAACCCGTCATAGCCGACAAGGTCCCAAGGTTTTCCTCTTTATCTTCACCTCAAGCGAGCATCTGGGTGTAGAGGTCGATGGTATACTGGTTACAGAAAAAGATCATCTAGGCTCGGGTTTGCTGGTCTGCCTGCCAGGCAGGCCGGGGGTGTGCAGTGCCACACTTCTCCCGCCAAGCTGTGCACACCCGCCCTGTTCGCGTCCGAAGGTCGTCAGGACTACGTTTTCCGAACTATAAGGAAGCGGAAGGGAGGCAAATGCTTACGCCAGCACCCATCTCAACATCGGCGGGTCACTTGCTTCAGCTGGCGATATTGAAGATACCGCCCGGGTTCCGCGACAGACTAATTCCCGATTGATGTGAAACATGGTTGGGGGTTACTGAGCCAAACCTCCTCAATCAATACGGTAGCATTCAACTTTGAGGTTGATGGGTATCACTCGAGGAGTATCCGGGAACCTGAATGGACGAAGTGACGATCCCTTTCTTCTGATTCATCGTCCCACACGAACAAAGACCTCTCGCCGCTCTACCGATCTGGGTTTCTGGGTCCAATGGACGCTGGCTCGCGCGGTGCACGACATGCTGCGCGTACCAGAGTATACCAACCCATTCGGCATCTAATTGTCCACCCCGAGGAACGGAATCCTGGGACGGGTCGCTTCTAGAAGCTCCAGAGATCGCACTCGATGCAAGACATGGTTTGTTCAGCCGCCCAGTGAAAGGGCGTCCGCGCTATGTCGTGCTTATCATCCATTCAAGCCAGGACGTCGGGCTCGCCAGGTATGTATGTGCCCTCGCCGAATTTGGTCTGAGGAGGGTTGCACAAGGGCAATATGTCAGGTGCATGGTTGGGTGCGATAAATACATGAAGTAGCCTCGAATACCACAACGGTTCGCGGGGTGGCTGCGAGGTCCTTGTGTGGAACTCAAGCAAGCATAGGATGACGAGAGAAGGGCGCCGCGGTAGTAGGAGATTTTCGAATCGGGCCATCTCCAATAGTTCGTGAGGCGTGGTGTTCTCTGCGGGTTAGAGGCTATGTCCTGTTCTCTTCTTTGGATGTGGTGGTGGTCTCGAGGCAAGGATGAGGGAATACGTAGCCGTATACAGACTGGATACGTTGCCTCTTGCGACTTTCGCCAACCGTGGGATGATCAGCCGGGCGTCGGGATCCAACCAAGGACGATTCTTATTGCGATGCTTATTGCTCAGGGGGTTTGCGGGTGGTGGTGGTGGGCTGTGGCTGCTGCCATGCAGCCCACGCACGCCTTCTCGATAGGGGTAGTAGACCCATGCTCGATTAGAAATCGGATTTGGTTCTCGCTTCTGTCGTGGTTGGGTTGCTTCTTCCCAGCGGCACCTCTTACGACGCTATACTGCCAAAATTGGCACACTTATTGGCGGCAAGTCGAGGTAGTATGGAACGAGTGGCCTCGGTCCTCTCCGCGATGTCTTGGCATTGAGAAGAGGAGAGAGGGGTAGGATGCAAGAAGAGAGAACCTTAACTGTGCCGCCCCCCTTCCCGCTTTCGCGATGTCATGACACTTGCGAGGAAGACCAAAGGGCCGCGTGGAAAACAATGCCGAGCCTGGGGATGCAAGGATGATTGGCGGAACGCGATGCCTTGGCGGTATACTGTGCTGAAGTAAGTGCGTGTGTGTGTGTGCGTGTGTGTGTGTGTGTGTGTGTGTGTGTGTGTGTGTGTATTTGTGTACGTGTTTTTTTTTTAAAAAAAAAAAAAAAAAAAAACAATGGTGTGAAAGAGAGACCTGTGTGAGAGAGGGAGAAGAAGAAAGAGAGAAAGGAGAGAAAGTGTGAGTGAGCCAAAGCGTGGCTGCGAAGCGAGATGCCTATCACCACGAATAAGGTAGACAGTTCCCCTGAAGTGGGCCCAGCGGCAGGTCTCTTGATACCTACTAGGTAGATTACCTAGATACCTCCTGGACGCGCCCCGGTCTGGCCAGGTCTGGATTGCAACACCCTGGGCAGCGAAATAAGTCGGAAGGATTTGGTGTGTATACGAGCAAGAGCAGCGTAAGAACATGGCAGAGACAGGCAAAGACAGGGAGAGTGAGCGAGGGAGATTCGTTCAGGTAAAAAGGAGAAGAAGCAGAAGAAGAAGAAGAAGAAGAAGAAGATACGGGCTTGATAGATACTACCTAGGTATAGACGCTGGTGCTGGTCATAGTCATAGCCATAGCATGATGGAGTATTTTGGAGTCACTGAATGCTGAAGAAACGATCGATGGTGGACGGCCGGATACCTGCCTCTTTGCAGCAGGTGCCTTGGGGGGTATACCTTGGGTAGGGAGCTGCTTGGATTTCCCTTGTATGCTGTAAGAGTCCAGGGGCTCCTCACAATATCCTCCCTGTGTCCAGATTCGTTCAAGAGGCGAACGAGGTCATACTACCGGTACCCAGTATGCTTCAACGTCATGCCTAGTATCATGTGGGCTGGCAGCGGCATTCTGGACGTTGCAGTCAACGGTGGCGCTCAGTACGACGTCTGCTACCCACCGCCCCCCCGCCAAGTTCTTTCGCAGCATTCAGAATGTGGTCCACTGTCTGGGAAACAGCCCAAAAGGCACAAGATGGAGGGTTGAGGTGGGTTTCGAAGGCAATTCAAGAGAGGAAATGCGACAGGTTCTCGCGAGTGAGAACTGGCGGCGTGGTTCCTACTTGTTCGCGCAGGGAGGAGGATGGGTGAAGGGAGAAAAGGAGGGGGAAGAGGGGGGGGGGGGGGGGGGGGGGGGGGGGGGGGGGGGGGGGGGGGGGGGGGGGGGGGGGGGGGGGGGGGGGGGGGGGGGGGGGGGGGGGGGGGGGGGGGGGGGGGGGGGGGGAGGGGGGGGGGGGGGGGGGGGGGGGGGGGGGGGGGGGGGGGGGGGGGGGGGGGGGGGGGGGGCAAGGGAGTTCCCGACAGGGAGGTCGAGGTCGAGGGCGAGGGTCGAGGTCGAGAAGCAGAGGACCCTGACAGGCTGGAAAGAAAACGGAGCCGGTCATCGGTCATCGGATACCTACCTAGTCGATGTGTTCTAGTCGAGCGTGTACCGAGTATACCGAGTGTACCGAATGTACCGAGTACGCACATACTTCATATTACTTATGCATATATCTAAGTGTGTACTTACCTAGGTTTAATACTGATATATATATATATACCTAGGTATTTACCTGCACTTATAGGTACCTAAGTTAGGTATGCGACTGAGACTAAGCAGACACTTGAGGCCAGGGTAGAGAGGTGTATCTAGGTATAGACTACATATAGACTACCTATATAGATATATGTACTTAGGAATAAGTAAGGTAGGCACATAAGTATAAGTAGGCATGATTCCTCCCAGAGTTCGTCAAAGTGGCTTGATATGTTCTCGGTGGATGACTTCAGCTGTTGAGCTTGAGCTTTGGTTCGGAACTTCAACTGTCACCTTCGGTATCCAGCTTGTTGAAGAGCTGTGCTGCTTCTTGTCTTTTCCTTTTCCTTTGGCACCCCCTGAATGTGTGAATCCCATCCGCGGAAGTGCTGTGACACCACGGCGTTATTAACCGCTGTTGGAGTCAGTTGCATAGTAAGGTCCGAGACGTCGCTCTTCATCCTTCGGGCTGGAACACGCAGCCAGCCAGTCAGCGCAGCGAGCCAGTCAGCGCAGCGAGCCAAAGAGTCAGCCAGACCCAAGCTTTGGAGTCTTTACTCCATCGACTTAAGATCCATCCGCATCTACAACAGTAGCCACGACAGCCACAACAGCCACGAGAGCCACAACATTCTCTCTAGGCACTTTGTACATGGGCGGATAGGTACCTATATGTACTTGTTGTATAATTAGGATATGTATGCACATACCTAGGTAAGTACTCACCACTTGAGCAGTGCACCGCATCGCATTCGCACGTACCAAGCCGCTAACCTCCTAGGTAACTAGGTATCAATCTAGATAGTACCAGCAGCTAGACCCACCTGCCATCTTTCCTCCAGGGCTGTATCCGGGGAACCATTTCCCCCCATTGCCTCTAGACTCTCCCAACGTGGAAGCTTCTTCCAGCTTATTATTACCTAAAAGTCTAAACTCCGGAGCCTCTCGGGGGCTTGGGGCTCTGGCTTTTAGGTTGTGCACGACTGCAACCACGCCGCCAAGGACAACGACAGCGACAGCGACAACGACAACGACAACGAGAAGAACGCTCCCCAAAAACAAAGAAAAAAAGAGAAAAAAAGAAGAAAAAAAAAGGAAAGAAGGAAGGAAGCCTGCGAGACCCGTAAGAGAACAGCATACATCTTATCGCGTCTCTACCTAGGTGGTTCTTGAACAACTTGCTTGTCGTCTGCCCCGTCCGTCATCCCTCTTGTCTCCTCTGAGAGAGGGAACGAACCTTGCTCCTTTTGGTCCTTGGGTCTAGACTCTAGACCCAGACCCGAACACCGTCTCCGTTCTTTGGTTCAGCTCGTTCGCCCGCCATTTCGCCCGCCATCTCGCTCGCCCCTCAGCAGGCGTAACCTTCGTAGGGACGCTCTCTTGCCTTGCCTGCAACGTCAGCGAAGCTTTACTTCTTCCTCATTCCAATTTGCCCAATCTTGCTATCTCCCGTCTCTTCCTGTGCTTCTCCCACTCTTCCGTCCATCGCAACCCACCAAAGCCCGGCCCAACCATGGATTTTTCTCAGGCCTATTACGGCGCAGCTCAGCCTTACCAGTTCATTGGCATCCCCCCTCTGACGCCATCTCATTCCCACTCGGCCGCCTCTGATGAGTTCAACAGCCACTCCCCACATGTTCGTCGTGCCTCGTCCTTGCTCTCTGCTCTGTTTTGCCTTGATGCAAGTAAACATCGCCCGAGCCATCTTGCTGACCTTGTCTACCCTACTCCCCAGGAGCTCTACGAGAACTTCCAAAACAACCACAACCACAACCACAACAACAACAGCAGCAGCGGTAGCAGCAACGACCACTTCCAACCTAATTTTGAGCAATATGGCCAGTTCAACGGCAACCCGAACCCGAACCAGAATCAGAACTTTCACGGTCCTCCTGGCCCTCCTACGCCGCCCGCTCACTCTTTGCATGGCCACAACCAGGGCAATGGAGCCTCGATCATGAGTAATCATCAGGCTGACATGCTACCCGCGGCGAAACCGGACCCTGATGCCAACCGACAAACGGGCTCTAACTCGGACGACGATGACCTGACACCAGCCCAATCACGCCGTAAGGCCCAAAACCGAGCTGCGTAAGCGAAGCCTTGCCTATTTTTCTCGTCCTTCTTTCCCATCGAGGCCAATGCCATTTCTCTGAGACACGGAAGCTAACCACGTCTCGCTTGCAGACAGCGCGCTTTCCGGGAACGCAAGGAACGTCACGTCAAAGACCTCGAAGCGAAGCTCGCAAACCTCGAAGCAACACAAAACGAAACTGCTACCGAGAACGAGAAGCTGAAGCGCGATCTTCAGAAGATCAGCACCGAGAACGAGATTCTGCGTGCTACCTCGAGCGTCCAGGCCCGGAACGGGTCTGCCTCCCCGCCGGGCGGTATTCCGACTACCACCGGTCCCATGGAGTTCAATCCAACTGACTTTTACTCGGATCTCCTGCAGAACCACGCCAATAAAACTCCCAGCCATCGCATCGTCGAGTCCGAGGACGGCGAGCGCCTGCTCGCCGCTGGTGCGACGTGGGACTACATCATCAACCATCCCCTTTTCAAGGAGGGCCGTGTCGACGTCGGTGACGTAAGCGAGCGTTTAAAGTCACAGGCCAAATGCGACGGGCAGGGGCCCGTATTTGAGGAACGGGCCATACTTGAGGCGATTAAAGAAAGCGTTGCCAGTGGCAGCGATGAGTTGCTATGAGATGCTTATGGAAAATACTATTGGGGCGTGAGCAGTGTCGGTGGCAGTAGAAACAGCAGTGACGTGACGAATTACGAGTCAAAAGACTTTGGACAAACGATACAAACGCGGCAAAAAACGAATGGTCATAGCGAGACAGCAGTCTGTCCTCCGACCTTCGCGTGGGAGGACGGGTTATTTCGCACTCGATCAAGTAACTAAGTAGCCCGATGTGGAGCGAAAAGGGCGACTGGATATCTCGAGGAGGAGCGTAGGAGACCAGACCGACGACCACGCGGAATGAGACGACACGCCATTGCCTATGCTATACCAATGGCGCAAGAAAAAGGGCGACTTACGAATGGGTACAACGGGGATTTTCAGACACGAAAGTTTATTGACGACATTGGCTGGGTTGATGGACGAGGCGCTGAGTTGGCGTCGAGAGACCGCAAACCAAAGATTGTGCCTTGGTATAAACTTTGAGAGGATGCGGAGTGAATGAGATGCAAATTGTCTCATTTGGGTAGGTATGTTAGTGGCGAATGGAATGGGGAGGCCATACCGTCAGGGGACGGGGTGGAGTGGCTGCCTGTGCCTGTGGGCGAAGGAAGATTCCAGTTCGTTTTCACCTCTTGTATCAATGATTCATGGTGACCTAAACCAAGCCTGCGGTGCTTGGGCAGGTTTGCTCGGAGGGGGCAAATGATGTGATTTAGTATAGGAAGGGTTGGAAACTCCTGGGGCATTTTACTCCGCCTTTGGGAAGGATATCAGCTGGTATATATGTTTTGGGTTGTGTCTACTGAGTTTTGACCTTTAACCCCTACTGTACCGGCGGGCGTGGAGAAGGCGGAAAAGAGGATAGAGAGTGAGAGAGAGTATACTTGTGTTTGACGAGCTCGGCGGCAGGATTTCGTACCGTGAACCGTTCTTCGATGGGCTAGCCTTTTTGTACGGTTGGGTTTCTTGGGGGGGATTGGGGGTCATGTAGCGAGCTATCAGGTGACCCGGCAATACTTTTCCAGCTTATAATGCCTTTATCCATGGAGTTTTTTTTCGCCCCCTTCCTTCCTACGCGGAAGATTGCGGCTTTTCGAGGGTTTTTGACTGTGATGGCACTGTAAGGAGCTGTTGATCGCAGGGTAAAGACCCTTTCTCGGTCAAGGTTGTTTTGCAGGTAGGTATCTGGATATCATGGGCAGATGGGCTCCGAGCTTGTTATCCAATATCTTCCCCAGCTGCTCGTGTAGCCCGGCGCGCACATTGAAATTTGAAAGTCATCCTTTCATGTTCTGAGCCATGTAAGGGATACTTGAATCATGCTGCGTGTCTACTACCTATGGAGGTCTTCTCCGGAATTACTACCATCTGATATGTTCCTCTCCCGCGCAAATAGGTTTTCACCCGGCATCGTGAGTAGCGCAAGGACGTACCATCATGCTGTAGACCACGACTCGAAGGCCCAAGGAATCTATGAAAAGATGCCGGAATTGCAAAGTATTCCATCTCTATGAATTAGGTGAATAGTATGTAGGCAGGGGAACCATACGCCATCGGCTTTCTGTTCCCGTTCATGAAATCAGAGCTCTTGATCATCCACACATGTACGCCCGCATATGAATCTTCCCTCCACTCATCTCTGTTCCCATTAGCACCCACACAACCAACTAATCTTGTAGAGCATTTCTTGGGTCATTCGACACAATCCGCCGCAATCACTTAATTAGTCTTCTTCCCGTTAGCCCCTTTCCCTTTTCCCGTGTGCTCCTTCACCTCCACATAAGGGTGCTTGATCGTCAAACACCAGATGTCCAGGTAGTCACAAATCGTAACAATCACGTCCACCACGAATGACCCGTATATCCCAATGGCCATGCCCAGCATGGAGAACATGAACGCGACCTGGTATACGTCATCGCCCAGAGCGCTTGGCCACCCGCTGGCCCAGCCGACGCGGTGCTGGAGCACGGGACCCAGGGAGTCGACGACACCCCAGGCCAGTGGGAGTGCCAGGACATTCCAGTACGGAAAGTCGAGCTTGACGAGGTGGGCAGTGATGATCTGACCAACCGAGTAGGCGTTGACGATGCCGGCGAACATGACGAACGGCACCAGGTGCTGTGTCCGGATCAGCGGCTGAAGGTACAGGTAGGCCACGATAAGGACCCAAGTCCCGAAGAAGGGCACGAGGCCCAGGAGGGCGCCGCGGCTGCGGTCGCCCCGGGCCCGGCGTGCCTTGATCACGTTGCGTGCCGACTCGACCGTGTTGAAGACGAGGACCACGATACCTTGTACCATGTACCACTGGGTGAAGGAGAGGCCGTAGATCGTCGAAGGAATCCCGAGGGTTTTGGGAACGCCTAGAGCGCCTAACATGGACTGCTGCCAGAAGGAGGCGCCGCCCATGTAGCCCGTCAGCGCGTAGACGAAAACGAGGATCAGAACGCCTTCGACGGGGCCGTTTACGATTCCGAGTGTGAGCGTCTTGGTGTGGTACTCGTCCCAGGTCTGCACGTAGAAGGTGCAGAGAGCTGCGGCCGGGTGGGCGGAGTGTCAATATGCGCACTAGGCAAGGTACTTATGCGCAGTCTGGGGGAGGGAGAGAGGGATGACGTACAGGCGAAGAGGGTCGCGACGGTGTACCAGCTCTGGCCCATATTTTGCGAGCCGGCGAAGAGGAGGACTTCGAGAGAGGTGTTGAGGGCGTCGACGCCGTGGTCGAAGAGTTCGCCCAGGGGGCCGCTCTGTCTCGTTCGTCGGCTGAAGTGCAGGCGTCCCAGATGTCAGATGTCAGTAACGAGGTTTCGGAGTGAAGGACTCACTTACGCCTGGCTTCCATCGACGGCGTCGAAAGTCTGATACAAGAACAGTCCAGCGGCCCAACTATAGTAGACCCAGGGCGGGCAGTTCTGGTCGAGGGTCGGATTGTACCAGAGCAGGGTGATGAAGTTGGCGATGACAAACATGAAACCGGAGAGGGTGATCAGGTTCGGGGCCATGGACATGGGAAAGCACTTTATGACGACATGGGTATAGAAGGGTTTGAGTATGTACTTGGACGTCAAGGAGTGGTCGACACCTGAGTATTTATACTCCTTCAGATTCGGGAGGAACTTCTCGCGCACGTAGACCATGGCGGCGGCGGGTAGCGAGGCGCTATTCTACAATCGAGAGGTGGAGTATATTCGACTCGCGTTTTTGTCGTCGTCGTCGTCGTCGTCGTCGTCGAGTTCTGGACAAGTTCGCCAGACCCGACAAGCAGGTAAGGTTAGATATCTACTTAAGTACTGTAGTGCAACGAGATGAAGGAAGAGAGGGCAAGGGAAGAAAGGGAAAAGAGAGAAGGGAGAGGGGAAGAGAAGGAACGCGATGCGGCATAAAGAGAGAAGCGAACTCGTCTTCTTTCTTGGAGAACTCTTCAAAGACGACCGAGTGATGAATTATATGTTTATTAGTATTATTATGAGCATGATTGGGAGATGGAGAAGACTTGCAAGGTTGGAACCTTAGAGTTTGGATGACTAAAAACGTCATATCTGTGGTTCCAAGGATCTGGCCAGGTGGATTTGAGCTACGCGTCCAGCCCTAGGTACCGACCTAGGTAGAGGGAGCAATCCATCTAAATTACCAGGTCTAGGCTGCTAGGTACAGTAGGTGGGCCTCCTCACGTGCCGCTGCTAACACCACCATCCTTTACTTGTGCATACCTTGAGGAGGTATATATATAGGCTGAGTATCATTATGTACCTCTAGATACTTATGCTGGGTACATACCTAGGTACCTAGGTAGGTAATTATGTACCTAGGTATGTCTTGGATTCTCAATGTCTTCAGAGTGTAAGTTCAGGAACAACATTGAAGAAACCCCCTTAATACTTTTTATCTAGTATGCCATGATCCTTAACAACCGAAAGAATATACCTACCTAGGTACTCTCGCTCGTCAATTTTGCATATGTAACGCCTTCCGGAATACCGCCGATTACGCGACTGATGAAACCACCATACCCGCCACGTTCTCTTCCTCGCTGCGGACCGTAATCTTCGTAGTAACCCCAGACCTGGCAGAGTAGGCCATCCTGACATTCGCCACCACTCTTCCCCCACCTACTGTCTTTCCCAGCAGCTTGAGTTGATGTGTAGTCTGGTTGACTGGAACATCCGTGCCTTCAAGTGGTTGTAATGATAGCGCTTTAGCCAATTGTTCCGTAGCATCTGTTTGTCAAACGAAATTTTAGTCTGGAAGCCTCACCATCCGACTGCCTGCCTTCGATAATACGTACCTGCGATGCTGCTGACCCCCGAGAGCTGTAGTGTCTCTGAAGCCTCCTCTCCTGCCGCACCCACTTGTTCCCAGATGTGGTTGAAATTGCTCGCGAATGTCGGTATAACGTAATCGCTACCCGCAAGCTCCAAATCTCCCACCTCATACTCATCCTCGTACCCGCTTTCTTCCGGCTCGTTCGTGGTAGGGTCAATCTCTTTGCTGGTAAACTTCAGTACGTTAGAGAACGAGCTCGTAGGCATCGATCCGTCCCCGGCTGCTTTCTTGAAGGCAACATATATCTTGCCTGGCTCGTCCGTCCCAAGTTTGTCTGCGGGGATGATGAAAACCTCTTCGAGTTCCTCTTCCTCCGACGGTATAGCCACTACAGAGACATTCTCCAACACCGTCGCTGGAAGGGTATTCTTGACCTCGTATTGGAAGACAATGTGCTCTTTGAAGATATGCTTGACTACCGTCACGACATATTCCGTCTCAGCTTCTGTCAACTCGACCACAGCTGACGACTTGAGCACGCCTCCAAACTCCTTCATTTCCGGGATCGACATGAGCTCTTGGGCATACTTCTGAGCGGCGGCGGCAGCTGAAGCTTGTACCTCGGCCCCCGATGCCGCTGCCTTGGTAGCGCCCGCCTTGGGTGGTTTGAGAGACGGAGCTGAAGCCGTGAGCTTCTTGGTGCGGTCCTCGGCATCCGCTTCTTCGCGTGTGACAATCGGGATCTTGCTAATATCGAACGGTGTTTCAAACGCCGACTTGTCGTCTGAAGTAACGTACATGACAAGCTGGTGTTCGAAGTAAGGCAGAGAAAACATGTTTTCTACGAGAACGAGTCAGTATCATATTGCTCCACGGGTACATAGCTAGGTTCCCTACCATTCTTGATGAACCGTTCACCTATATCATCCTCCTCGTGCATCAATCTTAGATTGAGTGCTGCTCGGTCACGAACTTCGTCGTCTACATCGTCCAAGCATCGTGTCAAGAGCACGTCGACACTACGCTTGACCTCAGTGTCTTTCTGGCCAACCCCAAACTTGGCCAAGGCAGTGACAGCAGCGGCCCTTATGATGGCGTTCTCGAGAACCACTCGGTTGTAAATGTAGCGGATATACTTGGTGGGCTGGGACGTCTTGGGACCTTCGAGACCTAAGAGGTGGAGTATTCGAACAGCCAGCTTGGTGAACTCGCAATCTTCGATAAACTCGCACAAGTGAGCCAGAGCGTCTTCCTTTGAATCGGGGACAAATTTGATCAGATCAAACATGCTCTCCACCACCGCCCTCTTAAACTCATAGCCACCTTCATCGCGAAGTATCCCGCTGAGAAAAGCCAGCATGCCGGCCTGTTTGCTAGGAAATTTGAGACAAAGAGTTCGGATGGCCTCAACGATGGTAATTTTAAACTCGTCAGTAATCTCGGACATGAACCCAGTAATCTGCTTCATGAGGCGGTCCACGCTGGCCTCGTTGCCCGTCTTGAGGAGCGTGGTGATGGCGAAAGTTGCGATCGAACGATTGCTGTTGGATATGAGGGATTCGATATCGGGGTTGCACGCGTTGACTGCGTGTGGCTTGAACGAAGCAAAGTTATGTAGGATTCGGAGGGCGGCAAATTTGGTCACAGCCCGAGGGGAGGAGAGGAATAGTTGCAGAACGTGCACGGCCTGAGTGACTTCAGCATCGGTGACGTCTCGCATATCGCAGATGGCCTTGGCAGCCTCGAAATTGACCATCTCGCTCTTATGCCTCAGCCACCCGTCCAGCAATTGCATCATTGGTTTTCTCAATGAATGGTCCTCCTCGGCCAACTGCGCGGCCAGTCTGACGAGCATGACAATGGCGGCAGGACTCTTTACTGCACCAGCCGCACCGAATTGCTGGACCATCTTCACAAGCGCCATGCGGTCGTGGGAACGCATCTGGTAGAGAAGACCAATGGCGTGGTATTGAGTCATGGTCGAGTTATTGACTGGAAGAGCGCCGGACGAGGATGAGAAGCCGAGGGAGAAACCACCGGACGACTTAGTAGAGGCGGCAGCCTCTTGAGTTTCGGATTGCCATCTCCTTACGACATCTTTGGCGATGGGGAGGAGGTGATAGGAGGATACGAGGGCTGCGGATGATACTGAAGGGTTCTTGTCGACGATTGCAGTCTTCATGACCCGCTCGATCGACTGCACGGTTGTAGCCTAGCAGGGGTCAACAGGGGGAAATGCAGTACGCCGAGCGGTCCTCAATACTCACATCTATGATACGACACAAGGCTCGAATGGCATTGGGCCTGTAGATGGCATCGGTACTGCCGCCAGTATCTTTCATTATAGTGCTGGTGACCATGATAATGTCCTCGGCGGAATGGGCCAGCTCCTTAATGACCAGGTGAACCATCTGGCGCAAGCTGGCATCTTTGTTCTGGAACAGCTTCGAGATACCGAAAAAGAGAGTGGTAGCTTCGTTCGTCGGGAACTTCTCCCCCGTGTAGAGGAGCAGAGCGATCTTGGTCAGAAGAATGCGACATCTCCGGGGCTGGATCGGTGAACTGTTAAACAATCGAGCTGGTTATCACTTAGCGAAGCCGTCGGTAGAGGATGGAGGATAGAGGGGGGATCTGGGAGTTCGCATGGAGGAATTGGCTATGCACACCTTCTTGGAAGACCTGAGTGCGGTCGACTTTGACCAGGCCGAGGTCGGCATCTTCATCTTTCTTGCCGTAGCTCATCTTGGTGTAGGACGGCAGCGTGGTCAAATGGGGGTTGAAGATGTCGTCGGGCGGTTGTGGGTTTTGTCCACATCTGAGTCTGGGTATGCTGCCCAGGTGAGGAAGGACAGCACAATCATTACATACTAAGAAGTGATAGGTAGGTAGTCTGCCTGCTTCCAGTTGGCGCTAGACGGGATTAACCGTAGAACTGCCGAGATTCTGGCCACACTGCCACATCTCCTTCTACCGACCGCCCCACCAGATCCCCCCCTTTTTTTTAAAAATCCGACCGTTCATAAACCTACCCGTTTGCCCGGGTTCGGGTATCAGATTTGACCTGCTCATGTATGAAGACTGAAGTTTTGGACTTCCCATCATCTGTGAAGCGTCGATGGTGTCCTGCAACGTGACCTAAGATACACCACGTTTTATGATAATGATTCAATTATCGTGTAGGAGACAAGTGCCTACTTGCATCTCATGGTCATTGACTCGAATCATGTTTCTTTCCCCCTGGTGGGATGAGGTTGACCTAGCATTATCAAGCGAGACATGGTTTTCATCAAGTATACACATACACATCCATACCTGAGGGATCTAGGTAGGTACTTATGTGGATACATAATGTATCTACATATGTATCTAGATGTTGATATCAGTGGCCTCTGGGGGCACTCTTGACGAGCTTCATTGCATTATCTGCATAGCCCTCAGTTCCCCCACATCTAGCTATGAGTCCTTGCATGTCAACATCCGGACCACTGCCACCACTCCTCTCCCGGCCAATGAGTGCACTATTTCTGGTGCTCGGTATCCTCAACATCTCTTTTTCTACCTTCCAGCCGCACTCGGCAGCAATCCTCGAGACCCAATTCACAAGGGAAGAATATGCAGACGGCATTTTGCCTTTTATGCTTGAGGCAGGAGCACGAAACCTTTTGCCGGAAAGATCATGACTGCAACACGGGATTATGATGAAAGGGCATTCTGAAATGGTTGCAAGTATTGGGGTCCACGGCGTCAGTTCGTCGGCGTGATTTGAGATGATGAATGTCCCCTTGGGAAATAGCCCATCGTGAACAATACCGTCAGTCTTGATCTCATCAAGGGTGGGGTCCTGTATATCCGACTCCTGCTTACCTCCAGCGATGGAGGGGAAAAGAACATGTTGCCGGAGGCTTGGTTTTCCTCCGAACTCGGTAACTATCTCGGAGTAGTTTTCCCATGACTTGCGTTTTCTAGCATCGAAGCCCCATCCCAAGTATCCTTCCCGACGGAGGATATGTACGAGAAGACCGTTTCCGCAGCCTATATCAACGAAACCAGGAAATGGCGAGTTCTGGTACATCTGAGTCCACAGTTGAATGAGAAACGCTGCAATTCCCAGATCCTCGAAGACATGCTTAGATGGATCTGTCACCTCGGCCCAGGACTTGATCAGCTGCCGAGAATATCTTTCTTTGAGCCTGGCATAAGTCGTCTGAACCGGAATTTGGGGGATAATGGTGTCGTGCTGGACGCGCTTCACGTACCCCACACGAGCACCTTCACCGTGCTTGGACACGGTCGTCAATAGATGGAGACCCGTCCTCACCAACTTTGATGCACTCGAGTCCTCGTTATTGAAAAAATGATAGTGGATGGAGACAGTGCCCTGCTGGCTCGAAGCGTTCCATTCGTGTAAGAACGCCAAGCCCCGAATGCGAGGGTGGTAAAAGGGCATATCAGATTGAGAAGAGACGTGTGGTTTGTACACAACCATGGATCTCTGTACTTCACTCGTTGCATTGCTTTGATAAGTTAAGCAGGTCTGATCCAGGGGCTGGTCTCTGAGCGTATTCCTAGGGATGAGCTTCCGCACCAGCACCCTTCGTAGAACGAAATCGGTGAACTGGGCGACGATCGGTCGCGGACTTGAAGACGCAGCCGTAACGTCCGAATTCCTTTGATCCTGGTCGAGTAGAATGTCTGCACGGAACAGCCATGACGAATTGATATTAGGGTTGCGGATAAGATTCATCATGACTTTGGAAAATATGTCAGGGTCGAACTTGCAAGCCTTGTGATATAGCGGGACCCATTTGGCACCGGTCTCATCACCAATGAGGCTTGGTGCGCCGACTTCGAAGGCCTCGGGGACAAGGGTCATTGTTGAAAGCTGCATAGGTAGGGCTCTCGAGGGGATCTTGTATGTAGTATCAATAGTCTGGGATAAGCCAAGCCAACATCTGTCGAGGCGTACGCGAACAGACGGTAGAGGATAGCTGGCGGAGACCTACAGGCTGGTCTACAGACTGGTCTTACGGAGTACGGGCTCTCCGACCTTCTCGGCCGGTGTGGGATTAGGAGTGAGAGCAGCAAACAGACAATACCAGCCGGATGAATAAGGCGCAGTAATGTAACCTTAGTAGCCTTTGCACGAACCCGCTACCAGGGCCATATAAGTACTAGGTTAGGAGGAAGGTTTCTGCTGCTTGGTTTACCTCTCAGGTCCTGTTTTGGGTGTACTCAGGAGCTGGAGATGGTGAGTTGCACTCTGCCATGTTGCTACAGGGTAGTAGTGCCAAACTTGGAATATTCAGAGGGAGAGGAGGGCATTTTTTATTTGTGAGCAGCACAGGCAGTACTATTACTGCGTAAGGGGGATAGGATAAGTGGAGAATCCAGTCTAACGCACAGACCACATGGAAAGCTGTTGGGTGGGTCATCTGCCACCTGCTACCTGCCCCTCCATTCGGTACTCGCACTGCGAAGTGGCAGTGAATAAAGCAATGCGGCCTTTTGCCTTTCCTTGCCTCCCTCCCTGCCTTTCAAATACAAAACCCAGCCCACTAACAATAACAACATCCATTCCACAACGCACAGGCATTCGTCATCCATCCTCAGCAACGCATATTCGGACAACGAACCCAACTGCTCTCGATTCTTCTTCTACTTCTACTTCTGCCCCTTCCTCACTTCACTTACTAGACTTCTCCCACAGCCATTCGACCATCAGCACATTCAGCGAGGCCTCACCGTCGGTCGCTGTTCTCTCAGTCTTTTCTACACAAACCCATTTCCCCAGGTCACCCCGTCAACTCGAGTTTATGTCAATCGAAAACCTCAAGACCTACGGTACGGTGAACGTTGATCTTCCTTTCCGAGAATATCCCAATCGCTGGCACCCACCATAATTGTTTATCTCGATCCAGCCGCTAACGGTGTTCATTTTAGACCCCTTCGCCGAAGCCGACGAGGATACAGGCGAATCCAAGCAGGCAGCGAATTATATTCATATTCGTATCCAACGTATGTCTCTCCTCTTTACATATCCTCCTCTACCTAGGCAAAACTTGTCAACGGCCTCATCGAAAAACTACCAGGCTTGTTTTCCAGGCTTGTTGCTGCTGAGACCCGCGGCATTTGCTTGCCCCTCACTGATCCCTCCCCCACTTTCGACACGAAACAACTTGCTGATACCCGTCATAAACCACAGAGCGAAATGGACGTAAAACCCTGACCACCGTTCAGGGCCTGCCCAAGAAGTTTGACCAGAAGAAGATTCTTAAAGTCATCAAGAAGAAGTTCGGTAAGGCAACGTAACTTCCCCACTCGCACTACGGGCCTTGCCGTCATCGCGTTGACTCAACCTATTAACATACCCGATTTGGTGTAACAGCTTGCAATGGCACTATTGTCACCGACACCGAGATGGGCGAAGTGATTCAGTTGCAGGGTGACCAGCGTAAGGATGTGCAGGAATTCCTCGTCGACAAGAAAGAGGGTTTAGAGCTTGACCCCAAGACCATCAAGGTCCACGGTTTCTAAGCTGGGCGTGCTCACACGACCTCCGGCTACTCGGTCATAGGGATCACTGCACTATGCATGGTCAGGCTCATCGATGCCAATGCCTGACGTTAGAGGACGGCATTCCTAGCTGTCCGCAAGCATGTGCAGCTGCTGCACTGGTGATCGGGGCGTTATACGGAATGGTCAGGACATGATACCCATTTGAGCTTTCTGAGAGTTAAGGTTTTCGATGAACAGGGCCTGAGTAGGCCAGAAAACACATAGCTTCACTGTTCCCCCACGTTCGCGCGGTCTATGGTTGTCCATTACTTGCAAGACTCTCCTTCAAGGCCTGCAAGGCTGGCGATGAGAACCAGACAATCAGAGAAGTTTGTGACCAATTCATATTGCTCTCGGTGAAATGTTAATCGTGAGGTTTCTATTGTAGCCCGTGTCTAGCATCCTTAGTAGCCGCGAGCGATATCGATTGCCTCAGGAAGGCACCTCTGGGATCCGTCGATGTGGGCCGCCTTTTGGTATTGATTAGAGGGTGAATTAACCAGCTCTATCGACGCCATGGTAGATGATAAATGAAGGGGGCTTATACCTAGGGGCGCTAGAAGAAGCAGTGATCGCATCCATGGATCCCATACCTTTACAAGCAGCCGCTGGATTTTCTTCTCTAATTCCCCACACGGACGGATAGCCTTGGAAGACAAATCTTCTCTGAACCACAACCGAACTCAACTGCACGTCGACACAAGTCACGCACTCAACCCATTTGCTTACAAAGGGCTAACCTACCACCTTATGTAGGTCACAAGTCCACAATAACCACGTTAGCAGCCGCGATTAGCAGTTGCACCAGTTCAGTCAACTACCCAAACAAGTTCCAATTGAGGATATGACACCACCGCTCCCGCAACCACCTCTGGCCTTCCAACGAAGAAAGTCCAAAATTCTGCAGCAGCTCGCCGTTCCGGACGCCCAATACACCGACGCCTCGCCCAAGGGCTCCGTTGACGAGGGAATCCGCGATTTGATTGCCGAGATCAACGGGCTGGACGGGCTCGTGACGACTAGTAGCTGCGCCGGTAGGGTCAGTGTATTTGTGGAAGGGAGGAAAGGGGATGGTCTTCAGAACGAGAGAGGGGATGGTGGGGATAAAGACGAGGATGAAGGGGCGGGACGAGTGCCGACAACGAAAGCAGGTGTTGGGGGCAAGGGCGGTGGCGGGAGTTGGTTATTCGTTTCTCACGAGCCCATTCCCCGGGATCATGAGTTGGGGCGATTGCTTGGCATGGGAAGGGGTACAGGGCAGGCTGGTAGTGAGAAAGGGCTAGAGAGCCAAGGGACGAGATTGATTCATTTCAAGTTTGAGCCAATGGTGGGTTTGCAGTCTTCCCTGCTACATTCTATCTGCCCTCTCCCACATTGATGAACCGTGGGACCTGGCCACTAACCCATCATGACCTCAGATCCTTCACATCCTCACGGCCTCAGCAGAACATGCACAACTCCTCATCCGCAGCGGCCTCGAAGCCGGTTTCCGCGAAAGCGGCGCCATCAACCTGACCGGCGCGAGCGAGCCAGCGATGCCCATCGTGGCGATTCGGTCTATGGGTTTAGCTCTTGAGTCTCTGCTCGGGGCCCAGGCTGGGGATGATGTACGCTGTACAGTGTCAGAGGAATATCTGCGGGTACTGGTGCAGATCGCGAATGAGAGATTTGTCGAGAATAGGAAGAGGATCGAGAGGTTCCGGCGCGCCATCTTGGAGATGACCGGTGCGGTGGCGGCGGAGAAGGGGAGGAAGATGAAAGAAGACGGGTCGGCGTGGGAGGACAAGTCGGCGAGGTGGCGCAGAAAGAGGGAGGAGGGCCTGAGACGTAAGGACGAGGCTAAGAAGGTGAAAGAGAACTACGATAATGCGAAGGAGGATGTGACTATGATTTAAAATACCTCTTTACAGCTGAGCTTACATGGCACGTTGATGCGGATGAATACAGGGCATGATACGACGAAGCCCTTGGCACTGTGAGTGATATGTCCGAACTGTGTACGCTTTTCTATACAACCCTTTCCCGAGCCATGGATGGGTAGTCTATGCCGTAATGATACAAGGACATAAGTGTCGCCCTCCTGTCCTATACTCCCCTCCCTGGCCTATACCCAGCCCATTTCTCCGTCCTCACTAGGCATACCAGTGGCTCCTGGTATCCGTACCCAGCCACGCAAAGAAACTTCATCGCACAACCTTCTCAACCCAGCCTTTCTCCAGTCGGCGCACTTCCTCCTTGAACGCCTCGACCTCCCTCCAGCAATCCAGTGGACGTCGGTCATTCTCGACAAGGCACTTGACGACATCGCCCCGGGCCTTCTCCACCGTATCGGGCAGCTCCCGCAGCTGCTTCCGCTTGTCGAGGCGTAACCGCAGAGCCTCAACTTCTTTCGACACCGTCTGGCTGGTTTTGCCAACAGACTGCTCTTTTTCTACGATCTCCGAGGCCTTCATCTGCGCCGACTTCAGCGCTGCGGATTCTTTTTCTGATAGCTTGGCCAGTTCAGTGGCTAGACGCGCTTGGATGGCGAGCTCGAGGGCCTGGGCACGGGTTGTGTCGGTCTGCGGGTAACGTGGGTGGTCAGCGAGGTTGTTGAAATTCCGTGGTTTGGGTCGCTGGAGGGACACCAGCGCATGCTCCTGGTCGAGTCCTTATGGACATGGAAGGTGCAAGACGGCTGCTTTCGATAGGGTAGCTTACCTCAGTCCCATGTCGAAGGGACTCAGCGACTTGGTGGTCAACGGAAGATCTGCGACGCAAAAGCTCTGGTTAGCTACCTCGTAGGGAATACAAATGAATACAGGAGACGGGTTGATGAATTCAAAGAGACGTACGCCTTCCAGACATAGTCGGAGGGGCCTACGGCAGGCTTAGACGAGCTTGAGCCCATGATGTTGGCAGTTAATTGCTGTTAGATGGTGGCTTGTTATTCTTATTTGTCTTGCTATTATCATAATGATATTAAGGTAAATATTTCCAAGGTGTTATTAAAAAAAATTATAATATTAAATAAATATTATATAAGCTAATAATATATATATAACTTTAATAAAAAATAATAAATTATTTATCAAATAATTATTAATTAATTTTAAAAAGTTTAATAATAAATTTTTTTTAATAATTTTTTTTATAAATATATTATTAAAATAATAAAAAATATTAAAAAACCGAATATATTAGCTTATATAGCTATCTTATAGATTTATAATTTTTTTTAAAACACCTTGGAAATATTTACCTTAATATCATTATGATAATAGCAAGACAAATAAGAATAACAAGCCACCATCTAACAGCAATTAACTGCCAACATCATGGGCTCAAGCTCGTCTAAGCCTGCCGTAGGCCCCTCCGACTATGTCTGGAAGGCGTACGTCTCTTTGAATTCATCAACCCGTCTCCTGTATTCATTTGTATTCCCTACGAGGTAGCTAACCAGAGCTTTTGCGTCGCAGATCTTCCGTTGACCACCAAGTCGCTGAGTCCCTTCGACATGGGACTGAGGTAAGCTACCCTATCGAAAGCAGCCGTCTTGCACCTTCCATGTCCATAAGGACTCGACCAGGAGCATGCGCTGGTGTCCCTCCAGCGACCCAAACCACGGAATTTCAACAACCTCGCTGACCACCCACGTTACCCGCAGACCGACACAACCCGTGCCCAGGCCCTCGAGCTCGCCATCCAAGCGCGTCTAGCCACTGAACTGGCCAAGCTATCAGAAAAAGAATCCGCAGCGCTGAAGTCGGCGCAGATGAAGGCCTCGGAGATCGTAGAAAAAGAGCAGTCTGTTGGCAAAACCAGCCAGACGGTGTCGAAAGAAGTTGAGGCTCTGCGGTTACGCCTCGACAAGCGGAAGCAGCTGCGGGAGCTGCCCGATACGGTGGAGAAGGCCCGGGGCGATGTCGTCAAGTGCCTTGTCGAGAATGACCGACGTCCACTGGATTGCTGGAGGGAGGTCGAGGCGTTCAAGGAGGAAGTGCGCCGACTGGAGAAAGGCTGGGTTGAGAAGGTTGTGCGATGAAGTTTCTTTGCGTGGCTGGGTACGGATACCAGGAGCCACTGGTATGCCTAGTGAGGACGGAGAAATGGGCTGGGTATAGGCCAGGGAGGGGAGTATAGGACAGGAGGGCGACACTTATGTCCTTGTATCATTACGGCATAGACTACCCATCCATGGCTCGGGAAAGGGTTGTATAGAAAAGCGTACACAGTTCGGACATATCACTCACAGTGCCAAGGGCTTCGTCGTATCATGCCCTGTATTCATCCGCATCAACGTGCCATGTAAGCTCAGCTGTAAAGAGGTATTTTAAATCATAGTCACATCCTCCTTCGCATTATCGTAGTTCTCTTTCACCTTCTTAGCCTCGTCCTTACGTCTCAGGCCCTCCTCCCTCTTTCTGCGCCACCTCGCCGACTTGTCCTCCCACGCCGACCCGTCTTCTTTCATCTTCCTCCCCTTCTCCGCCGCCACCGCACCGGTCATCTCCAAGATGGCGCGCCGGAACCTCTCGATCCTCTTCCTATTCTCGACAAATCTCTCATTCGCGATCTGCACCAGTACCCGCAGATATTCCTCTGACACTGTACAGCGTACATCATCCCCAGCCTGGGCCCCGAGCAGAGACTCAAGAGCTAAACCCATAGACCGAATCGCCACGATGGGCATCGCTGGCTCGCTCGCGCCGGTCAGGTTGATGGCGCCGCTTTCGCGGAAACCGGCTTCGAGGCCGCTGCGGATGAGGAGTTGTGCATGTTCTGCTGAGGCCGTGAGGATGTGAAGGATCTGAGGTCATGATGGGTTAGTGGCCAGGTCCCACGGTTCATCAATGTGGGAGAGGGCAGATAGAATGTAGCAGGGAAGACTGCAAACCCACCATTGGCTCAAACTTGAAATGAATCAATCTCGTCCCTTGGCTCTCTAGCCCTTTCTCACTACCAGCCTGCCCTGTACCCCTTCCCATGCCAAGCAATCGCCCCAACTCATGATCCCGGGGAATGGGCTCGTGAGAAACGAATAACCAACTCCCGCCACCGCCCTTGCCCCCAACACCTGCTTTCGTTGTCGGCACTCGTCCCGCCCCTTCATCCTCGTCTTTATCCCCACCATCCCCTCTCTCGTTCTGAAGACCATCCCCTTTCCTCCCTTCCACAAATACACTGACCCTACCGGCGCAGCTACTAGTCGTCACGAGCCCGTCCAGCCCGTTGATCTCGGCAATCAAATCGCGGATTCCCTCGTCAACGGAGCCCTTGGGCGAGGCGTCGGTGTATTGGGCGTCCGGAACGGCGAGCTGCTGCAGAATTTTGGACTTTCTTCGTTGGAAGGCCAGAGGTGGTTGCGGGAGCGGTGGTGTCATATCCTCAATTGGAACTTGTTTGGGTAGTTGACTGAACTGGTGCAACTGCTAATCGCGGCTGCTAACGTGGTTATTGTGGACTTGTGACCTACATAAGGTGGTAGGTTAGCCCTTTGTAAGCAAATGGGTTGAGTGCGTGACTTGTGTCGACGTGCAGTTGAGTTCGGTTGTGGTTCAGAGAAGATTTGTCTTCCAAGGCTATCCGTCCGTGTGGGGAATTAGAGAAGAAAATCCAGCGGCTGCTTGTAAAGGTATGGGATCCATGGATGCGATCACTGCTTCTTCTAGCGCCCCTAGGTATAAGCCCCCTTCATTTATCATCTACCATGGCGTCGATAGAGCTGGTTAATTCACCCTCTAATCAATACCAAAAGGCGGCCCACATCGACGGATCCCAGAGGTGCCTTCCTGAGGCAATCGATATCGCTCGCGGCTACTAAGGATGCTAGACACGGGCTACAATAGAAACCTCACGATTAACATTTCACCGAGAGCAATATGAATTGGTCACAAACTTCTCTGATTGTCTGGTTCTCATCGCCAGCCTTGCAGGCCTTGAAGGAGAGTCTTGCAAGTAATGGACAACCATAGACCGCGCGAACGTGGGGGAACAGTGAAGCTATGTGTTTTCTGGCCTACTCAGGCCCTGTTCATCGAAAACCTTAACTCTCAGAAAGCTCAAATGGGTATCATGTCCTGACCATTCCGTATAACGCCCCGATCACCAGTGCAGCAGCTGCACATGCTTGCGGACAGCTAGGAATGCCGTCCTCTAACGTCAGGCATTGGCATCGATGAGCCTGACCATGCATAGTGCAGTGATCCCTATGACCGAGTAGCCGGAGGTCGTGTGAGCACGCCCAGCTTAGAAACCGTGGACCTTGATGGTCTTGGGGTCAAGCTCTAAACCCTCTTTCTTGTCGACGAGGAATTCCTGCACATCCTTACGCTGGTCACCCTGCAACTGAATCACTTCGCCCATCTCGGTGTCGGTGACAATAGTGCCATTGCAAGCTGTTACACCAAATCGGGTATGTTAATAGGTTGAGTCAACGCGATGACGGCAAGGCCCGTAGTGCGAGTGGGGAAGTTACGTTGCCTTACCGAACTTCTTCTTGATGACTTTAAGAATCTTCTTCTGGTCAAACTTCTTGGGCAGGCCCTGAACGGTGGTCAGGGTTTTACGTCCATTTCGCTCTGTGGTTTATGACGGGTATCAGCAAGTTGTTTCGTGTCGAAAGTGGGGGAGGGATCAGTGAGGGGCAAGCAAATGCCGCGGGTCTCAGCAGCAACAAGCCTGGAAAACAAGCCTGGTAGTTTTTCGATGAGGCCGTTGACAAGTTTTGCCTAGGTAGAGGAGGATATGTAAAGAGGAGAGACATACGTTGGATACGAATATGAATATAATTCGCTGCCTGCTTGGATTCGCCTGTATCCTCGTCGGCTTCGGCGAAGGGGTCTAAAATGAACACCGTTAGCGGCTGGATCGAGATAAACAATTATGGTGGGTGCCAGCGATTGGGATATTCTCGGAAAGGAAGATCAACGTTCACCGTACCGTAGGTCTTGAGGTTTTCGATTGACATAAACTCGAGTTGACGGGGTGACCTGGGGAAATGGGTTTGTGTAGAAAAGACTGAGAGAACAGCGACCGACGGTGAGGCCTCGCTGAATGTGCTGATGGTCGAATGGCTGTGGGAGAAGTCTAGTAAGTGAAGTGAGGAAGGGGCAGAAGTAGAAGTAGAAGAAGAATCGAGAGCAGTTGGGTTCGTTGTCCGAATATGCGTTGCTGAGGATGGATGACGAATGCCTGTGCGTTGTGGAATGGATGTTGTTATTGTTAGTGGGCTGGGTTTTGTATTTGAAAGGCAGGGAGGGAGGCAAGGAAAGGCAAAAGGCCGCATTGCTTTATTCACTGCCACTTCGCAGTGCGAGTACCGAATGGAGGGGCAGGTAGCAGGTGGCAGATGACCCACCCAACAGCTTTCCATGTGGTCTGTGCGTTAGACTGGATTCTCCACTTATCCTATCCCCCTTACGCAGTAATAGTACTGCCTGTGCTGCTCACAAATAAAAAATGCCCTCCTCTCCCTCTGAATATTCCAAGTTTGGCACTACTACCCTGTAGCAACATGGCAGAGTGCAACTCACCATCTCCAGCTCCTGAGTACACCCAAAACAGGACCTGAGAGGTAAACCAAGCAGCAGAAACCTTCCTCCTAACCTAGTACTTATATGGCCCTGGTAGCGGGTTCGTGCAAAGGCTACTAAGGTTACATTACTGCGCCTTATTCATCCGGCTGGTATTGTCTGTTTGCTGCTCTCACTCCTAATCCCACACCGGCCGAGAAGGTCGGAGAGCCCGTACTCCGTAAGACCAGTCTGTAGACCAGCCTGTAGGTCTCCGCCAGCTATCCTCTACCGTCTGTTCGCGTACGCCTCGACAGATGTTGGCTTGGCTTATCCCAGACTATTGATACTACATACAAGATCCCCTCGAGAGCCCTACCTATGCAGCTTTCAACAATGACCCTTGTCCCCGAGGCCTTCGAAGTCGGCGCACCAAGCCTCATTGGTGATGAGACCGGTGCCAAATGGGTCCCGCTATATCACAAGGCTTGCAAGTTCGACCCTGACATATTTTCCAAAGTCATGATGAATCTTATCCGCAACCCTAATATCAATTCGTCATGGCTGTTCCGTGCAGACATTCTACTCGACCAGGATCAAAGGAATTCGGACGTTACGGCTGCGTCTTCAAGTCCGCGACCGATCGTCGCCCAGTTCACCGATTTCGTTCTACGAAGGGTGCTGGTGCGGAAGCTCATCCCTAGGAATACGCTCAGAGACCAGCCCCTGGATCAGACCTGCTTAACTTATCAAAGCAATGCAACGAGTGAAGTACAGAGATCCATGGTTGTGTACAAACCACACGTCTCTTCTCAATCTGATATGCCCTTTTACCACCCTCGCATTCGGGGCTTGGCGTTCTTACACGAATGGAACGCTTCGAGCCAGCAGGGCACTGTCTCCATCCACTATCATTTTTTCAATAACGAGGACTCGAGTGCATCAAAGTTGGTGAGGACGGGTCTCCATCTATTGACGACCGTGTCCAAGCACGGTGAAGGTGCTCGTGTGGGGTACGTGAAGCGCGTCCAGCACGACACCATTATCCCCCAAATTCCGGTTCAGACGACTTATGCCAGGCTCAAAGAAAGATATTCTCGGCAGCTGATCAAGTCCTGGGCCGAGGTGACAGATCCATCTAAGCATGTCTTCGAGGATCTGGGAATTGCAGCGTTTCTCATTCAACTGTGGACTCAGATGTACCAGAACTCGCCATTTCCTGGTTTCGTTGATATAGGCTGCGGAAACGGTCTTCTCGTACATATCCTCCGTCGGGAAGGATACTTGGGATGGGGCTTCGATGCTAGAAAACGCAAGTCATGGGAAAACTACTCCGAGATAGTTACCGAGTTCGGAGGAAAACCAAGCCTCCGGCAACATGTTCTTTTCCCCTCCATCGCTGGAGGTAAGCAGGAGTCGGATATACAGGACCCCACCCTTGATGAGATCAAGACTGACGGTATTGTTCACGATGGGCTATTTCCCAAGGGGACATTCATCATCTCAAATCACGCCGACGAACTGACGCCGTGGACCCCAATACTTGCAACCATTTCAGAATGCCCTTTCATCATAATCCCGTGTTGCAGTCATGATCTTTCCGGCAAAAGGTTTCGTGCTCCTGCCTCAAGCATAAAAGGCAAAATGCCGTCTGCATATTCTTCCCTTGTGAATTGGGTCTCGAGGATTGCTGCCGAGTGCGGCTGGAAGGTAGAAAAAGAGATGTTGAGGATACCGAGCACCAGAAATAGTGCACTCATTGGCCGGGAGAGGAGTGGTGGCAGTGGTCCGGATGTTGACATGCAAGGACTCATAGCTAGATGTGGGGGAACTGAGGGCTATGCAGATAATGCAATGAAGCTCGTCAAGAGTGCCCCCAGAGGCCACTGATATCAACATCTAGATACATATGTAGATACATTATGTATCCACATAAGTACCTACCTAGATCCCTCAGGTATGGATGTGTATGTGTATACTTGATGAAAACCATGTCTCGCTTGATAATGCTAGGTCAACCTCATCCCACCAGGGGGAAAGAAACATGATTCGAGTCAATGACCATGAGATGCAAGTAGGCACTTGTCTCCTACACGATAATTGAATCATTATCATAAAACGTGGTGTATCTTAGGTCACGTTGCAGGACACCATCGACGCTTCACAGATGATGGGAAGTCCAAAACTTCAGTCTTCATACATGAGCAGGTCAAATCTGATACCCGAACCCGGGCAAACGGGTAGGTTTATGAACGGTCGGATTTTTAAAAAAAAGGGGGGGATCTGGTGGGGCGGTCGGTAGAAGGAGATGTGGCAGTGTGGCCAGAATCTCGGCAGTTCTACGGTTAATCCCGTCTAGCGCCAACTGGAAGCAGGCAGACTACCTACCTATCACTTCTTAGTATGTAATGATTGTGCTGTCCTTCCTCACCTGGGCAGCATACCCAGACTCAGATGTGGACAAAACCCACAACCGCCCGACGACATCTTCAACCCCCATTTGACCACGCTGCCGTCCTACACCAAGATGAGCTACGGCAAGAAAGATGAAGATGCCGACCTCGGCCTGGTCAAAGTCGACCGCACTCAGGTCTTCCAAGAAGGTGTGCATAGCCAATTCCTCCATGCGAACTCCCAGATCCCCCCTCTATCCTCCATCCTCTACCGACGGCTTCGCTAAGTGATAACCAGCTCGATTGTTTAACAGTTCACCGATCCAGCCCCGGAGATGTCGCATTCTTCTGACCAAGATCGCTCTGCTCCTCTACACGGGGGAGAAGTTCCCGACGAACGAAGCTACCACTCTCTTTTTCGGTATCTCGAAGCTGTTCCAGAACAAAGATGCCAGCTTGCGCCAGATGGTTCACCTGGTCATTAAGGAGCTGGCCCATTCCGCCGAGGACATTATCATGGTCACCAGCACTATAATGAAAGATACTGGCGGCAGTACCGATGCCATCTACAGGCCCAATGCCATTCGAGCCTTGTGTCGTATCATAGATGTGAGTATTGAGGACCGCTCGGCGTACTGCATTTCCCCCTGTTGACCCCTGCTAGGCTACAACCGTGCAGTCGATCGAGCGGGTCATGAAGACTGCAATCGTCGACAAGAACCCTTCAGTATCATCCGCAGCCCTCGTATCCTCCTATCACCTCCTCCCCATCGCCAAAGATGTCGTAAGGAGATGGCAATCCGAAACTCAAGAGGCTGCCGCCTCTACTAAGTCGTCCGGTGGTTTCTCCCTCGGCTTCTCATCCTCGTCCGGCGCTCTTCCAGTCAATAACTCGACCATGACTCAATACCACGCCATTGGTCTTCTCTACCAGATGCGTTCCCACGACCGCATGGCGCTTGTGAAGATGGTCCAGCAATTCGGTGCGGCTGGTGCAGTAAAGAGTCCTGCCGCCATTGTCATGCTCGTCAGACTGGCCGCGCAGTTGGCCGAGGAGGACCATTCATTGAGAAAACCAATGATGCAATTGCTGGACGGGTGGCTGAGGCATAAGAGCGAGATGGTCAATTTCGAGGCTGCCAAGGCCATCTGCGATATGCGAGACGTCACCGATGCTGAAGTCACTCAGGCCGTGCACGTTCTGCAACTATTCCTCTCCTCCCCTCGGGCTGTGACCAAATTTGCCGCCCTCCGAATCCTACATAACTTTGCTTCGTTCAAGCCACACGCAGTCAACGCGTGCAACCCCGATATCGAATCCCTCATATCCAACAGCAATCGTTCGATCGCAACTTTCGCCATCACCACGCTCCTCAAGACGGGCAACGAGGCCAGCGTGGACCGCCTCATGAAGCAGATTACTGGGTTCATGTCCGAGATTACTGACGAGTTTAAAATTACCATCGTTGAGGCCATCCGAACTCTTTGTCTCAAATTTCCTAGCAAACAGGCCGGCATGCTGGCTTTTCTCAGCGGGATACTTCGCGATGAAGGTGGCTATGAGTTTAAGAGGGCGGTGGTGGAGAGCATGTTTGATCTGATCAAATTTGTCCCCGATTCAAAGGAAGACGCTCTGGCTCACTTGTGCGAGTTTATCGAAGATTGCGAGTTCACCAAGCTGGCTGTTCGAATACTCCACCTCTTAGGTCTCGAAGGTCCCAAGACGTCCCAGCCCACCAAGTATATCCGCTACATTTACAACCGAGTGGTTCTCGAGAACGCCATCATAAGGGCCGCTGCTGTCACTGCCTTGGCCAAGTTTGGGGTTGGCCAGAAAGACACTGAGGTCAAGCGTAGTGTCGACGTGCTCTTGACACGATGCTTGGACGATGTAGACGACGAAGTTCGTGACCGAGCAGCACTCAATCTAAGATTGATGCACGAGGAGGATGATATAGGTGAACGGTTCATCAAGAATGGTAGGGAACCTAGCTATGTACCCGTGGAGCAATATGATACTGACTCGTTCTCGTAGAAAACATGTTTTCTCTGCCTTACTTCGAACACCAGCTTGTCATGTACGTTACTTCAGACGACAAGTCGGCGTTTGAAACACCGTTCGATATTAGCAAGATCCCGATTGTCACACGCGAAGAAGCGGATGCCGAGGACCGCACCAAGAAGCTCACGGCTTCAGCTCCGTCTCTCAAACCACCCAAGGCGGGCGCTACCAAGGCAGCGGCATCGGGGGCCGAGGTACAAGCTTCAGCTGCCGCCGCCGCTCAGAAGTATGCCCAAGAGCTCATGTCGATCCCGGAAATGAAGGAGTTTGGAGGCGTGCTCAAGTCGTCAGCTGTGGTCGAGTTGACAGAAGCTGAGACGGAATATGTCGTGACGGTAGTCAAGCATATCTTCAAAGAGCACATTGTCTTCCAATACGAGGTCAAGAATACCCTTCCAGCGACGGTGTTGGAGAATGTCTCTGTAGTGGCTATACCGTCGGAGGAAGAGGAACTCGAAGAGGTTTTCATCATCCCCGCAGACAAACTTGGGACGGACGAGCCAGGCAAGATATATGTTGCCTTCAAGAAAGCAGCCGGGGACGGATCGATGCCTACGAGCTCGTTCTCTAACGTACTGAAGTTTACCAGCAAAGAGATTGACCCTACCACGAACGAGCCGGAAGAAAGCGGGTACGAGGATGAGTATGAGGTGGGAGATTTGGAGCTTGCGGGTAGCGATTACGTTATACCGACATTCGCGAGCAATTTCAACCACATCTGGGAACAAGTGGGTGCGGCAGGAGAGGAGGCTTCAGAGACACTACAGCTCTCGGGGGTCAGCAGCATCGCAGGTACGTATTATCGAAGGCAGGCAGTCGGATGGTGAGGCTTCCAGACTAAAATTTCGTTTGACAAACAGATGCTACGGAACAATTGGCTAAAGCGCTATCATTACAACCACTTGAAGGCACGGATGTTCCAGTCAACCAGACTACACATCAACTCAAGCTGCTGGGAAAGACAGTAGGTGGGGGAAGAGTGGTGGCGAATGTCAGGATGGCCTACTCTGCCAGGTCTGGGGTTACTACGAAGATTACGGTCCGCAGCGAGGAAGAGAACGTGGCGGGTATGGTGGTTTCATCAGTCGCGTAATCGGCGGTATTCCGGAAGGCGTTACATATGCAAAATTGACGAGCGAGAGTACCTAGGTAGGTATATTCTTTCGGTTGTTAAGGATCATGGCATACTAGATAAAAAGTATTAAGGGGGTTTCTTCAATGTTGTTCCTGAACTTACACTCTGAAGACATTGAGAATCCAAGACATACCTAGGTACATAATTACCTACCTAGGTACCTAGGTATGTACCCAGCATAAGTATCTAGAGGTACATAATGATACTCAGCCTATATATATACCTCCTCAAGGTATGCACAAGTAAAGGATGGTGGTGTTAGCAGCGGCACGTGAGGAGGCCCACCTACTGTACCTAGCAGCCTAGACCTGGTAATTTAGATGGATTGCTCCCTCTACCTAGGTCGGTACCTAGGGCTGGACGCGTAGCTCAAATCCACCTGGCCAGATCCTTGGAACCACAGATATGACGTTTTTAGTCATCCAAACTCTAAGGTTCCAACCTTGCAAGTCTTCTCCATCTCCCAATCATGCTCATAATAATACTAATAAACATATAATTCATCACTCGGTCGTCTTTGAAGAGTTCTCCAAGAAAGAAGACGAGTTCGCTTCTCTCTTTATGCCGCATCGCGTTCCTTCTCTTCCCCTCTCCCTTCTCTCTTTTCCCTTTCTTCCCTTGCCCTCTCTTCCTTCATCTCGTTGCACTACAGTACTTAAGTAGATATCTAACCTTACCTGCTTGTCGGGTCTGGCGAACTTGTCCAGAACTCGACGACGACGACGACGACGACGACGACAAAAACGCGAGTCGAATATACTCCACCTCTCGATTGTAGAATAGCGCCTCGCTACCCGCCGCCGCCATGGTCTACGTGCGCGAGAAGTTCCTCCCGAATCTGAAGGAGTATAAATACTCAGGTGTCGACCACTCCTTGACGTCCAAGTACATACTCAAACCCTTCTATACCCATGTCGTCATAAAGTGCTTTCCCATGTCCATGGCCCCGAACCTGATCACCCTCTCCGGTTTCATGTTTGTCATCGCCAACTTCATCACCCTGCTCTGGTACAATCCGACCCTCGACCAGAACTGCCCGCCCTGGGTCTACTATAGTTGGGCCGCTGGACTGTTCTTGTATCAGACTTTCGACGCCGTCGATGGAAGCCAGGCGTAAGTGAGTCCTTCACTCCGAAACCTCGTTACTGACATCTGACATCTGGGACGCCTGCACTTCAGCCGACGAACGAGACAGAGCGGCCCCCTGGGCGAACTCTTCGACCACGGCGTCGACGCCCTCAACACCTCTCTCGAAGTCCTCCTCTTCGCCGGCTCGCAAAATATGGGCCAGAGCTGGTACACCGTCGCGACCCTCTTCGCCTGTACGTCATCCCTCTCTCCCTCCCCCAGACTGCGCATAAGTACCTTGCCTAGTGCGCATATTGACACTCCGCCCACCCGGCCGCAGCTCTCTGCACCTTCTACGTGCAGACCTGGGACGAGTACCACACCAAGACGCTCACACTCGGAATCGTAAACGGCCCCGTCGAAGGCGTTCTGATCCTCGTTTTCGTCTACGCGCTGACGGGCTACATGGGCGGCGCCTCCTTCTGGCAGCAGTCCATGTTAGGCGCTCTAGGCGTTCCCAAAACCCTCGGGATTCCTTCGACGATCTACGGCCTCTCCTTCACCCAGTGGTACATGGTACAAGGTATCGTGGTCCTCGTCTTCAACACGGTCGAGTCGGCACGCAACGTGATCAAGGCACGCCGGGCCCGGGGCGACCGCAGCCGCGGCGCCCTCCTGGGCCTCGTGCCCTTCTTCGGGACTTGGGTCCTTATCGTGGCCTACCTGTACCTTCAGCCGCTGATCCGGACACAGCACCTGGTGCCGTTCGTCATGTTCGCCGGCATCGTCAACGCCTACTCGGTTGGTCAGATCATCACTGCCCACCTCGTCAAGCTCGACTTTCCGTACTGGAATGTCCTGGCACTCCCACTGGCCTGGGGTGTCGTCGACTCCCTGGGTCCCGTGCTCCAGCACCGCGTCGGCTGGGCCAGCGGGTGGCCAAGCGCTCTGGGCGATGACGTATACCAGGTCGCGTTCATGTTCTCCATGCTGGGCATGGCCATTGGGATATACGGGTCATTCGTGGTGGACGTGATTGTTACGATTTGTGACTACCTGGACATCTGGTGTTTGACGATCAAGCACCCTTATGTGGAGGTGAAGGAGCACACGGGAAAAGGGAAAGGGGCTAACGGGAAGAAGACTAATTAAGTGATTGCGGCGGATTGTGTCGAATGACCCAAGAAATGCTCTACAAGATTAGTTGGTTGTGTGGGTGCTAATGGGAACAGAGATGAGTGGAGGGAAGATTCATATGCGGGCGTACATGTGTGGATGATCAAGAGCTCTGATTTCATGAACGGGAACAGAAAGCCGATGGCGTATGGTTCCCCTGCCTACATACTATTCACCTAATTCATAGAGATGGAATACTTTGCAATTCCGGCATCTTTTCATAGATTCCTTGGGCCTTCGAGTCGTGGTCTACAGCATGATGGTACGTCCTTGCGCTACTCACGATGCCGGGTGAAAACCTATTTGCGCGGGAGAGGAACATATCAGATGGTAGTAATTCCGGAGAAGACCTCCATAGGTAGTAGACACGCAGCATGATTCAAGTATCCCTTACATGGCTCAGAACATGAAAGGATGACTTTCAAATTTCAATGTGCGCGCCGGGCTACACGAGCAGCTGGGGAAGATATTGGATAACAAGCTCGGAGCCCATCTGCCCATGATATCCAGATACCTACCTGCAAAACAACCTTGACCGAGAAAGGGTCTTTACCCTGCGATCAACAGCTCCTTACAGTGCCATCACAGTCAAAAACCCTCGAAAAGCCGCAATCTTCCGCGTAGGAAGGAAGGGGGCGAAAAAAAACTCCATGGATAAAGGCATTATAAGCTGGAAAAGTATTGCCGGGTCACCTGATAGCTCGCTACATGACCCCCAATCCCCCCCAAGAAACCCAACCGTACAAAAAGGCTAGCCCATCGAAGAACGGTTCACGGTACGAAATCCTGCCGCCGAGCTCGTCAAACACAAGTATACTCTCTCTCACTCTCTATCCTCTTTTCCGCCTTCTCCACGCCCGCCGGTACAGTAGGGGTTAAAGGTCAAAACTCAGTAGACACAACCCAAAACATATATACCAGCTGATATCCTTCCCAAAGGCGGAGTAAAATGCCCCAGGAGTTTCCAACCCTTCCTATACTAAATCACATCATTTGCCCCCTCCGAGCAAACCTGCCCAAGCACCGCAGGCTTGGTTTAGGTCACCATGAATCATTGATACAAGAGGTGAAAACGAACTGGAATCTTCCTTCGCCCACAGGCACAGGCAGCCACTCCACCCCGTCCCCTGACGGTATGGCCTCCCCATTCCATTCGCCACTAACATACCTACCCAAATGAGACAATTTGCATCTCATTCACTCCGCATCCTCTCAAAGTTTATACCAAGGCACAATCTTTGGTTTGCGGTCTCTCGACGCCAACTCAGCGCCTCGTCCATCAACCCAGCCAATGTCGTCAATAAACTTTCGTGTCTGAAAATCCCCGTTGTACCCATTCGTAAGTCGCCCTTTTTCTTGCGCCATTGGTATAGCATAGGCAATGGCGTGTCGTCTCATTCCGCGTGGTCGTCGGTCTGGTCTCCTACGCTCCTCCTCGAGATATCCAGTCGCCCTTTTCGCTCCACATCGGGCTACTTAGTTACTTGATCGAGTGCGAAATAACCCGTCCTCCCACGCGAAGGTCGGAGGACAGACTGCTGTCTCGCTATGACCATTCGTTTTTTGCCGCGTTTGTATCGTTTGTCCAAAGTCTTTTGACTCGTAATTCGTCACGTCACTGCTGTTTCTACTGCCACCGACACTGCTCACGCCCCAATAGTATTTTCCATAAGCATCTCATAGCAACTCATCGCTGCCACTGGCAACGCTTTCTTTAATCGCCTCAAGTATGGCCCGTTCCTCAAATACGGGCCCCTGCCCGTCGCATTTGGCCTGTGACTTTAAACGCTCGCTTACGTCACCGACGTCGACACGGCCCTCCTTGAAAAGGGGATGGTTGATGATGTAGTCCCACGTCGCACCAGCGGCGAGCAGGCGCTCGCCGTCCTCGGACTCGACGATGCGATGGCTGGGAGTTTTATTGGCGTGGTTCTGCAGGAGATCCGAGTAAAAGTCAGTTGGATTGAACTCCATGGGACCGGTGGTAGTCGGAATACCGCCCGGCGGGGAGGCAGACCCGTTCCGGGCCTGGACGCTCGAGGTAGCACGCAGAATCTCGTTCTCGGTGCTGATCTTCTGAAGATCGCGCTTCAGCTTCTCGTTCTCGGTAGCAGTTTCGTTTTGTGTTGCTTCGAGGTTTGCGAGCTTCGCTTCGAGGTCTTTGACGTGACGTTCCTTGCGTTCCCGGAAAGCGCGCTGTCTGCAAGCGAGACGTGGTTAGCTTCCGTGTCTCAGAGAAATGGCATTGGCCTCGATGGGAAAGAAGGACGAGAAAAATAGGCAAGGCTTCGCTTACGCAGCTCGGTTTTGGGCCTTACGGCGTGATTGGGCTGGTGTCAGGTCATCGTCGTCCGAGTTAGAGCCCGTTTGTCGGTTGGCATCAGGGTCCGGTTTCGCCGCGGGTAGCATGTCAGCCTGATGATTACTCATGATCGAGGCTCCATTGCCCTGGTTGTGGCCATGCAAAGAGTGAGCGGGCGGCGTAGGAGGGCCAGGAGGACCGTGAAAGTTCTGATTCTGGTTCGGGTTCGGGTTGCCGTTGAACTGGCCATATTGCTCAAAATTAGGTTGGAAGTGGTCGTTGCTGCTACCGCTGCTGCTGTTGTTGTTGTGGTTGTGGTTGTGGTTGTTTTGGAAGTTCTCGTAGAGCTCCTGGGGAGTAGGGTAGACAAGGTCAGCAAGATGGCTCGGGCGATGTTTACTTGCATCAAGGCAAAACAGAGCAGAGAGCAAGGACGAGGCACGACGAACATGTGGGGAGTGGCTGTTGAACTCATCAGAGGCGGCCGAGTGGGAATGAGATGGCGTCAGAGGGGGGATGCCAATGAACTGGTAAGGCTGAGCTGCGCCGTAATAGGCCTGAGAAAAATCCATGGTTGGGCCGGGCTTTGGTGGGTTGCGATGGACGGAAGAGTGGGAGAAGCACAGGAAGAGACGGGAGATAGCAAGATTGGGCAAATTGGAATGAGGAAGAAGTAAAGCTTCGCTGACGTTGCAGGCAAGGCAAGAGAGCGTCCCTACGAAGGTTACGCCTGCTGAGGGGCGAGCGAGATGGCGGGCGAAATGGCGGGCGAACGAGCTGAACCAAAGAACGGAGACGGTGTTCGGGTCTGGGTCTAGAGTCTAGACCCAAGGACCAAAAGGAGCAAGGTTCGTTCCCTCTCTCAGAGGAGACAAGAGGGATGACGGACGGGGCAGACGACAAGCAAGTTGTTCAAGAACCACCTAGGTAGAGACGCGATAAGATGTATGCTGTTCTCTTACGGGTCTCGCAGGCTTCCTTCCTTCTTTCCTTTTTTTTTCTTCTTTTTTTCTCTTTTTTTCTTTGTTTTTGGGGAGCGTTCTTCTCGTTGTCGTTGTCGTTGTCGCTGTCGCTGTCGTTGTCCTTGGCGGCGTGGTTGCAGTCGTGCACAACCTAAAAGCCAGAGCCCCAAGCCCCCGAGAGGCTCCGGAGTTTAGACTTTTAGGTAATAATAAGCTGGAAGAAGCTTCCACGTTGGGAGAGTCTAGAGGCAATGGGGGGAAATGGTTCCCCGGATACAGCCCTGGAGGAAAGATGGCAGGTGGGTCTAGCTGCTGGTACTATCTAGATTGATACCTAGTTACCTAGGAGGTTAGCGGCTTGGTACGTGCGAATGCGATGCGGTGCACTGCTCAAGTGGTGAGTACTTACCTAGGTATGTGCATACATATCCTAATTATACAACAAGTACATATAGGTACCTATCCGCCCATGTACAAAGTGCCTAGAGAGAATGTTGTGGCTCTCGTGGCTGTTGTGGCTGTCGTGGCTACTGTTGTAGATGCGGATGGATCTTAAGTCGATGGAGTAAAGACTCCAAAGCTTGGGTCTGGCTGACTCTTTGGCTCGCTGCGCTGACTGGCTCGCTGCGCTGACTGGCTGGCTGCGTGTTCCAGCCCGAAGGATGAAGAGCGACGTCTCGGACCTTACTATGCAACTGACTCCAACAGCGGTTAATAACGCCGTGGTGTCACAGCACTTCCGCGGATGGGATTCACACATTCAGGGGGTGCCAAAGGAAAAGGAAAAGACAAGAAGCAGCACAGCTCTTCAACAAGCTGGATACCGAAGGTGACAGTTGAAGTTCCGAACCAAAGCTCAAGCTCAACAGCTGAAGTCATCCACCGAGAACATATCAAGCCACTTTGACGAACTCTGGGAGGAATCATGCCTACTTATACTTATGTGCCTACCTTACTTATTCCTAAGTACATATATCTATATAGGTAGTCTATATGTAGTCTATACCTAGATACACCTCTCTACCCTGGCCTCAAGTGTCTGCTTAGTCTCAGTCGCATACCTAACTTAGGTACCTATAAGTGCAGGTAAATACCTAGGTATATATATATATATCAGTATTAAACCTAGGTAAGTACACACTTAGATATATGCATAAGTAATATGAAGTATGTGCGTACTCGGTACATTCGGTACACTCGGTATACTCGGTACACGCTCGACTAGAACACATCGACTAGGTAGGTATCCGATGACCGATGACCGGCTCCGTTTTCTTTCCAGCCTGTCAGGGTCCTCTGCTTCTCGACCTCGACCTCGACCTCGACCTCGACCTCCCTGTCGGAACTCCCTGCCCCCCCCCCCCCCCCCCCCCTCTTCCCCCTCCTTTTCTCCCTTCACCCATCCTCCTCCCTGCGCGAACCAAGTAGGAACCACGCCGCCAGTTCTCACTCGCGAGAACCTGTCGCATTTCCTCTCTTGAATTGCCTTCGAACCCACCTCAACCCTCCATCTTGTGCCTTTTGGGCTGTTTCCCAGACAGTGGACACATTCTGAATGCTGCGAAAGAACTTGGCGGGGGGGCGGTGGGTAGCAGACGTCGTACTGAGCGCCACCGTTGATGCAACGTCCAGAATGCCGCTGCCAGCCCACATGATACTAGGCATGACGTTGAAGCATACTGGGTACCGGTAGTATGACCTCGTTCGCCTCTTGAACGAATCTGGACACAGGGAGGATATTGTGAGGAGCCCCTGGACTCTTACAGCATACAAGGGAAATCCAAGCAGCTCCCTACCCAAGGTATACCCCCCAAGGCACCTGCTGCAAAGAGGCAGGTATCCGGCCGTCCACCATCGATCGTTTCTTCAGCATTCAGTGACTCCAAAATACTCCATCATGCTATGGCTATGACTATGACCAGCACCAGCGTCTATACCTAGGTAGTATCTATCAAGCCCGTATCTTCTTCTTCTTCTTCTTCTTCTTCTGCTTCTTCTCCTTTTTACCTGAACGAATCTCCCTCGCTCACTCTCCCTGTCTTTGCCTGTCTCTGCCATGTTCTTACGCTGCTCTTGCTCGTATACACACCAAATCCTTCCGACTTATTTCGCTGCCCAGGGTGTTGCAATCCAGACCTGGCCAGACCGGGGCGCGTCCAGGAGGTATCTAGGTAATCTACCTAGTAGGTATCAAGAGACCTGCCGCTGGGCCCACTTCAGGGGAACTGTCTACCTTATTCGTGGTGATAGGCATCTCGCTTCGCAGCCACGCTTTGGCTCACTCACACTTTCTCTCCTTTCTCTCTTTCTTCTTCTCCCTCTCTCACACAGGTCTCTCTTTCACACCATTGTTTTTTTTTTTTTTTTTTTTAAAAAAAAAACACGTACACAAATACACACACACACACACACACACACACACACACACACACACGCACACACACACACGCACTTACTTCAGCACAGTATACCGCCAAGGCATCGCGTTCCGCCAATCATCCTTGCATCCCCAGGCTCGGCATTGTTTTCCACGCGGCCCTTTGGTCTTCCTCGCAAGTGTCATGACATCGCGAAAGCGGGAAGGGGGGCGGCACAGTTAAGGTTCTCTCTTCTTGCATCCTACCCCTCTCTCCTCTTCTCAATGCCAAGACATCGCGGAGAGGACCGAGGCCACTCGTTCCATACTACCTCGACTTGCCGCCAATAAGTGTGCCAATTTTGGCAGTATAGCGTCGTAAGAGGTGCCGCTGGGAAGAAGCAACCCAACCACGACAGAAGCGAGAACCAAATCCGATTTCTAATCGAGCATGGGTCTACTACCCCTATCGAGAAGGCGTGCGTGGGCTGCATGGCAGCAGCCACAGCCCACCACCACCACCCGCAAACCCCCTGAGCAATAAGCATCGCAATAAGAATCGTCCTTGGTTGGATCCCGACGCCCGGCTGATCATCCCACGGTTGGCGAAAGTCGCAAGAGGCAACGTATCCAGTCTGTATACGGCTACGTATTCCCTCATCCTTGCCTCGAGACCACCACCACATCCAAAGAAGAGAACAGGACATAGCCTCTAACCCGCAGAGAACACCACGCCTCACGAACTATTGGAGATGGCCCGATTCGAAAATCTCCTACTACCGCGGCGCCCTTCTCTCGTCATCCTATGCTTGCTTGAGTTCCACACAAGGACCTCGCAGCCACCCCGCGAACCGTTGTGGTATTCGAGGCTACTTCATGTATTTATCGCACCCAACCATGCACCTGACATATTGCCCTTGTGCAACCCTCCTCAGACCAAATTCGGCGAGGGCACATACATACCTGGCGAGCCCGACGTCCTGGCTTGAATGGATGATAAGCACGACATAGCGCGGACGCCCTTTCACTGGGCGGCTGAACAAACCATGTCTTGCATCGAGTGCGATCTCTGGAGCTTCTAGAAGCGACCCGTCCCAGGATTCCGTTCCTCGGGGTGGACAATTAGATGCCGAATGGGTTGGTATACTCTGGTACGCGCAGCATGTCGTGCACCGCGCGAGCCAGCGTCCATTGGACCCAGAAACCCAGATCGGTAGAGCGGCGAGAGGTCTTTGTTCGTGTGGGACGATGAATCAGAAGAAAGGGATCGTCACTTCGTCCATTCAGGTTCCCGGATACTCCTCGAGTGATACCCATCAACCTCAAAGTTGAATGCTACCGTATTGATTGAGGAGGTTTGGCTCAGTAACCCCCAACCATGTTTCACATCAATCGGGAATTAGTCTGTCGCGGAACCCGGGCGGTATCTTCAATATCGCCAGCTGAAGCAAGTGACCCGCCGATGTTGAGATGGGTGCTGGCGTAAGCATTTGCCTCCCTTCCGCTTCCTTATAGTTCGGAAAACGTAGTCCTGACGACCTTCGGACGCGAACAGGGCGGGTGTGCACAGCTTGGCGGGAGAAGTGTGGCACTGCACACCCCCGGCCTGCCTGGCAGGCAGACCAGCAAACCCGAGCCTAGATGATCTTTTTCTGTAACCAGTATACCATCGACCTCTACACCCAGATGCTCGCTTGAGGTGAAGATAAAGAGGAAAACCTTGGGACCTTGTCGGCTATGACGGGTTGTCAATGTCTTTAAGCCAAGAGGGGCGAGCATGATCCCTGTGATTGCCCTGCGCCCCAGGGATATACCTCGACGTTCTGCCTTACGACGATCCATCTGTTCGGTCATGAGGAGGCTTTCTGGACTCCCCATGTCTATCTCTTGGGCTTCTCCGTCTTTGGGTCATCAGATGAGCATGGCATGGTATTATTGTCACATTTTCCCCTCTTTCGGGAGCTGCTCTCCTCCCCTAAGACGCAGATGGGAGGGTATCTCACAAAGTCATAGTCTATTCGGCGCACTTACGGCAGAAGGTTATCGTCCCTCGGATCAGAAACTATATTGCACTTTTCCTCCTGGTGGATCCTCTCGATGCAAGTCGGGTAAGTGACAGCCCGATCATCGGGACTCTGTACACCTATGCGAGGCTGGTCTGCTCAAGGTACGTCGCCCCGCCGATCAGACCAGAACTCCAGCTTCCGGTCACGGCTTGTTCTATGTATGAACTGTCCATCACCTGCCGAAATGTGGTATGGTTTGATGGCAAGAGCCGACGTCGAGGGGTCGAGGTCGATTCGGTGCCTGATCTAGTACAATGATGAATAGGTTGTGGCCGGTCAGTATCGATCGTCATGAGGACCGATAGATGGCGATGGACTACGTTCAGCTCATCACCGCGGTGGATTCAATGATTATCAATGGATGCGCTTCGACCGACACGCACGAAGACCAGTTGACTCCGACATGCGGGCAAGACATCAGCTGGCCAGCTTATTGCTGCTGTCATTCGTACAACAGGTAGGTATATACCTAGGTACGTTCCACGTTCACGTTCGACCTTCTTCCATTGTCTGTGGTGAAGTTAAGGCGGGCTCTGGGTAAAGAATCGGTCGAGACAGGTCCTTCTGCCTGCCCGCTTGTCTGTCTGCCTTACACTTGCACGATATTTGGCTTCCAGGACTGCCACTATCATGAGGGGACGAAATAGAAGGAAGCGAACATAGATCGCTAGCCCGCTGGATAGTATCTACTATTATATATATAGCCCGCATTATTAAAACCACCTCTTTAATAAAACCACAACTCGAACAACACCTAAGTAATACTAAAATAATAAATCAAAAGTTGCGTTTTATAATTAATATTATATAAAAATAAAAATAAGCCTATAAAATAAAATAAAATAATATAAAATAAAGCTTTTATATAAAATTTATTAATATTAAAAAGTTAAAATTAATATATATATAAATATATATATAAATTATAATATATTATAAAACATTAAATAAAAGAAAATTATTTATTTATAAATAATATAAAAAAATTTAGCTTAGCGACCTGATAAATCATTAGTAACGTGGTTAAATTGGCCGTGGAATAGGGGACACCACTAACCAGCATTTACTTGTTGGATACCAAAAAATCGCCATTGTCATAGTCCGCCCGTATACTCCGCCGAGGGTCCCGTGGCTGTGGAAGCAGGGCCAAAGTGGACATTCAAAGAGGCCATGACTGGGTCGTCCTCCTTCCAGGGGCTGTATGTCTCGTTGATTAGCTACTTCGTAATGACATCAAGGAGTTGACACGTCTACTTACATGGCACCAGGTACGATCTTCTTGCGGTGGTACGCGATTTCGGCACACATCTTGATCAGACCCTCTTTGCTTCGCAACTTGCGCGTAGCCAATGTACCTGCATTACTCCATTTTCCTTTGTGTTTCTTGGGGATGTTGTAGAATCGGGAATGGGTGTTGTTTGCGTATTGGTCATCGTTGCGGTCTTCATAACCATGAATATTTGGGACCTTGCCCTTCCAAATACGCATGAACTTGAGCTAGAGTCGGGCGGGCCGCGCGGCGGCAACTTGCTGGGTTGTGAGCTGTCCGGTGGCTACCTGTTGCTGGTCCGGCAAGGTAAGACCAGATTGTTGTTCATTGGGTAGTCCAAAGCCAGCCTGCTGGTCGGCTGGTCCTCGTCGGGCGGCTGCGCGAGCTGGAAGCTGTCGCCTCGACACTTGCTACGACATAGTGTGGCGTGCTGCTTGCGTGGGAGTGGATAGATGTGTGTCTGTGGGGTTTGAGGTTGATGAAATTCTTCGCGTTCTGTGGTCCTTGATGTAGAGACGCGAAGAGGGTTGCTTGAAGAGAAGAAGAGAAGGTCTGAAAAATGTGGAGGGGAGCTTGGCTTTTTATCGTGGGGTTGGAAGCCCGTGGGTTTGGTCTTCCCGCTGCTGACGAATGCCAAGGGCTTTCGATTATCACGAACCTTGCTGGCGATTGGCAAAGGGCCCACCAGGAATGCGGCTGATGACAGAAATTCCCCCCCCCTCCCCTTCTCCCATTTTCAGGATTGGGTGGGGCCTGGCTGTTGCAAACCAGAGCCAGCAGTCTTTCGAGAACTATGATAAGGTCTAACCCCCTTTCTTCTCTCTCGCCCTTTTGGGTTATTGTTGTCTATGTGCAATACCATTGCGCAACACCACCATGATGATACCCCCCTTCTTCTCCATGGCTGGTTTGTAGGGTCTGTGTTGATATGAAGCAGCAGTCTCGGTCTCTCAATCCTCCAGTCTTTCAACCCAACGGTCCAGAGAACCAGACCTTAACGACCCAAAGACACGGTTGAGGCCGGTCAGAAATGCCAGTCTCTGCCACACGCATAGATGAATGCTCGGATGGTGAATTGCATTGCCTACCATTGTGCCTAGAGCCAACATGGACCCTCTGCACACTTGTTGCGGCTAGTAAGAGTATCTTCAACACCAACCGCGGTCTGAGTCACGTGGGTCACCCTCCATTCCCGGGCTGATGAGACTACTGAGAGCATGCTGCAGATTCTGTCAAATTTTGTCACGAGGATCGCAGAAAGGAGTCTCTCACCTGCGGGTGATTGTGGGGATTGAACCCGATGCTGAAGATCGCCAGAAAGCGCAGACAACTGAGTGATTGCATGTCATTGTCGATGAAAATGGGAGGAAGAAGTCGTGGAACGCGAGACTCGAAGTACGTTTAAGCTTCCAAGAGTCCTGATGTGCTGCGGCATGGTCCGTGCGACGGGGATGTGACCTGCCAGCCTGCCCAGTATACCAGGTAGGTACACAGTAAAAGGGGCATTCTCAAGATCCGCCATGGTCTTGTGTATTCAGGTTGTCTTTGTGGTCCGTCCCTCATCACGGCCAATAGGGTACCGGTACTTCCTTGACTTATGGATGATAGATCTTTGGACACTACCTGTGCAGTAACTACACAAGTCAGTTACTGTATGTGTCTGTCCATATACTTGGTTTGGGGCTGCTTGGTATGGACTTTGTCCTCAGCTTAAATATCATGTAATAAACGATGTGCGATGGACCACTCTCTGAAATGAAAGGGTACACTGAGCATGTTGTACGGCTATCAGCTACATGAGCTAGGTAAAAGATGATCATTATTGGGTCGTCCCCAGATCTTCCTTTGTCACTGCGATCCTGGAGAAAATGATCTGTCAGAGCTTTCCACACTCACGTGAGTATAGGCAGCTAATCCATAACCAACATCAGCATGATGTACTGATCTGGCGAGATGCCGAGGTACTGGTGGGAATCACTGTCAGTCTATGCAATGTTTTGAACACAGACCAGGCAACGAGATTCAATGTCATGCTTGTTTGACTTTGTATGGTACAGATCTACTCGGCATAATTACCTACCTAGGTAGGTAAGTTGAATGCTTGCTACACAAAGCTGTCAAATCTTCTACTCCAGAGTTTATATCATGGGGTACATATCTAGCTTTTTTTACTGGTTTTTTTCTGGGTTCCAGGCTCATGGGGTTCACCCTTGACAATCAGCCTAACCAGTTGCAGGAATTTCCTATTTGTTGTCTTGTGCAATTGCATTACATAGTTGCAGGAATTTGTTGGTCTCAAGGAAATAGAAACATTAGCGTTGGAGGGCATAATATTTATTACTAAGAAGTAACACCTGGTTATAATAGCTTACCTACAAATATAATCAAGGTTGAAACAAGTATTATTATAAACATGTAGATTAAACTATCCTTAAATGTTCCCACATGCTTTTATTGGGACCTTAGAAGTTAAGAAGTATAAGTGGCCTGTGTCTATAAGCCCAGAAGCCTAAAAAGGGGTTCGGAGATGAATCAACTAGGCAATCAACTAGGCATTCGCTCTGATTGGCGTGCTCTTCCATTGAGATGCAGCAGTTTCTTGTAGAGCCTGATTAAGTAAACATGTCAGCTTATCCAGTTCATCTTTTCTCATTTCTGCTGGTGGCACCATAGAAGCCAGGGGCGAGTAAGTGCATTATAAGATATCCCCTGGTTGGGATGAGATTTAATGGGGCATACGATTATAAATTATGGTTTGACATACCGTGTTTGAGGCCGCTTAAGCCTTTATATTACCACTGCGATAGAAAGGCGGCATTCACAATCCTAGCTTTCAGATAGTAGGCAACCTAGGACCATATACTCCAGAACAGAGTTACAATGGTCGCACTTATTAAACTGCGGATAAGCCAGAATGCTGCATTGCCACCCGGGTTTTTTAATTCTATGTTCATATTATAATGAGTGGGAAAGCCATCTAGGTAAGTACCGGTTAGCAATGCTAATGGTAATAGGAGAAATAGAGAGAGGAAGATGATGAAATGAAGAGCAAATACTTCTGACAAGATAATGTGGCTGGATACGTCGCTTTGTCGTCACTCTTACCATCACAACAGGATATTCCATATTGCCTGATATGGACGTCCTCAGAACGACCCCAATGGGATTGGACATGAATGGCTATGATATTCAATATGGACCAACCAGATTCGCCTGCTGTAGATGACTGGAAGTATTTGAGGCTTTCCCATTTGACCTCCGATGGTGTGGCAGATAAGAGAGGGGGGGAAGTGACAAGATTGAAGCTCAAGTTGCTGGCCACCATGTACTACCTTGTTGTCATGGTGGTGTTGCGCATTTGTATTGCACAAGGACAACAATACCCCAACGGGCGAGATAGAACAATAAGGGGGGAGGCCTCCATACAAGCCTCAACAGCAGTAAAAAGTTAATATTGGCGCATATCTGGGTCTATCCTAAGCCACAGTTGGGCAATTTATATAAGTTCATCAGGCCAAAAGACTCACCACATGTACTACCTTATATATAGAATAACTACTTATATGTGTATATAATAAATTTAAGTATATGCTACCTACTTAAGTACCTACCTAGGTACTTATGTAGGTATATACCTCTAGGTAGGTATTCTGGGCAGCTGTTAGGTTATCTGTAGCAGGTAACATGTGTATGGGTGGTCTTTCCATTTGAGCTCCATGTGGATCCATGGAGGTAAGCTTGATGGTTCTTTCATGTCCATATTTAAGCCTCGCTTTTGTCAGTGGGAGTTGCCTGATGCACAAACTTGTGTGCTGTGCTATATAGTGCCTAGGTAAGTACCAGTACTTAACTATACCTTAGGTACATAAGTGTATACTTCAAGTAGGTACATATACAGGTATCTACATACTAGGTATGTATGGGAGATGGGAACTGCCCAGTACTGAACTATCCACCATTGCGACTGCCAACTCCTCGGCCCATCACCCCATTGACTGAGGCCCGTTCATCCCATCTCCCATCTCCCATCTCCCATTTATCCTGCCTCTGGATCTGTCCAGTAGCACCCGCCCTCTTCATCTTCCTTCGAATGCCTTATTCGCTCTCGAGCCTTGTGTTTCATTGTCTTCCAATCCAAGGTACCATCATTGCCCCTACTCCCGTACTTCCGTCCTGCCCGCCAAACCGACAAACACCCCCCTACTCCCCCCCCCCCCCCCCCCCCTCCACCTACACTTAAACCTACACCTACATACACCCAGTCTCCATCATGGATTCCAGCCAGCAGGGACAACCTGCCCCTCAGTATACTACTGTTGGATCCATATACAACCCTCAGTCTCAGCCCTTGCAGCCGCCCGCTCGTCGAGGTCGTGCTGTCAAGAATCTCCCGTTTTCCTACAAGAACGAGTCTTCTTCCCTTGTCCACCACCACCACCACCACCACCAGCAAGAACAAGAACAAGAACAAGAACAGCAGCAGCAGTATTCACCTCTACAGCAGAATTACGACCGTGCTGTGAGCCCCGGCATCTCCACCACTTCTTCAACCTTTTCACCCTCGGGCCTAGGCCGCTTTGAGATGCCCCTGGCGAACATGCATCCTGTACAGTCATCCGCTGCTAGCAGCCTCACCTTCCCCGACAAACACGCTACCCCAGGCTTCAGCGATGACTGCGCCAACGACGTCACTGAAGCGGAAGACGACATTCGCACCCATTTGTCCGCCATGAATACCAAGAGTTTGAGCAACCTGGCATCCTATACCAATCCCATGCAGAAGGCTGCTCAAAACATACTGTCTGCCCATCGCCGCCCCGCCTCTGCACGGCTCTCTCCTCACCTTCGTCCCTCTACATCGGATAACTTACGCCGCGCTAGGTTTCAGGGCGAGGGCCTGGCAAAGACACGATCTGATCCTGTTACCTTGAACAGCCTCTTGCAATCAGATGGTACCAACGAACATGTCAGTCATACTCGTCACAGATTTCCTCCCGGTCTGCTATCCAATCATGCCGAAGTCTTGTCAAAGGGCCCGGGTGCTCCCGCTCCATTGACCGCAGGTCCCCCTGGCCGCCGCCAGGTCAAACCTACAGCCCCGGAGCCCTTCGATGCCCCTTCCAATCAACAAGGCCTGCAGAGGTACATGGACTTTGACGACAACGTTCTTACACCAAACCCATATACCTACCAACAGGATTCGAAAGCGTCTTTTTACCCTGGTCGCCAGTCAAGTCTGTCCCTCCAGAGTGAAACATGGTCTTCGGTACAAGGTACTGGTAACACGGAGAAGAATGTCAGGGTCTTCGACACGATTTCCCCAGAGGAAGCCCTATACTACTACCCAAAGGGCTTGCCTCCAAATTTCAACCAGGTTTCACAAGTCCCCGACGACTGGCACATCGACTATCCCATTCTTCCAGAATTCCGAAGCCTTCGAAACGAGGAGATTCTCTTGAAAGCTCGCTTGGCCAAGGTCCGAGAGGACTTCTATTCGGGAGCATTCATGCTCCAGAGGCCTTGGCAGGTAGCCTGTCAAGACATGACGAAACGGCGGCTGGCAGAAACTATCGGTACTGAGTACGAAGAGCCCGAAAAGCCAATCGATGCTGTCGAATACCGGAAGATCAGCATCGAGGATGCCAATATGATACCAAGCCATGAACATGCAAGACCGCTCGTTTCTATGGTGTTCCAGTCTCTCGCGAACCATCCGGAATTCTGCAAGCAAACCAAACTCCCCAGATTTCAGGAGCAGCCCTCACTTCAGGTTTCTCGCTGGTGATGAAGAGCCAATTCGAGCCTTCCTATGCCCAAAGCACGCATTACAGCTTACTAGAAGATGGACGAACCATACTCTGTCCAATCCATCTCTGAAACTTGATAGGGTCATCCAGGGAAAGTTGCTATCTTTCTTCTATTTTTGGTCAAATTTTTGACTTGACTCTCCGAGATGTTCCTGGAAACGAAGGGAATAGCCACAGCGAAAGGCGAAGTGGAGTATAATGGAGGCTGAGCCAGTCACTGGGAGGCGGTGACACTGGATTGTTGATGTGCGATCAGTCACTGGCCGAATCTGTCAAGATTTTTGGTAGTTATGCCGGTCTGTTAGTAAGAAGGGCTTTTGCAACGCATGGTGAGAGCCGGTAGTCACACGACAGAAACTCGGTATTTGGTTCTTTGCGTTGGCGGATTGCCTGTCAGAGTACGTGTTCATCCAGACGGGACTGAGATTGCTTGGAAATCGTGCCCGATGTACAACTCACAGGAGGGGGTGGATGAACGAATCGGTGGTGCAAGAGGGACATCATTGTCTGTCTCATAATCAAGGGGCTTGTGTCAAGTTGAGTTTGCCATTGGCTTCAGCTGGAAATGAATAATTCTCTCTTGTTTCATACATACTTATACTAGGTACTACGTAGCATGGTATTCGCCGATTAATTTCACGTTCCTGGTATGGAGGAGTTCCGTGCTCACCTTTCTTTCTCCTCGAGAAGCGTGCCATGACGATATGTGCCCTAGTCATCCCATTTCGCCTTCTCCTTTTCGGTCCCGTCGTCCAGGTGCATTCCTCGCGCATATTCAAACACACCGGCTGACCGGATACCTTTCAGCTTCCTCGCGGCACGGCCTGACAGGGACAAGGGTGGCAGGGTGGCCTGTTAAAACCTGCCTTACGCAAAATATTAGGAACCCATTATCTTATAGGTTTTATGAAGGAGGCATTCCAAGGTTAACAGTCGGATCATTAGCAAATTACCACCAGCCACCAAAACCGCATCCATACCTATACTTACCAGACCAGCTAGCCGACCGACCTCTTAACAAGTCATTGTCACCCTCGTATCTGGTCTTCTCCTTGATCCCACGAAGCAGAATGTCACAGTGTCCGTGCGTGTATATGAAAATAGAATATTCATTTTGGTTGTAGCATGGAATACCAAGGTATTTTGTCGCAACAATTGCTGTCTCTCCCTTGCATTCTAACCACCGAACACTAACACCAACCGGTGACACAGCCGGGTTCATCAAATATGAAGAAACCTCTCGAAAATCCCTGCTTCTGTCATTCCCTCACTCCGAAACTTTGTATCCATCCAGGGGTATGACCCCGGGTCAGTTTTCAGCTTGAGCTTCCCATATATTCTGGTATTGTTAATGGTGGCCATTGGACTGTTTCAGCAAAGAATGAGAAGGGAACCGGAAAAATGATAAAAAAGTTGAATGTAATAGTGGTGGTGACGAACCGACCATGTGATCGATCGACCAATACATACATGAAGCAAGTAGAACATAGTTGAAGAATACATAGTGACAAACAATCAAAACAAGACGGGGAAAACCGAGTAGGTATTTAGAACAAAGTAGAAGAGGCCATCTCCCGGGGGGGTATTGCTGCGACGGTTCAACCGAGACGTATAAAGAAACAGGGAGAAACACTTGATCTAAATGGAGCGCGTACGATGGGGAAACAAAAGGGGGGGGGGGGGGACAAAAAAAAAGGGGGGGGCGGGGGTACGCAAGACAAGTCGCCCGACATGCGCCTAGTAGTTTGGTGTATGGCGTGTTCCAAGGGCGGTAAAAATTGGGGGCCATCCCCTTTTCAACCCTTTCCAGACTTCTTCATCTGCCCTTCTCATCTACGTCGAACAGAAGGCTCCCGATGCTTGAGACGACTCGTCCTCCAGCCTTCGTACCACTGTTCCCTGCTAGCTTCGCGCAGCTCGCCGCGCCATTCGCTAAAGACGGACTCCTTCAGCCGCGTGAAGTCGCAGTGGTCCTCGTTATACGGGTCCGCAAAGCCCCAAGGAAACTTGCGGCCGACCACGCCGGGTTCGTAGAGGTCCGGGCTGATGATAGACATAGGCAGGAAGGGGACCTCATCCGATGTAGCGCCCTCGTCGGATGCCTTGCTTCGGCGAACCGAGTTGGCCGAGCGTCGCTTGGACGAGGAGGATGTGCGACCTTGGATTGGGAGGTCACCATCTTCAGGGCTATCGTCTCTATCGCTCGCGGCCTTCCCGTTCTTCCGATCTTCCTCGTCTTCCTTGTCCGACTCGACCGCCTCCTCGTCGTCATCCTCTTCCTCGGCCTCATCTATTCTGCTAGAATCGAGTGTGACCTCGTCATCATCGTCATCCAAGCCCAATGCCTCCAGAGGGTCGAAGTTGGCCATCTTAAGGCTGGACCAGACCGTCTTCTTGAGGACCGCCATGTGTGTCGTGGTGATGGTATCGGCTTTCGAAATGACAGGGATGACCGTGGTCTTGCCCTGCAGAGTGCGCATGACCTGGAGGTCTAGGTCTTCGTCAAGACCTCCGATGATCCGTCCGAGGTCCCGATGGTGCTTGGCGCCGTGACCATTGACAGAGGTAGCTTTCGTAGCGGCGATATTCCGATCGAGCCTGGCGGGGTCGAGGATGAGGAACACTGCATGGATGTGCGTATCCTGAACGCCCGGTGATCGGATCACCTTCATCTCTTCAGCAAAGGTCTCCTCGAATTTGCTCTCCAGGAAGGTAGACATTTCCCTCAATTGAAGGTCCACCACGTTCTTCTCGAGGCCTTCGGAATCCCATATGGTCAGACCAACACGCTCGCCATCGATCTCGCTCTCGAGGTAGTGGGGGATGAAGTTGCCGGAAGGCGTGGCTCTCGAGGTCACCTCTTGTTCGATCTCGGTGGAGCGTTGGGATCGTTTCTTGGGCGGGAGAGCGAGAGAGGTCTTGAGAAACTCGAGGAAGGAAGTCTTGCCAGAGCCACGGGTTCCTATGACTAGGACGCTGTAGGAAGTCGGTTAGCAGAGGCGGACAGTCAGTGACGTGGTAGTGGTGGTCATGATAACAATGATTCTTACTTGAAGGGAGTAGGATCCTTCCTTCTTCGCACCCTCCTGGGGCTGTTGATGGTGCTCACAGCACTGCTCGCATAGCTGTATCGGCCACGATGGGTCATGCTCTCGGTGCGGGCGTAGGGATCCCAAGGGCCGGTGGGAACAGGTGGGACAGGAGGGCGGGCGATGCTGGACATGGAAGGACGGCCGGGCTCGATGGAAGCTCTCGGGGGGTAGTGGTGAAAGGAGTGGTCGGCTTTGCCAGAAACGATGGCTAGGGAGTCAGGTCTGGTGTCGGCACCGAAGGGTTGGAGAGGAGGAGGGGATGCACCGTTGTAGAGATCGGGCAGTCGAGGAGGGGATTTGGGCACGGGCTCTCGCTGGTGCTGTTGTGACGACTTCCTTCCTCCTTTGCCCAGGTCGCCGGACTTGCTGCGTCGCAGCAACATGCCGAAGCTTGATCGACGCGGTGGCTGGCTCATGGTTTTGCCGGCGCGAGCATGTAATGGGGGTCGGGTCCGGGTAAGGTTATGCTGTACCTTACTTAGGTAGCTGGAGGTAGGTGTAGTAGAAGCCCTGGAGTGGCGTTGCGGTTCGAGGTTGAGGTACTAGCTACCTAGGTAGGCTAAGTAGGCACCTACATACATACAATGTTAGTAAGTAAATACATAAGTACCTAGGTACTCACCTACATACCTACCTACATATGCCTACCTATATATGTAGGTAGGTACACAGAACCTAGGTAGGTATCTGAAGCAGAGGAGTACTTACAGCCCTGGAGTATACCTGCAGTGACCTCAGGCGAGTATGACTATGTCAATGTTCATACAGCCCTCCACGGGTAATGCTGATATGCAACCTATTAGTGCTTTAGGTACTTTAGGTACTACCTACTTGGAGGTAGATTGAATGAAGCAAGCAAGCGCACGCGGAGAGAATATCTGAGAGAGCCTCCCGTGCCCTCTCTATGTCTCTCTCTCTCTCTCTCTCTCTCTGTTTCTCTCTTTCTCTCCCTCTCTCTCTATCTCCCCCACTCCCAGAGGCGTGTGTGTCTGTGTGTGCGTGTGCGCGTGTGCGTGTCGGTCTCTGCTTCTGTTTGTCCTGGGCCGTCCACAATACACTGAATCAAGCGAGGCGGTTTCTCTCGGGCAAAAAGAGCACTGAGGTGCAGATAGACGTGCTACTCTTTCTTGTGTGAGTGAGACTTCTAGGCTCGACCTGGTAAAGCCAATGGAACGCCGCTGGACAGCAATCCATCAACAATCGACGCTCGATCTTGTATTCTGATAAGTTTCAAGTATCAGTCAATCGCCAGCAAAGCAGGTTTCGAAAAGGTCAAGTCGCATTCACAACATTAACAGACGACCAATTATCGTTCCCTCACTCTGCAGCGTTGCGCAACCTATCACACAACTCTGGAGTGGGCATGCGCGTCGCATGAGACACGTAGAAAACCAGGATTCACCTACATTCAGGTAACTGTGTTCAACAATATAATATTCACCTCTGCTCTGCACAGCGCTTAGGGGGGATCGCATCGGTGGTAACTGGAGTGGAGTGCTGCGCAAAAAGCTGCTAAGACCTCGAAGAGTCTCAAACGTAGTCTTGCTTTCGAGGTATTGGTTTGTGCTGCACAAAGAGCGGGTGCTTTTCCCCCTTTTTTTTGACGGCACGGCAAAGTGGTTGGACCCCTGAAGGAGATGGATGTCCTCTTTGTCAAATAAGACTGAGGTACAAGTAAAACAAAAACCCCCCAGCAATTGGCAGCGTTGGAAGTTTGCAAGGCAAGCAATCACAGACCACAGCGCTCACAGCAACAGACTAAGAGAAGTTGAAAGAAGGGGAGGAAAATGCATAGCCAACTGACAGGCTGGAGGTCTCGAGGTTTGCGGGACTGGAAACTGGAAAATAATAAGATGGGGCGATAAGATTTCCTTCCTCCACAACAGGGAGGACACAATACCAGATTTTAATTTATCTACCTAGGTACCTACTTTTATAAATAATAAAATAAATAAAAATGCCTATTTTAACCTTAATAAATATATATATAATATAAGATAAAAAAGTTGTTAAATATATTTATATATATTTACGTAATGAAATATTTTATATAGGCATTTAATAATTAATAGTGAGGTATTTAATATATATATATATATTTTAATATAGAATATATGTCGCTTACCTAGGTAATACATGGAGAAACGCATCAACCCAACATTGAAGGTGCCGGCCCACCTGCAATCTACCAATTCCCCAAGTAGGCATGGATCCCACTTGGCTCTCTAGACCCCAGCAGCCTGGCGGTCCCGTTTTGTTTCTGCTCGCTATGGTGGAACGCCTGCGGGCTGCTGCGCCTACCACTTGCATTGGAGGTTCCAGTCCACACCACCTGCAGTCCGATAGTCACCCCCGGCCAAATCGAGAGAAAAATGTTCCGAGTGTGACTTAACCCGGTGCCGGGCGCGCGATTCGCAACTCGTCTGCAGGGCTGAGAGTCTGTGACAGCCTCTTTGCCTCACTTTTCTTTTGTTTTTCTTCTTCTACTCCCTCTTTCCCCCCCTTTCTCTTTCTCCCCTTCTTTCCGTCTCCTGACCTTCTTTCATGTTGGTGAATACGGCAGGTGGACTGTGCTGGCAACACCAAGTTCCATCGCCAGCCACTGTGGCTACCGACTTGTACGAATGCTGCACGCTGCACGCTGCCGCCCAATGTAGACGAACGCGCCGATGCAACAGATAACTCAAGCTACCTAGGTTAGGTACCTAGGTAAATTAGGTAGAACGTACGCCCACGTGCGGGCCCGCTGAACTGATGTTGCACGAGGCACGGGGAGTGGATTAGATACGTGCTGGCTTATGTACCTTAGGGAGGTATGCACTACCTAGGTAGGCCGTAGTAAACTAAAATCATGGATAGGTCCGACAGGGTGGAAACACTATCAAACCTACCTGGCTAGGTATTATGTATTATGAACCCCTGGGCGTTTTGGAACCCTCCTTCTGCCTACCTAGGTGCATCATGCTAGGTGCATCATGCTAGGTACATCATGCTAGGTGCATAATGTCTAGAAAGGGGTAATTTAGCGCGCCCGGGGTGGGGAGTGGGTAGCTAGATATATCTCCAGATGTCCTTATTCATATACGTATATCGGCTTGCGTTCTGAGTGTCGTACACCATTCTTTGTTTTCTATGATGAGCCGAGATTCTCTTCTTTGCCCCTTTTATATCTATCCCTGCCTGCATCGCCTCATCCCTCGAAAACCTCATGCTGAAGCTCAACGCCGAAATCCTTGGCCATGTCTTTCATCCTGGCCTCGACCTCGTCCTCCATATTCCCGCCGAAGCCGAGGAATTGACGTATCTTAAACCCGTAAAATGCGATGTCGGTTGCGAAGAGCACCGTCTTGAAAAGCACATGTCTCCATATGTACTTGAACCTCTCCTTTAGCGGCAAGTCGGGGTCCTGGAACAGGCTGCGACTGGCCCAGTTCCCCATACGCTTCACTCGGTTCACGGGGGCTCCCATGAATTGGTTGTTGCCCTGTACGATGCGCATGTTCCTCCCAATGAACACAAGCTCCTTGGGCCACCTGTCCTCGTCGGCCAGAACTTCGCGTATGCCCTGCTTCATGCGCTGTTGCGCGGCGAAGTGGCGCTCCGCCGGGGTCTTGCCCTCCAACTCCCGCATAAGGTGACCCCGCGTGCTCCCGTCGCCGCCCTCGTAGGGCCGCATCAGCGTCGCGGATGCGAAGATGTCCGGGGCCTTGATGCCCCAGTCCGATGTGATCGAGGCGATCGTCTCGTTATCAAACGTCATTAGAGATTTCCAGAACAACGCGTACTGGTGCCGAAATTTGGGAGTCATATAGACGTACAAGCCGTGATCGATCAGCACCATCTCGGCCTGTCCTGTTGGCAATCTACGGATGAAGCTTTTGTAACAAGAGCTGTTGGTTAGTCATTGCTAGCCAGGCAATCCAGAAAAATCACGAAGAGGTATCTCACATATTGCCAGGGTGCGGATCGCAGTGGATAACACCGAATGAAAATATCTGGGCAGAGAACAGGTCGATCATCGTCGTCATGACCTCCTTACTGGAAATACCTAGCCCTCCTTTGCCGTTTCGGCCTTTCCAAGTCTCACGATCGGGCTTTAGTCTCTCGTTGAGTGGATTCTCTGAAAGCTGCCGTTGCGCCTTTTCCCAGTCTTTGTTGGTAAACTCCAGTTTCGTACCGTGAATGCCAGCAGATCCCGTCCCGCGCGCACCAAGCCAGTTGGCGGTCATGGCCGCCTTATCCCAGAGGCGGACACCTTCTATCCATTCCGTGACTAGGATCCGCTTCGTCGTGAATTCGGGGTACACCTTAGGTATATATACTCTATCCTTGAGGCTTGGCTCTTCCGCGATGAGCTTGCGCATGGTCTCCGAGTTCCTGGCTTCGGACTCAAAATCCGTCTCTAGCATCAAACGCTCGGTAATGAAAGGCACGATGCTATATAGGGGTAGGTCAAACCACCACGTGTAAACACGCATGACGACTCTGTCTCAGCGTTAGTTTGGTAAGCCATGCATGTGCAAGCCGCGTGGAGGTGCTAACGTGCTAACGGCCACCCATCTCGGCCTGTGTACCGTCGGTCAGCCGCAGGAATGGAGAAGCAACGTACTTGAAAGCCCAGAGGTCCCAACCAACTTGCTTCGCGATCTCGGGCTTCTGTATCTTCACTGCGACCTCCCTCCCATCCGGTAACCTCGCCCAATGGACCTGGGCCACACTAGCGCTAGCCCTCGCTCTCCTCTCCATAAGCCCTTTGCCCTCTTCACCGTCAAAACTGACCCCAAACACATATTCCGCCCCCCGCCCGCCGAAATCACCCCGGATCACCTTCTCGACGTCCCTCCACTCGTCCTGCGGCGCATCGTCAAACATGCGCGAAAACATGCGCTGGAACTCGGGCGGGAGAACGGCGCTCTGCATTGCGATGGCCTGTCCGATCTTCAGGTAGAGCCCGCCGTTGACGCGCAAGAGGTCAAAAAGCCGCTCCGCACTTCTCAGGTGCAATTCGGCTATTGTACCACCCAAAAGCGGCTCGGCCCGGAAGTTAAGCTTGTAATCGAGGGCTACGTAGAGACCGGTCCCGAAAGTGCGTAGAGAGCGCTGTACGCCGGATGCAAATAGGGTCCGGTCAGCTATGTAAAGGGTGCCGCCGACGGCGAACAGTATCAACCCGCGGCGCCCCCATCTGCGGGTTCGAACGTAGGAGCGCGCGGCTTGCGGGCGCCCGAGAGAGGAAGGTGAAGGCGGGCGGAGAGGCTCAAAGGGGATCTGCGCGTGGACGGTGCGGATGGAGGTTCGGTCGAGGCAGTGCCGTATCAGGTTTGGGTTCCTACTACTACTGCTGATACGCAGGGAGTGGCGGACGCAGAGGTTCGCCCAGCGGTGCATGTCGAGTGGTCTATCAGTTTGTCATTGGGATTCGATATGAATGCCAGCGTCGCTGCATGGGTATGAGGAAAACGGGGTGTTGTCGCTCTTTACGTGATTCTGGAGGATGGAAGATGAGGGTTCTGAAGCTTCGGCGCGAGATGTGTTACTGTGTAAAAGAACACCAGGGAGCTCAAGAAAAATCAGTGGTGATGGAGAGTTTAGGCTTGAAAGAAAGAAGGTTCTACCAAAATGCATTATATATCATATACATGCCCAAATGTGTATTTAGATACATGTTCAATACCTTGATGAGCACGTGTGTAAATACCTTAGGCAAGGTAGATTTATGTATTCTATTTATATATAAATACTTTAATACAGAGGTATCATATATATGGAGGCAGTAAGATATGTACTTGTAGGTAGGATGAATCTATGATGATATCTACCTAGGTATATATAACGTAGGTGGGGCTATTTCATATAGGTAATACTTAGGTGTTCTTAGCTATATTATGTACCTATAAATGCACCTAGATAGGTGGCTACTTTGTCCATAGAGGGCCGAATACAAGGCCGAGCGTCCTTGGAACTTGGGCCGTGTTTGCTTCAGTCTCGGGTTTATTCTCCCTTAGACTTTGATGAGCCTGTCCCTGGCTGAGGCTTCGAGCCGATACTCCAGATGGACCTTGATACATGATTATTACCTAGGTATATTCTTTCCTTAGGAACTAAGTGCCCTCCACCTCTTACTTATGTACATGTCAGTATCACACATGTGATCAGTACCTCTTGGCGATTTGGTGACTTCGAAGAGCAGGGTGCCTTTCAATCCGCGTAGCAAATGGTTGTCTCTTGTATCGCTCGCACTCAGTGATAAAGGGCGGAGGAACTTTGCAGTATTATTCTGCTAGCTAGGTATGCTGAAGCGGTCCATCAGTACCCTTCTTGTTAGGGATATATGTCTGTGCAGATACCCAGTTACGACTCGAATTATCAACTTCCTACGCCTTCGCAGCAGTTAAGTGTTTGCCAACCTTATTCTACCATCTGCACTCCAAGGCGTCACGATGTATCTCGTGCATACTCGGCACCAAGTAAACGTGTAAGCATGTAGGTTAAGGTTGTGGAGCTTCGGTAATTGGTTGTCTCTCCCAGGGCTCTTTTAACTTGGTGTTTCACTGGGCGCGCCATGGGTATACCTTTATATACTTAGGTTAATTATAATAAAAGGGTAAAAGTTTAAAGTTTACCTTAATTAAAGTCCAATTTTTAAGGCATCTTTTAATATATTTAATTTTAATTAATTTTATAATAATTTAATAAAATATTATTTATTAAATAATAAATTTATTTTTATTAAATTAAATTCTAAAATTATAATTTTAAAGTTTAAAATATTAAATTAATAATTGATAAATTAAATAAATAAATTATTTTATTTATTAAATATAAATTTTTATTTTATATTATATTTATTATTAAAAATATAATTATAAAATAAAATAATAAAAAAATTATTAATAATAAATTATTTTATATATAAAAAAAAAATTTATTATTAAATACATTTTAAAGGATTTTAAAATATATAAATGAAAATTTTAAAAAAGATTTTAATTATAAAAAAATTAATATTTATTAAATATTATTTTATATATAATATATTGAAAAATCTTAAAAAAGTTTTTAAATTTATAATATAAAAAATATATTATTAATATAAATTTAAATAAATTATTTTAACGAGTTTATTTATTAAAACGATTATAATATAATATTTAAATAAATATTTTATTTTAATTTAAAAAATAATATAAAATTTATATTAATTTTAAAAGTTATTTAAAATTATTAATTTTTATTATAATTTAAAAAAATATTTAATTAAAAAACGAAATAAATTATAAATTAAATTTAAATATTATAAAATTATTAATATATAAAAAAAATTAATAATAATAAAAGTTTTATAAAATAAAATTATTTAAATATTTTTAAAAGTTTTTTTTTAATATATAAATTATAATATTATTTTAAATAAAATAATATTTTAATTTATATTTTAATTTATATTTTAAAATAAGTTTTTTTAATTAAAATTACGTTATTTAAATATTAATTAATATATTATATTAATTTAAATTTTATTTAAATATAATATAAAATAAACGTTTTTTATAATTTAATAAATAAAAAATTAATATTAATATTATATAATTTAAAAAGTTTTAATTTTTATAAAAATTAAATTTTAAATTATTTATAAAGCTTATAATTAATATATATATTATAAATTTAAAAAATTTAAATTAAAAAGTTTTAATTTTTATAAAAATTAAATTTTAAATTATTTATAAAGCTTATAATTAATATATATATTATAAATTTTAAAAATTTAAATTATAATTTTATAAATTTATTTTATTATTATAATTTTAATTTATAAATTTATTAATTATTTATAAATTAAAGATTTTTATTTTTATTTATAAATATATAAATAAATAATTAAAAAAATAATAAATATATTTATTATTATAAATAATTATTTTTTTATAATTTTTATTATATATATACTTTAATAATTTAATAAAAAAATAAAAACGAGGTTTTTATATAAATTTTAATAATAATAAAAACTTAATATTAATTTTAATTTTTTAATTTATTATAAATTAAAATTAAATAATTTATATATTAATAAAAAACTTTTAAAAAATATTTAAATAATTTTATATTATAAATTTTATTATTATTAGTTTTTATTATATTTTTATATTTTTTTAATATTTATAATTAATTTATAATTTATATCGTTTTTAATTAAAAAAATTTAAATTATAATAAAATTTAATAATATTTTAATAAAAAACGAAATATTTATTTAATTATTAAATTAAAATTTTTTAATAAATAAACTCGTTAAAATAATTTATTTAAATTTATATTAATAATATAAATTTTTTAAATTATAAATTTAGTTTTTATTAATTAAAAATAATTATAATTTTTTAATAAAATATATTAATTTAAACGTTATTATAATTTTTAAATTTTTTAATATAATTATATTAAAAATAAACGTAAATTAATTTTTTATATATTAATAATAATTAAAAATATAACGTTTTTTAATAAAATAAAAAGTTATAAAATTTTTTATAAAAATAAATATTAATATAAATATTATAAAATTAATAAAAATAAAAAAATCTTTTTTTAAAAAAACTTAAAATATTTATATTAATATAAAAATAAAAGTTAAAAAATTATATATTTATAATATATTATTTTAATTTTAATTTATATATATATATATTATATATATTTATAATTTATAACTTATAATTTATTAATATAATTTATTATTTAATATATAAAAAAAATAAAATAAAATAATTTAATAATAAAAATTTATTTAATTATAATTAAAATTAAAATTTTATATAAAATATAATAAAAAATTATTAATAACTTATTAAAATTATAAATATATTAAAATAAATAATATATATATATATTTATTTATAAAATTTAATATCTTAAAAATATTAAAGTATTAAATCTACCTTTTTTTATAAAAAGATATATTTTATTTTAATTTTTATGCTTTTTTATATCATTTACCTGGCCCGCCTATTAAGCAGCTAGGTTTGCTTGCACACCATCTCCGCACACGTTTCATTTGTCGTCGTCGTCGTTATTGTCGTTATCATCGCCGTTCTAGTCGTCCTCTTCTCTGCGAACTCAATTGCGACTTGGCTTTCCTGCTTTTTTTTCCACACCATCTTGCAGCTCGCGGCTCAAGGGACACCTTGCCTCGTCACGAATCCGCTACCACATTTCACCACACCATACCAGCACACCAACCTCTCTCGCCCGTCATCTCTTTCTGTGTGCCTACAATCACTCGAGACTTTCCCTCGTCGCTCATTTTAGGGACAAGCATGTTCTGCCAATTCTAGGTAATTCGGAGACAGCAAAAATCGAGACTGGGAGACTGCGTGTCAGCCGTTGGAGCATCCAGCGACATATTATCCGTCCGTCACACTCCACCGCATCCTGCGACGTCGTCCTGTTCTTTCTGCCCGCAAAATTGCACTACATGTCGCGCCGGTCGAGTTCATCAATATTCAATCGTCCATTTCTGCACTTACAACTGGCCCGTCAGTAACGTCAGAACTACCGGGCTATCGGTTGGAAAGGGCTCGAGGACTGCCAATATTCCCACGGCGTCGCGACTCATTCGAGTCGGCGCGCTTCTAGGCTGTTATCATGCTGCGACCAGCTACCCCCCTGGCCATCCTGCTCTTTGCAGCGTTTGCCATGTTGCTGCTGTCCGTCCTGTCAACCCCCATCATTCAGGCTATTCCTCTGGGTACCTATGAAGGAGTCAGCTTCGGTGTTTTTGGCTACTGCCATACCGATGGATGTAGTCCTATAGAAATTGGTTACGATACCGGTATGCTACTTGTTCCATCCCCGCGTCTGCCTACTTCTCGGTGATTGACATGTTCCCCAGCCAAGATATATAACAGCCCCGAGCAGTCGGACACTTTCGACCTGCCGACCGCGACGAGAACCACACTTTCTGCCATTCTTGTCGTTCACCCAGTTGCGTGCTTCCTCACCTTGGTCATGTTGGTTCTTGCCCTCGTTGCCCACATGCATTCGCCCTCTCATTCGTCGCGATACCTTCTCCTTGTCTTCATCTTCGGCATCCTTACCTTCTTGGTGTGCCTCCTAGCCTTTCTAATTGATGTTCTACTTTTTGTTCCGCACATGGCCTGGGGCTCTTACATCGTCTTGGCGGCCACAATTCTTGTATTCTTGAGTTTCATTGTTTCCTGTGCCATGAGGCGTACGCTTGTCAGCAGAAAAGCGAGGAAGAAGCGAATCGCTGAGAACGCTGAGATGAGCGGGGAGAACTACTATAATCGTCAGGCTCAACAGGATGCTGCTGCCACTGCTACCCCCAGCGTCACCCAGCCCACTGTACCCGTCCTGAGCGGGGCTAACGGAGCTGCTGATAAGTTGCCGACTTACGCCTCATACGAGAATAGAGACGACCGCAGCAGTGATGAGCGTATTCCGCTGACGGCAAGAAGCCCGTCGGAGCGTTCGCCAAACAACGCAACTACAGATATGAGTGCCCCTGATGGTGTATATAACGCGCGGCGTCGTTCGGGATCTATTCCGTCTCTTCCTAGAGATCAGTATGGCAACCCCATCAATCAGTCCCCCGATACATACGGCATACGCAGAGGCCCGTCTGCGGAGCGGGGGAACTTAAGGGGTCGCGGGGGCCCACCAGGTGGCTATTACGGCAGAGGTGGTCATGCTAGGGGCGGGTATGCCGGTGGTTACGGTCCACCACCGAATGCGAGAGGAGGATACGGACCCCCAGGTCGAGGTGGATACGGTCCGGGACCCAACGGCAGAGGAGGATATGGCCCACCTCGAGGAGGATATGGCCCACCTCGAGGAGGATATGGAAGAACACCTCCACCGGGCTATTCTGGAGCATCATATGACCGGAGACCACCTCCCGCTGGCGCTTATGGCAACTATGGCTCGGGAAGGCAACCTTCGCCCGGACCCCAGGGTGCTCCCTATGGTGCAAACCCCTCCATGCCCAGCGTCTCAACCGGCCCGACTGGAAATGGCACTTACGATGCGTATAATTCTGATAGGGTCAGTGAGCTACCCCGAGCTGAATCACCTCCCCCCCTACCGGGTACCGAAATTTCAAGCGTCAATTCGGGTGGGCCAGAGGGCCACGGGCTGGACATGAATGCCCGTGCAGATAGCCCAGCACACGCGCCTGGGGGCTTTGGCCAATTCAACAATCAACTCCGAGACAGCGACGCTGATGTAGCTGGCATGCTGGCGTTGCAACAAGCAAGGACGTCGAATATGCAGCGCCACGATACTCTCATGAGCGAAGGCAGCAAGTACAGTCAAGACGAGTAAGTGCAAGTGAAACACACCTTGCGATACACGACACTGACGAATGACGCCTAGGAGCCAATATATCCCCCCGCGGCAAGCGTGGGCACAGGGTCAAGGCCGCTCGTCTCCCGCTCACCCGTCCGCCATGCCCCCGGCATTAAACGTCTCTACCCGCCCACGTGAAGTACCCAGTGGAACGCCCCCACCACCAGCCGCTACTGGGAGCGGCTACTACGAGGACGTAGATCCTCGTTTTGCCGAGCCCTCGAGGTCGCCTGCAAACGCAGCAGGTATCTATGAAGATGTTCATAACGCACCGGGTTCCCGATCTCCGGCCATATCTGAAAGGTCGGGTTTTACGTCGATATCACAACGCGGTGTTAACCCTCGTTGGAATCCTCCACCGGGACAGGGCTATGGGCAACAAATGCCGCCTCGTAGACCTGTCGGTCGCAATGAAGTCAATGTTCTTAATAGCAACCCCGACTTCCAGCTACCAGCAAGTCGGGGTGGATCAGCGAGCCCAGCGCGGGGACCAGGTAGTATGGTACCTAATGGCGCTTACCCGGGCTTGTAGAGGACTGCTTCGGCTCTTGCGACGCGCAATACTTTGCGCATATGATCGCCGATTGTTTACCGGGTGCGTCAGTAATGTTGGGGCCGCATCGCAGAAAACGAGCTTTGCCTAATTCTTGGACTCGTTCCGGAGTACTCAAACGACACTCGACTGCAACTAAATTTTCTTTTACGATTCTCAATACCCTTATACCCGCTTGACTCGTCCCTTGAACTACTTCATTCTGAATGAGGTGGCCTCGCAGTCCTTGGTTCGACTCGAGAGGCCTCGTTTGCGGCAATCTATTGTTCTTCACCTGAGCTTTGCGAGCTTGCAAACTCACCATGCTTTTCTTCGAGTTGAGCCTTCCCTCCATGTCTGCATCGCCTTGACATTTGAAAAGGGGATACGGTATTATCTACTGGCTGTCACGACATACAAACTCGAGGCTGGTTGTAGGAGCCGTGTAAACGTGTCACTGTTAGTGATCTGATTTCTCTGAGTCGAGAGGAGGATAGAAGGGTACCAACATGTTTGCAGTAAAGGGGTGCCTGAATGCATTGCTGAATTCGTTGCCGACACATCCAGAGATACGCAATGAGATGAAATCGAATCTGCCGCAATTGCCTCTTGGTAATATTACTTGTTCTTCTGCTTGGTTGAGCTGATAACAGCAGCTAGATAAAGTCTATCGTACAAGAGTAGCTAGCCAGCCAGTGTTTGCGACCTGGGAGAGCAAGCATACCGTTTTGGGAGGAAAAGCCTTTTGGAAGGCTGAGGAACGAATGAAGCGATTAACTAAATACTAAATTCCGACCTACCACCATCGGAATCTGCGAGTGAGCTCGTGAGCTGGTGTTGAATGAGAAGGGGATTGGGAATCATGGGCTCCGTTGCAGAATAGTGAAAACATCGGGTGTGATTCAGGTGCCCTTGTATATTCTTCACTATCAGTCATATATACATATATACCTGCCTGCCTGTCTCCCAGTCGGGTATTGTACTAGGCAAAAAGGCAGGCTATAACCCACCAGGTTCCGACAAGACAAGTGTGTTTGGAATGACCAATTCTGTGGTGTTTTTACTTTTCCTGCTCTTGTCCCACCGAACAGTGCCGTGGGTAGCTGTGTTCGTATGCTCAGACTGTGAGTGTGAAGTGGTTAGAGTAAACTCGAGGTGGATTTAAGGGGTAAACAAACGGCTTACCGAGTCCGTGATTAGTCCGTCCCTTCATGCAATAACAAGGGTGGGATTTGTAGACCGACAGAGAGAAAGGAAAGGAAAAAGGCACAGGAGGATTATGGCCCATAAGCGTCCCGAGTACCTCACCATAAATACTATACATAACTCCTGCCTGGTGGTGCCGAGAGCTTTCTAACCCGCCCGGCCATTGAGGACTTCGCTATCAAGCTCGGTGTGAGTCGGCTAGGTAAGTACTTACATACCTAGTACTTATGTAGGTAATACCTAGGTACACCTAGGTAGTCAAAACAGCCAATATATTCAGAAGTATATATTATATAATACATCCATGCAAGCTACCTAGGTACCTAGGTACAGACAGAGTCCCGTCAGGGCTGTTCTCCATCGGCCCGGTCCTTCCGTCCCAGTCGCGCGGAGCCGTCCCCCTATTTGAATCATCCGGACAACGCAGATCAGCTCGCGGGCCTGAGCATCATGGGCAGGAAGAAACGCGGGGACATGTAAGTACTCGGCGTCGGGCGTCTGCATGAACTTCGAGATCCATGGATATAGTCTACCTATAACCTTACACATGTAGGTAGGTACTCCCAGCACGTCGGCGCGGCCATGAGCTCTGGGAAAGCGCATGCCTCGGAAAGATGCCTCAGAAAGCGCTTTCGAATTATAGAATCTATGACGGCGACACATCTGCCATACCAGGTACATACCTACCTACCTTAGTATGTTATGTACATACCTACCTAGGTAGGTACTTCCTAGGTAAGGTAAAGAATACCTAGGTATGTAGCAGTACCTAGGTAGGATCTACCTACTTAAGTACCTAGGTACGCAAGTCATCTCATATAAAACCCCTTCGGACACACCCATGTCCAGTTCTCTGCTGTTGAACACGCTCCATCCTTCGTCGGCTCGTTGAGTTAACTCCCCCTCCGTTGACCATCATCACTATCTTGGACCTCGCACGGAGCCACAGATTTTTATACCCCTATCCGCTACACCATCTATTCAGCACCGCAGCTCGGCAGCATCGTCTATTTGATATACATATCCCCTGCACCTGGCTATCGCACATCCATCATCATGGCCCAGCCTCCCAAGCCCGTCGGAGGAAGCACCAGTGTGCCCAGCTGGGAAACCCCAGGTCCGTTCTTCCGCTCCCCATGCGCTGTCGGCCATTCCAGACTGCTTCATGTGCGACCAGCGACTGATAACTGTCCATCCAACCCCCACAGTCGCCGGGGCAGCAACCCAACCTGAGAAGGCTCATGAATCGCTCCAGCTTACTCCCTACAACAAGGACCTCGACGGTAAGCCATGCCACTGATGGTCCTGGGAGACCAGCGTCGAAGCTGACACAGCAAACATGAGCCAGCCAAGTCAATCCCCCCCTACACCGGCCAACAAATAGCCAAACTGACGACCGGTCTTCAATCTCTGGAGAAGCGGGCACAAGATCTCGAGGCCACGTCGCAACAGGCAGCCGCCATGCTTTACAGGCTCCCTTTACGCCGCCGTCGGATCCTTTACGCTCTTCTGGGTACGATCGCTCTGTTGCTCACCACGGGTCTCGGTCTGGCCATCGCCAACACCGTCGACCTCCGGGGGCGACGCAGGTTGTAGCGCAAGGAGGCCGGGTGGTGAGCTACTGTCGATGGAAAGGCAGGGTTCGATGGGGGGGTGGGCATATCTCGGTCCTTGACGGGTTGGTATTTGCCACTTTCGCGATGGATGTGGATAATGCGAGAGCGAGGTGGTGAGACCCTGACGAATTGACTCGGGTGCTTCGATTAGGGGTAATTAGTAATACCTGCCTCATGCCACACTACGGTACCCGTCTGTCCATCGGGTGAAGCGTGAAGTGAGCTGATGAGTTGTTCTGTCAGCGAGACCGGTTTCCTCAGGATCCTTGAAATTGAGTTTCTGCTACTACAAATGGTGAGTACCTGGTCAAAGGTTCTCACTGAGCCGTAACGTTCGTTACCTCGGACACCCGAAGGCTTCGGTTTGCATATTCCCAGCGTAGGGCAACGAATCGAGAGGCCGGGCGAGGGTGCTGCAGACCTTCAGGTTTCCATTGGACTCGCTTCCAAGTGTAGAAACAGCAGCGTCAACAGTCGCATACCTGCGCCAAAGTGCAATGGCTTGGATAGTTTATGTCTTCATAGAGAGATAGATGGAGGGAAAGGTTGCTACTGTATCTGACGTCGGTGAAATCATCATTTTTGGCCCCGACTCTCAGCATAGAACCGCACCTATGCCTCACTACCTTGACTAACTTGACGTGGACCTTGGTCTCCAAGCAAGTTTTGTATGGTATTTATATGGTATTCAACATCCATCGTACCATCATAATGCTCAAGCAGCCTTCTCACAGGTCCACCATATACTGCTAGAACAAGCAAACTTGTAGAGGCAGCCGACCGGGGGGGGGGGGGGGGGACGCGCCACCTATGGGGAAGTTTCTTCATATCCATGAGTTAGAATGCTGAGACGAGGAGCGTCGGGTCGAAACCGAGCTCAACAAGGTATTCACATCGCCACACTCGCACATACACACTAACAAGAATCACTACCCCCTCGTTTGTTTTGGAAAATTCTTGTATTTCCTCTAAGCGTTGCCTATTTCCATATCTGGCCATGCTCAGAAATCTTGGCCCTGACCACGCGAATGAACCCCGAATGCAATGAGAAAAACAACCGGCAGACCCAGAACACCACCTTTAGATAGTCGTCTCGTACGCAATGGGGACCACCGTCTCGGGGTGGTTGTCTTTCATCGAAACCGTTCTCGCTTCGCGGGGCTGGGCAGCCAATCTCTTGACCTGGACTGTGGTGCCGTTCGCCTTGGCCTCCTTCTTGGCGGCAGCGTTGTGCTTGACGCGCTTGATGAAATCTTCTCTTGAGCGCGAGAGGTTGATGTGCTCGATACGGACGTTGATACGCTTCTCGATGTATCGGTGCTTGACCTTCTTGTAGATGATAACACCCACAGCGCTCTTGGCCACATTGTAGATGACGCCCGTCTTGCCGTGGTAGACCTTGTGTGGCATACTGGAAAAGAAAACACACCAGTCAGCGATTAGGCCCTCAAAGTTGGGTACGCATCGCTCGTCGCGTGGTCGCATTCTATCTATCGAACCGGTTTGGGCAGGGGGTCGGGAGTTGGGAGTCGGGAGTTGCTCGCTTGCTTACCCCTTCTGAACAGCACCGTTTGCCTTGATATCAACGATGTCGCCAACCCTGCCAATTTGTCAGTCCTGGGAGCCTCTTCTCGCCGAGATCTTGCGAGCGCAACATACTTGTACTGCTGAAGGTAGGTGGACATGTGAATCATGCCCTTCTGGCGAAAGTTCCTCGAGAAGGCATACTATAACATGAGGATAGATCTCGTCAGTACGTCTGTCGTTGCAGCGCTCCACACGCAGAAGGATAATCGACAGAATCCATGAATTCCGCACAGGTTGCACATACCCGAGTACCGGCACGTAGACCTGCAGCGTGACCCATCTTGACGTTATTGTAGTGAGTTGGGGACGACTGGAGGTTGGTTGTTGGGATTGTGGTTGCTTCTTGTCTCTCGCGATGCGGCTTCTGAGAAATTCGCTTGTTGAATTTTGGGCTTGCTAGTGACCTGAGGAGTTGTGTGGGCGGGCAGTCAAAAAGTGGAGGCAATCGAGCCGTGCACTGACCACCTGTACTGTGGAAAAGGTTGGAGAGGCAGTTAAGCGAGCCCCGCCCATTCCACACTGGGCTTAGCTCGATTCGTGCCCTATCTCTGCCACAATTCTCTTTTCCAATCCAACTTTTTACTCCCTCTGTCTCTCTCTGTGATATCCCACGATCCCCACGACAACCTTAACCCTTCTAACCCCTCCGACGATCGCCTCGCAAAGACAATCGAGTTGTCGTCGTAATCATGGCACCTCTGTCATACTCCAAGACCGCAAAGGTCCCCCGTCGCCCCTTCGAGGCCGCCCGTCTGTCAGTATTCACCGGCCAATGGGCATGAGCTCGTCTCTGCCTACGTCGTTTGTGAACCGTGGTAAACTGACTTCGGATCGATATCTAGGGACTCCGAGCTGAAGCTCGTTGGTGAATATGGTCTCCGCAACAAGCGCGAGGTCTGGCGTGTCCAGCTCACCTTGTCCAAAATTCGACGTGCTGCCCGGTATGTTTTACTCTGATCTTTTGAGCCTACGAGCCGAAATTTGGCTGAACATGGAGTACTGACTTGATATGATAACTACTACAGTCAGCTTCTCACCCTCGACGAGAAGGACCCCAAGCGCCTCTTCGAAGGTAACGCCCTCATTCGACGTCTCGTCCGTGTCGGTGTGCTCGACGAGTCTCGCATGAAGCTCGATTACGTCCTTGCCCTCAAGGTCGAAGATTTCTTGGAGCGTCGCCTCCAGACCTGCGTCTACAAGCTCGGTCTCGCCAAGTCCATCCACCACGCGCGTGTCCTTATTCGCCAGCGCCACATCCGCGTCGGCAAGCAGATCGTCAATGTTCCCTCTTTCATCGTTCGTCTCGACTCCCAGAAGCATATCGACTTTGCTCTGGTCTCTCCCTTTGGAGGTGGTCGCCCCGGTCGTGTCCGAAGAAAGAAGGCCAAGGCCGCCGAGAAGGGCGATGACGGTGAGGAGGAGGAGGAGGAAGAGTAAAAGCATCACGATGGTCACTCTAGGTTGCGCAGGGAAATATTCGAGACTGGGGAAAGCTGATTGTACTATTGGGTGCATGAAGCTAATTCATAGCTTCAGGCGTTAGGCCACGGAATCAGGAATGCATGAATGTCTCCGCAATATCGCTATCGAACTACTGTGACGTTCAGTATCTTGCTACAAGTAATATTTGGCCATCTATCCTCCGCTCGCGTGGATCAGCCACGGTTCGATACCACTAGTCTAAGTAATATTCACACCCGGAGTGTTTGATGACCGGGAAAAGACAGATGTGCAAGATCATCTGTCCATCTTTGGCAGTGAGTCCGATACATCCATTTGTGGTTAACTCGGTTAAGGCGCGGAGAGCTCCTCAGTTCCTATATACTTGGCCATAGGATCATCCGCAGCCGTCCGTTTCCTTCGATATTCATCGAGCTCTGCCTCTGTAACACCGCCCATCATTTCTTCCATAGTCCGCTTTTTCGCCGTGGTTGTCCTCGGCTCACCCGCCCCCTCCGTCGTCTGCTGTGTCTCTTTGTATGGTTCTTTTGCTTCCCCCTCTCCAGCGAGCTCGACGCCCATGCGTTGCCGCTCGGCCGCCTCCCACGCTAGCTTCCCTTCCTCACCCGTACAGTAGCTGTTCTTGATGAACGAGTGGCAGCACGCGTATCCCCACCGAAAACTCGACCACCAGCTACCCCAGACCGAGGTGTGGTTGTTGGCGTACACGTCCTCGGCGTACTTGGACGTAGCGCTCGCTCGGGGCGCGCCTTTGATAAGACCCGCCTCGTCATACTCGACGAACTGCTCCGACTCGATCACCGCCACGTCTCGCAGTGCCGACGGCATGGTATGCTCCTCGCCCCCATATTTGTCCTGGAGAGCCTTCCTTTGCGCCTCCCGCCGCTGCTCCGCCTCCTCCTTCTCCTTTCGCCGGTGGAATTCGCCTGCCGTCGGGTTGGCCTGCATATGTTGGCGCGTGTCGCCCATCTTCTCCTGCGCCTCCCACGCGTAGCGCTGCGCCTTCTCGAATTCCTCCGCGTCGCCGGACGCCCGCTGGAAACCTTCCTCGGCAAAGAGCGCCGCAGCTTTGTCGGCGGTCGCGCCGGCGTCCACCATCGTCCTCGTCTTGGGGTCGTACTTTGCGGACTCCAGGTCCAGGTTTAGGAGATATTTGGCCGTGTCTTCTCTTATTCTGAGGGACCGCGTCGCGGTAGGCTGGTGCCGTCCCATGTCCGACTCTTCGGCATACCTGTCGCCAGCATCCTGGTCATCTTCGCCGTCGTCTTCCTTGTTCTTCTGCGATAGGCGTTGGCGCAGCTCGTCCATCTGATCGTAGCGTTCGATCACGCGTCTGTGATCATTTGGGTCGTACCCGTTCCAGCGGTCCCGCTTCGCGTCCCAACTTGACGAGCCCATGGTGCTGAAGTCTTTCACGACCCGGTCGGCCTGGATGTCCTTCCCGGACCACTTGGCGCCAATCTTACGCGGGCGTTCCATGCACTCCTTTCTCTTATGGCCCATGGCGCCGCAGTTCTCGCAAGCACCTTTCCGCCACTTCGTAGCGGCCGGGCCAGCCTTCTTGCCCCGGTCGTACCATTCCGATTTATTCTCATCTTCCTTAGGCTTCTTGATGCGTTGATGCTCTAGGTAGTCGTTCTGATCACCCTCCTCGCTCGCGTAGAATGGCCGCTTGCTGATGAAGTTTGGGATGTAGATGTTCTCTTCTTTGGACGCTGCTGATGCCTTATTGGAGGCTTCGTTCCTCCTTGAGGGAGGTGGTGGGGGCGGCGGCATCTTCGGTAGACTCGCAAGGGACAGGGGGGAGGGGGGAGGGGGGGGATTTGCAGCAAAAGAGGGCAAAACCCGTGGGTGGGCAGGCCTAGCGTTATTATGAATAAAGAGACAATTCAGCAAAGCTTATCCTTTCGCCGATGCAGCACTTTTCTACGGAGTAGGTTGGTCGGTAAAAGGATGTCTGGATGTACGAGGGTTACCGAGTAATAGAAATTCGAAGATGTGGCTGGTGCCCAGGGCTGCCGGCTGGCAGTCTGGCTAGCGGCCTGGCGGTTGACTGGATAAAGCTGGGGTCAGAACCTTACCTAGGTACCTTACCTAGCTGCCACCAAGCGCGCATCTCTCCACGCGTTTTGGTCGCTGTAGGTCGGGTTCAGTAGTTCCCAACATTGACTAACTCAAATAAGCTAAGTACTTGAGTAGGTTAGGTACCTAGGTATCTACCCGTACGAAGTCCATGGGAACTTACTTACCTTGGTACGGAGTAGATGTGCATCAAAGGATCGAGATCATTTCTCCCTGTCTCTTTGCTCACATACCTACTCAATTATATACTTACCTATCTAGGTAGGTAGGTACTCGTTCCATTTCGGCTTTTACTCATTCCCATGCATCTCCCAACCACCTCGTCGTTTCTATGCAACGGCCGTTATGGACGTCTTTCGCGTGCAGTTGAATTGCATAGACCATTATCAAGCAACTCCCACCATATATGATCCCCAGCTGCGAAACGATGTCCGTCAGTCCCAATTGCGCAAAGAACCCAGGGTTCCGGTGATCAGAGTCTTTGGATCGACAGAGACCGGCCAGAAAGTGTGTGCCCACATCCATGGTGCCTTCCCCTACCTCTATATCGAGTACGATGGGAGCTTGCATCCTGATGATGGTAAGTTGAGCCACCAAGTCTGTCTGCATACCCCTGTCTGCTTCTGATGTCTCGTGTCTCAGTTGGTGCTTACATCTATCGACTTCACATCTCCATTGACCATGCCTTGGCCGTCAGCTACCGCCGCAATGCCTATGACGGCGGCAACAGATATGTTGCCCACATCACTCTCACTAAGGGCATTCCCTTTTATGGCTTCCATGTTGGTTATCGCTTCTACCTCAAGATCTATATGTTCAATCCCCGCGTCATGCCGCGCCTCTCCGAGTTGCTCCAACGAGGTGTTATCATGAGGCGTCCATTCCAGCCCTACGAAGCCCACTTGCAATACCTGCTCCAGTTTATGGCCGACTACAATCTGTACGGCTGTGATTATATAGATACGGATACCCAGAAAGTCCGCTTCAGAGCCCCCGTACCCAAGCATGGCATCGACAGTGGCTCAACCCATTCATGGCACAGTCAGACTGTGTCGAGAGCTTTCCTTACGGATGATCCCGAGCTTCCCCGCGTCAGCCACTGCTCCGTCGAGGTGGACTTGTGTGTCCAAGATATCCTCAACAGGCATGAGATCAAGGAGAGACGACTTCATCATGATTTTATTGAACGTGACCGCCCGCTGCCATCTGCTGTGAAGCTTGTTCACAGTATGGCTGGGCTTTGGAAAGACGAGACGAAGCGCCGAAAGAGGAGAATGCCAGTACCGGTCCCTGGAAGTAGTCCATTCCCCGCAGATGCCTTGGTGTCCATGTCTGCAGACCCTCGTAACTCGCAGCTGCCTGGGTGGATTCACGAGGACGAATATCGTGAGCAGATTCATGATTTAGTGCGCCAGGAACGTCAGCAAGGTGATCAGACCAGCGTTACTTTTGACAATTTTGTGCAACCCGTACCCCTCGAAGCGGGTGTGAATACGATGCTGCAATCTGTCGAGGATCTTTATCCTGACAATTTGAGTTCAGCTCTTCATCTGACAGGCCAAACTGTCCGCGGTGACCAGACTCCCAGCAGCAGCATCATTGTAGATGAGAGTCGCATTCTCGATATTCAGCAAGCCGGAGATGATTTTTTCCCAAATGACTCTGATGAGGATGAACTCCGCGAGGTAGAAGCAATGACGAGGGGGGTGCCCGGGAATAGCGAACTCTTGAGCGTCAACAGCCTAAGACGCCTCGACAAGCCAAAAGACGGAACTTATAGCTTCGCAAGCGACATGCCTGGCGAGCTTTGCACACAGAATCAGCAAAGGCTGAGAAATCGAGTGAGCGAGTCGGGTCACTATGAAGAGCGTTCCTATGGTATCCATGTCAGCTGTCTACAGACTGGGAAACGTCCACCAGTGCCAATATCTGAAGTATTAGTTGAAGCTGCCAAAGAGCAAGGCTTAATTAGCAAACTCCCTCGCGAGTTGCGTGTTGGGCAGGATAACGAGAAATCCCCCAAGCGGCAAGCATCCCCATCGGATAAAGGATCAAGCAAGAAGCGTCGTCGGGTGAGCTTCGCCCCCGAGTCACATTTTATAGGCGGAAGTAGTTCGGAGGCCAATGCTCCAACCGTTGTAAAAGCTGATAGCCAGACGACACCCACACAAGCTTTCAAGCGACAAGGGAAAACCGACTCACACCGAACGAAGAATCAGACAATCAACTTTCCAGTCGTTAAGGATCCCAACGACCCCGCTACGAAGTTACGACTCAGTCAACGGAGCAATTCGCAGCTCAGTGCTGGCTGCCAGTCAAAAAAGTATGTCTTGTTTGACCCGTCCGTATCTTCAGGTGGCACTGCTACGGAGGTGGTGAGCTCTCAGTCGACCAAAAGAGGATCTTACAGCTTACCTTCAGGTGCGCCCAAGGTCAAGAAGCCTCGGGATTTGATTGAAATTGGATGCGTGCCCCGGCCTCGGGCGCGATTCTTTGTAATTGATCACTGCCCGCCTTCCCCTGATGAAGTCCTTTCAAGCATGCAGGACCTTGACCGACCTGATATTATCTACCAAGATGCATACTATAGCAAGGACAACGATGTACCCCTTAGGATACGAGAGTATGCAGGACAGATATTTCGCCTCGAGGGCAACACGTTGCCTTACCTCCCCGAGTTTGACCACTCTGGAGAGTCACCAGCTACCTTTGGTATCAAATCTGACATACATGTTGATATCATGAGGGACGAGAAGCTTTCCGAGAAACAACGGTGCAACTGTTCGTTGAGAGGTTGGGAAATAGAAAGTCCGCCACCAAGCTTCGATGAGGTGCAAGGATGGTGGAATACGACCCAACAAGGAACTGGGGGCTCATTGCAGCCTACAAACAAGATCAATGGCCCTGAACTGAAGCCATACTTGTCTCAAATCGACGGGCCAACCCCAAGAAACAAGCACGGGTTCAAGTATTCGCAGAAAAAGCAATCAACGAGCGTTCAACATGAGACACAGTACATGAGCACTATGAGCCTTGAGGTTCATGTCAATAGCCGAGGGAAGCTAGTGCCGAATCCAGAAGAGGATGAGGTGCAATGTATCTTCTGGTGTTTCAAGTCAGATGAACACTCTGCCACAGGGGACAATTCCTCCGCGGCAGTTCGGTCTGGCATTATTGTGAATTCTGAAGATGGATCAATGGCCGGTAGCATACGGAGAGAAACACCTGTTGGTGTTATCGAAGAGTCTTCTGAGCTCGATCTTATGGTTCGAATGGTGGAGATCGTCCGAACGCGCGATCCCGATATACTCACCGGTTATGAAGTGCACGGCAGCTCCTGGGGTTATCTCATCGAGCGAGCAAGGCTCAAATATGACTATAACCTCTGTGATGAGTTTTCACGAATGAAAAGCCAGTCGTATGGACGAATTGGCAGAGCGGCAGATCGATGGGGCTTCAATACTACATCTACAATCCGCGTTACTGGTCGGCACATGATCAATATCTGGAGAGCCATGCGAGGGGAGCTGAATTTACTTCAGTATACGATGGAGAACGTCGTCTGGCATCTCCTCCATCGACGCATTCCGCACTATTCTTGGCGCACTCTTACCGACTGGTATACCGGAGGTAGATATAGAGACTTGAGCAAGATGCTTCGGTATTACTTGACACGCACGAAACTCGATATCGCGATACTGGATACGAACGAGCTAATTCCTCGGACGAGCGAGCAAGCACGACTCTTGGGTGTGGACTTCTTCTCGGTATTCTCTCGTGGGTCGCAATTCAAAGTCGAATCAATCATGTTCCGAATCGCAAAGCCAGAGAACTTCGTCCTTGTCTCTCCCGATAGAAAACAAGTCGGAGCTCAAAATGCGCTAGAGTGTTTACCTCTGGTGATGGAGCCTCAGAGTGCTTTCTATAGTAGTCCTTTACTCGTCCTCGACTTTCAAAGCCTGTATCCCAGCGTCATGATCGCATACAATTACTGTTACTCAACCTTTCTAGGCCGTATTGTCAACTGGCGCGGCACGAACAAGATGGGCTTCACGGAGTACCGGCGACAAGAAAGGCTGCTCGACCTGCTGAAGGACTACATTAACATTGCCCCAAACGGTATCATGTATTGCAAAACAGAGATTCGCAATTCGCTGTTGGCCAAAATGCTGACAGAGATTCTCGAAACCCGCGTGATGGTCAAGAGTGGTATGAAGCAAGATAAGGACGACAAAACCCTACAGCAGCTGCTGAACAACAGGCAGCTGGCTTTGAAGCTTCTTGCCAACGTCACTTACGGATACACATCAGCATCATTCTCGGGAAGAATGCCATGTTCTGAAATCGCGGATAGCATTGTACAGACTGGGAGGGAGACCCTAGAAAGAGCCATCGCTCTAGTACATTCGGTAGGGAAGTGGAAGGCAGAAGTTGTCTATGGAGATACCGACAGTCTATTTATCTACCTTCCGGGCAGGACGAAAGATCAAGCCTTCGACATTGGCAACGAAATAGCCAAGACGATCACAGATATGAACCCCCGGCCGGTCAAGCTCAAGTTTGAGAAGGTCTATCACCCATGCGTGCTGCTCGCAAAGAAGCGCTACGTAGGCTACAAATATGAGAGTAAAGGTCAAGTGAAGCCCGACTTCGACGCGAAGGGTATTGAAACTGTCAGACGAGATGGTACCACTGCTGAACAGAAAATCGAGGAGAGAGCGCTGAAGCTTCTGTTCGAAACGGCAGACCTCAGCCAAGTTAAAAAGTACTTCAAGGATCAATGCGAGAAAATCATGCGAGGAGCTGTGTCCATCCAAGACTTTTGCTTTGCGAGGGAGGTCAAATTAGGGACGTATAGTGACAGAGGCCCGCCCCCGCCAGGTGCACTCATCAGTACGAAGAAGATACTCGAAGACTCGCGCGCTGAGCCACAATACGGCGAGCGCGTTCCTTATGTGGTCATCACAGGGGGGCCGGGAGCACGGCTCCTTGACCGGTGCGTAGCGCCGGAGGAGCTCCTCAGCAATTCGCACCTCGATCTGGACGCCGAGTACTACATCTCTAAGAATCTAATCCCGCCGCTCGAGCGCATTTTCAATCTTGTTGGGGCCAACGTCCGGCAGTGGTACGACGAAATGCCCAAGGTGCAGCGCGTCCGGCGCGTGGATGTTGACGCGGCATCCATAACCAAGAAGACGCTCGAGTCGTATATGAAGGCGGCAGCATGTCTCGTGTGCCGGCGCAAGACTGAGGACGACGCCCACCTCTGCGATCGCTGCAAGTCGGACGGTGCGGCCTCGCTGCTGAAATTGCAGGGGCAGCTGCGGAGCGAGGAGGAAAAGCTGCTGGATGTGACCAAGATATGTCAAAGCTGCGCGGGTCTGGCGCCGCTGGACAGGGTGCCGTGTGATAGTAAGGATTGTGCCGTCTTTTATACACGAATGAAGCAAGAGGCTAGGTTCAGGACAGAAAAGGTTATGATCGAGCCGGCTATCACGTTACTTTTAGGTAGTGAGGGTAAAATAAAGGATTTAATATGGTAAAATTAAATATAAAATAATTTTTTTTTTAAAATTTTGAAATTTTTATTATAAAATAAATATTTAAAGCTATATTATATTTAAAATATTTAAATATATATATATATATTAAATATAAATTAATTTTAATTTTTAAATTTATAATAATAAAATTTATTAATTAATATTTATAATTTAAATAATAATATTATAAATATTTATATTTTTATTTTATTTTGTTTTATTTTATTAGCTTAAACTTTTTTTTTAGTTTATAAATTTATTATACTTGTTTAAATAGCTTATTTTATCGATATTATTATCGCTATCGCTATCATAGATACCCCCGCCTGCCCGCCATTTAAAGCTTTAATAACGTGTCAGGGCCCCGTGTCTTTCTCTCCGGCGGGCGACAGGACCTCAATAACGCCGATCAAAAGCTGCACTCAAGGCTTACTCGCTTCAAGATTTGAACAACATTTAAACATTGAACCTTGGAACTTACATGTAGGCAAAGCTGTCGACTCACACCGTCAGGTCTTGCCGAGCTCTGCAGCATGTAAAACACCTACTTAAGTTACTTATTTACATGCATTACATACCTACCTACAGTAGAGAGGTAAGATCATACGCGACGCCTGGCTCTCCGCTATTATCCATGATCCCTGGGTATCGAACCACGAAGCGGTTAGCAGACCTTCTATCTGCTAACCCTACCTCTTTCCCATCATGGCGAGCTGGTCCGGCCTACTGCTGACCTACTTGCTTGGAGGTGTCACCTTCATCCCCCTCGTCATATGTACCGTCTTCTTACACGCCTACCTGACCTTTCCCCTTCGAACCCAGCTCGACTCCGTACCAGGTCGTCACGACGATGCCCAGAGCATTGTACAACCCGGTGATGACACGGCCGACTTAAGAGCAGCTCAGAAGGAAGAGTCGAGACAGCGCCTCCTGGCCGAGTCCGACATCGCTGCTGGCTATTTCGCCGTCTGTCGTGAATATACACCCATGGGCATTAACGCGAAGCCCATTGAACGTTCCACGCCTGTCGGCTCAGCCACTGTCGCTGCGCCGAGTCCCAGCGTCTACCAGTCTATGTATAGGAGCATATTCGATAAAAAGCCCGCTCCTAGCCCGCTCGATGACGGCAAAAACGTCAGCCAACGACCTAAAAAGGCCGGCAACGTTTTCTATGTTGTTTTGAGGTATGCTCCGCGCAAATCCGACCTCCTTACGCCTCTACTAACCCTCCGCTCGACAGGCATGGCCATTTAATGCTCTTCGACGATGATGAACAGCTCGAAGTACGTCACGTAATATCTTTGGCACATCACCATGTCAGCATATATTCCGGTGGCGATCGAACCCCCGAGGGCGAGCTGTACATCAAGCGAAACGCGATATGTCTGAGTAGAAGAGCGGACAAGAAAGACCTCTCCCCCGATAGCCGGATATCGAAACCGTTCTATCTGTTTTCCGAGAACTGCTCCGCGAAAGAGGACTTTTACTTCTCCTTGCTCAGGAATCAGGAACAGTTCTTCACTTCCCAGAACCTTTCTCCCAGGCCCCAGCGCTTCGAGGTGAGAAATATCATTTCACTGGTACAGAAGCTGCACTCGTCCGAAGACCAGCTGCAGACTAGATGGCTGAATGCGTTCATTGGGAGGATGTTTCTCGGCGTCCACAAGACCAAGGATATCGAGAATTTGATCAGGGAGAAAATTACCAAGAAGATCTCACGTGTTAACCGGCCTTCGTTCCTGACGCGCATCGCTATCCAGAACATAGACACGGGTGATTCGGCTCCGTATATCACCAACCCACGACTGAAAGATCTTGGCGTGGAAGGGGAATGCGTGATGGAGGCTGACGTGAAATACACCGGCAACTTTCGGCTAGAAGTTGCCGCAACGGCGCGTATTGACTTGGGAACCCGATTTAAATCTCGAGAGGTCAACCTGGTCTTGGCTGTTGTCTTACGCAAACTGGAAGGGCATGTATTCTTCAAGATAAAACCGCCCCCGAGCAACCGCATTTGGTTCTCCTTCCAAACGATGCCCAAGCTGGAGATGGCCATCGAACCCATTGTGAGCTCGAGGCAGATTACATACACTCTGATTCTCCGACAGATCGAAAACAGGATCAAGGAAGTGGTTGCCGAGACGCTCGTCTCTCCATTCTGGGATGACCTGCCTTTCTTTAACACAGAGCACAAGCGTTGGAGGGGCGGCATCTTCGAAGGTGACGATGCCGTCGTGCGCTCGGCAGATCATGAGGCTATTGCCGCTCAGCTCGGCGATGTCGATGAAGTAGCACAAATGGAACAAAACGAAACTCTGGCACCTGACCCGCCACCAATGGTTGAAAAAACACAGACGTTCCCCACTGCCGAAACCAATTCTTCCTCTGGCTTCTGGAGTAGAAGGCTCAACCCCAGGAAACCTGCGCCGCTAAATGGCGAATCATCACCAGCGGCATCCACGACTGCCATTGAGGGACGAAAGTCCTCGAGTGCAGCACCTGAGGTGCCAAGGCCGATTAGGTCAGGTTCATTCTCTGCCTCTAGTCCTGTAGTTGGGACCGATCCTGCACATGCCGATACATTCAGACCATCTTCTAGTCCTCCGGATCGCGATGATGCTATGAGCAAGATCGTTAGCATCTCTGCTAGATCTCAGAATAACTCACCTGCACAGACACCCATTGAATCTCCTTCGAAGGCCTCATCAGTCCACCAACCCCCCAACTACTCCTCAGGTTCGTCTTCAGAAGCCCTTCCGGAGGTGGATGACAACGACCGTACACCTACAGCGCAGGGTCGGAGGCATACCGCTTCATCCTCAGAAAGCTTAGGTGCCGATTTCGTACCTCCTGGTTCACCCTCTCACTCAACTCGAAGCTCTATCGCGAGCGGTACAGCTTCTATCGGCCGAAGCTTCTTCGCCCGGAAAGATCTTCCTTCTTCGCCTGCCGCACCGCCGAGCGGGACTCCAGAGCAAAAGCGTGGTGCGCTGACAGCGGTATCCAATGCCGCTGCCGCTGCAAAGAGATGGGGCATAGGCGCGATGCAGCGTCAGAACGACATGAACCCCCGCGGCCGGAAGCTCTCAGATCCCGCGGTCGACCTGAACCTGCCGATGGGGAGAGGTCAACCTCTTCCACCCCCAGGAACCCCCTTACCCGGACCTGGGAAGAAATCGTCGCCGGTGCCGGCCCCCAAGTGCAAACCAACTATGCGGCCACCCGCGCAAACCCGCAAGAGCTCGACCAGTATGGGCGAAGAACATCAAGTCATCCCATCGCCACCTCTACCAAGACGCAGACGCGTCTCCCGTATCCACGCCAAAGACTCGTTGGGGGCGGCGGATGATAGCAACGTTATGGTGGTTGAGGCGCCACCGCCCGACTCGGAATCGGACTCTCCCTTGCCAGATAGCGATAATCCCGATCGGCCTACGTATGTGCGACCGTGGATCGAGGATGGGGAAGAGCTTGAGGGGAGCGAGGAAACGGCTTCGACGCCGGGGGAGCCATCTAGTGTCGAGGGGGGCGGTGCCCTTGATTTTGCGGGAGATGACGAGGAAGGGTATTCGAATTGGATAGAGGATTCGGTGTTCCAAGGAGACACTAAAGTCACAAGATCGTGACGCGGGCATAAAAGCTCCGTCATGACGGCTTTTGCTGGGTGAGCAAGGATAAGGAAATGCTGAGATAGGTCTATGGACTGCATTTACGGCGTTTTCGTGGGCGGGTGTCTCTTAATCAAAGCGGCGTGGTGAAGCTCCCAGACACTTACAGTAGTATTCCTAGTTATCATGATAAAGAAAATCCCAGGCCCTAATTTTGGCGCGGTCGGTTAAACACTCGGTTGGCGATGGATGCTTAGGGCGAGGCATATGTGGCAACTGGATGTATGGGTGGCATGGGAGTTTCCAGATGACATTTGGATACGCAGCTACTTAGCTAGGTAAGTAGGTGGTAATGCCTGGATCTGGTAAGTTGTCCAGGCATGGTCAGGCAGGAGTCAGGCAGGAGTCAGGCAGGAGTACAACTGACCACTCATGTGTTTTGAGAATCGGAGCATGGGAGAACCACATACAACACATGCATGTCAGCCTGGCTTACGGTATGTGACTTGTTGAATAAAGCACCAGGAGCTTTCCCGCGACCCGGACTCCCTTACCGTGGGTGCATAACATCATGAGAGATGCTGAAATGGACTTGATGAGTCTTTTGGACTGGACTGGGGCAAAACATCACTGGAAGGGGCGAGCTGGTTCACACAAGATTTTCAGGCCGTCTATACTGCCATAGTTCTACGAATGGCTGTGGATGCTTTTGCGAGCGGCAGAGCCAATGACATTGGCTCTACTTGAATAGCTGAAGACGACAGGACACCGCGGATGAGGTGCGTAGGTCGGCATTAGACAAAGCAATGTGCTCGAGCTGAATTAACAAAGGAAAGATGTATCTATAGTAAGACATGGAGTTTCGGCCAGGGCGTATGTCTCCATAGGCTATCGATCTTGTCCGCTCTGTAGAGACGTGCGTTTTCCCGTGGCTTTGCGCTCGGGCCCGATATCAACATATGCCTCCTGGTAGTTAGCAGACCGAAGCGCGTATCGAATCGGCGCTGCTTAGGTGGTCTTGTCCTTGTTGTGGAAGTTGACCTTGTCGTTCCAGCTACAGGCGGTGGATTAGTGAGATAGATATGCATAACGTCAGGTGGGAGACTCACAACAGGGTCTTGTCCCCATCACCCCAGGGAAAGTTCTTGTTGCGGATATTCTGGTAGGGGTACTCAATGCGCTCCTCTAGGGGCGGCATGTGAGACCAGTGCTCCCAGTGCTCGGACCAGAGGTTGTAGGCGTTGAGGCCGGCGAGCAAAAGACAGGGGATGACGCCGCTGTTCAGCGGCTTGTTAGCATATTTCCCTATCGCATGAGTCTCACCCGGCCCCCCGTCTCGCTCCTCCTCGATGGGACTGGACTGGGGTGTTCATGCTTGTTCATAGTGTAGATGGAGGCTTTCGTGGGCGACGAAGGGAATTCGCTCAGGTGCTTCTTACTAGATGGAGATTTTGCGCCAGAGTTCTGTTCAATTACGGCCAGTCAGTACTTCATTAGGGGGCGTGATGGGCAGGCGGGCGGGGCATGAGGGCGGAAGGATGGCAACTGACCGGTAGTAGCGGCAGCGTGCTCCTTCACGGCCTGGCGCTCCTTGACGAAGGCATTCTCGGTGGAAGCAAAACGGCGCTGCAGAGTCGATCGCACGACGGGGCCGCGGAGCTGGGCGGACAGGCGCGGGGCGTTGCGGAGGAGGTGGCGTTGAGTGAGCATTTTCGGTAGAGTAGTAGCAGCTCTACGTCGGGAGAGCGAAGAGAGGTCAATGAACTGCAGGTGGTGGTGATGTTGCGGAGGTTGTGAGTTTTTTTGGTTATGGTTTTGGTTTTGTTGGATGGCCTGATTTCGAAGGTCAAATGAGGTCAGGTAAAAGGTTGTCAGGTTTGCCAATGGAAGTGCCAAGCTTGGCAAGTGGCAGCTGCTGGCTGGCAGTCGCTGCTGTGCGGTTAATCCCGACTTACCTACCTAGGCTAGGTACCTACTTAGTAGGTACGACTTAAGTATGTACCTTAGGTCTACTTATCATGTCACATGACATCGGGTCAATTTGGCGACGCGCATTAGTACCTAGGTAGGTAGCCTAGATAGCCAGTGCGCACGCAGGCTGGCATTGACAGCTAGCGGTGCGGTGCACACGCATTGGATGTGGTCGCCAACGCCTTAACTTGATATTCGCCCACCAACCGAATCCTTCTTCTCCCCTTGAGAATCATGGGTGGCCTACGCATTACCTCCTGGAATGGTGAGAGGTCCCTGCTTCCATCAACCCCCATGAAGCACTCGACTGAACTGACTGACATAACTCACAGTGAACGGCATTCGGTATACATGCTTCTTCTACTTTACACACCTGGCCATCTAGTCTAATTGTTCGCCTAGCAATCCGTTCGCCTATCAACCATGGACTGAGAAGAGAACATACCAGGTACGTATGTGACCCCATACCGCTACGACGCATTCCTCTCACCTGTCGCCCAGGCCATGTTCGACATTCTCGAGGCCGACATCCTCGTCATGCAAGAGACCAAAATCCAACGGAAGGATCTTCAAGATGATATGGTCTTGGTACCTGGCTGGGATGTCTACTTCAGCCTTCCCAGGCACAAAAAGGGTAAGTAGAGGATAGCAGGTGTTCCCTTCACGTCCTTTCTGATGTACAACGTAGGCTATGCCGGCGTAGCCATCTATACACGCAACTCGGCTTGTATCCCAATACGGGCCGAGGAGGGTATAACTGGCACTCTCTGTCCGCCAAACACTACCACCAAATTCCGACACCTTCCAGAAGACAGCCAAATAGGCGGCTACCCCAGACCTGGCCAACTGAAAGGCGTGATAGATGAGACCACCCTCGATTCCGAAGGGCGCTGTGTTCTGCTCGAGTTCCCTGCCTTTGTTCTGGTCGGAACATACTGCCCAGCCACCCGCGACGAGACAAGGGATGATTTTCGCCTTGGTTTCCTGGATGCTCTTGATGTCCGAATACGGAATCTCGTGGCCATGGGCAAAAATGTCGTCCTTGCGGGAGATCTCAACGTCATTCGAGCTCCTATCGACACTGCTCATAGCCTCGCCAAAGAAGGCGCAGCCACTGAAGAGTTCGTCTCCACACCTTTACGCCGCCTCTTCAATCAACTCTTGTTCGCCGGAGAGGTACGAGAACCAAGAGACGAGGGCAGGGAGGACCCCGTCCTGTGGGATCTCGGCCGCCTATTCAACCCATGTCGCCAAGGCATGTTCACCTGCTGGGAGACAAAGAAGAACCACCGCCCTGGAAATTTTGGGAGCCGCATCGATTACGTGCTCTGCAGCGATGCGATGAAGGGCTGGTTTCAGCACTCGACCATCCAAGAAGGCTTAATGGGCTCTGACCACTGCCCTGTTTATGCGACGCTGAGCGACATAGTTCAGGTGGACGGGAAAGAGGTACATATAAAAGACCTTATGAACCCCCCCGGCGTCTTCCAAGATGGCGAGAGGCTGAGGGAATGGACGAACAAGGACCTACTGCCCACGTCCGCTAAACTGATTCCCGAGTTTGACCGCCGCCGCAACATCAAGGATATGTTTTCCCGGAACCCTGCAGTTCCGAAATCAATTCCGGTACTACCGAAGGAACTGCTTTCCGACGCTGGCGAAGGACCTTTAAATCCAGCTTACGTCGCGGCCCCTGAGTCAAATGAACCGTCCTCGTCGCACGGTGAGCCTTCAAAGCCAACGACTTTGCCAGGGATTTCTTCATCTCGGACCCTAAAGCGTACTCCCTCAACCTCCTCAGTATCGAATAGGCCACAGAAGAAGGCAAAGGCTACCCTAGCCAAGGAACCTTCTCAGCTCAAAGGCCAAAGTAGTCTGAAAGGGTTCTTCAAACCAAGGTGTACAACAAACCCCGGGACGGAACTTTCCGACATAGGAGTGAATCATAAATCTATGCACCAAGTTGGTGACGCTTCCAATGCGGTGCAGACTTCGGAGCTGATGGACCAAAGTGGCTATCAGTCTCCTGCTTCGAAGAATTCAAAAGACGTCGGCACGCCATCCCATCCCGAGACGGTTTTCGATCCTATCGAATCGAAGGAGTCCTGGTCCAAACTTCTGGGCAAAAGGATCCCGCCAAAGTGCGAGCATGGGGAGGATTGTGTGAGCTTGATAACCAAGAAGCCCGGGGTTAACAAAGGTACCTAACCCCTGTACCCCACATACCCATAGTTACCATTTCAGTGACGGAGCCACTATTGTCTTCTCTGCTAACTTGTCTTCCAGGCAGATCTTTCTACATATGCGGCAGGCCGGTTGGGCCGTCGGGTGAGAAGGAATCAGGGACGCAATGGCGTTGCGGTACCTTCATATGGAGCAGTGACTGGATGCCACCGAGACCCGGATGATTGTGCATTGAAAACTCGATAGGCCGATTACCTTATCCTCGCATGGGGTCCGTGGGACCTCGAGAGGCCGGATGGGAACCTCGAGGACCATTCATGACAGTTGGCAGCTCCGCCAGGTCTCATGCGCGATGATTGCTGACCGCCACACATTGGGTCGTAGTGCTGTAGCCAGAACATACACCATGGTAACCCTGGTTTGTTCTCTTGGTTTGACCATAAAACACCAAGGTATGAATTTGGGGCTTAGCCGATAGATACGAGTATTATCCAAGGCCAAGAAAGCATTTGACACCCACTAGGAGATGGGGGGGTTGCAAAATACGAAGAACAGTTAAGTAAAGGGATGTGTGAAGGAGGGTTTTAGGCATGGTGAGACGACGAATCAAGGAGCTCGTAGGTCTCACCAAAACTAGCAAAAAATGAAGAGGGAAGAGTACAGAGATGTCTTCGTTCGGTAAATGGACGAAAACGAACAGTACGAGTTGAAGCTTACACAGTACCGGGTTGTGTGGCATGGTGGTGAGAGCCAGGTCGGACTGGCAGTACACACACCTCCCTTCGATGTCGACGCCTCTTCAACTCAATTATCACACTATCTCCACCCATTCACTGATCCCCCCTAGGAAAGAAAGTATACAGCCAGCCAGACAGGCAGCCAAAACAGCTGCACCATCTACCCCTTTCTCTGCTTCTCCCGCTGCTGGTATGTATCTACTCCACTGTCCTGTACCGTGGATACCCTACGGACGAGGAACCATGTCATATTCACCATCTTCCACCGCTAGACTATGCCCTATCCTTAGCTGCTGTACTAGCTATAGCCCCTTTGCTGACGACATACCCATGAGTAAATACAAGCAGATATATGTTTATGTAGGCACGGCACAAATCGTGATAGCATTTCTGCAATCCATTACCCTCTATCTACCAATACCCCTCGCCCAAAATGACCATGCCACAGGCGGCAACGCAGAGTACCTGTATAGACAAGTGTAGTTATGTACGGGCACACTCCGTGGAAAACTAACATCCTTCCGAAGCAAGGTGTAATTAACTCTTTAAGATCGCGTATCATCAATCTGAACCATCATTTTTCCTTGTTCTGGCAAAGACACCCCCCTCCCCCCCCCCTTTTTCTTTTCTTTTTTCTTTTTTTCTTTGGACTTCCCTTATTCTTCCTGGTACGATATCTTACGCATCTCGCCCAGTCTGTGCCTGGCCGCCGAGAGCGCGTTCTCGAGCTGCAGAATCTCGACCTACGAATATGCTTAGCTTAACATTACTGCGCGTGACCCGTATCTCACAACGGCTAGGATTCTGCTCACCTGTTGCTCCATGGTCTTCACCTTGAACTCGTGGTGACTCAACTGGGTGTAGTCAACCGAGTCGTCCTCTTGGTTTCTGGACTTGATCATATCCTGCACCTGCCTGACCAGAGCTCTGCATGCAGCCCCGACAGCCTTGCTGGCTGACTCGAGATTCTCCTGGCTCTTACTCATGAAGCCCGCCTTGACTCGGCTGGCCGCCACGAGCTGCGCCGTCGAGGCAGCGACGTCATTTGAGGCCACGATGAGTTGTTCCGGACTGTTGCGCCCCGAGATGACGCCGTCGGCAGTCTCGATCAGAGTATTGGTCGATGAAGCGACGGCCTTTGCCGCAGAAATGAGGCCCTCCGTCCAACGGTTGTTCTTTTTGTAGAAAGCCGTCTTCGAAGAGGTACCCCGACCCGCCTGAACGATCTCCTGCTGCGTGACAGTCGCTGCCTGGATGAGTCTCGTGATGGCATCGGTGATCGCCGTGGCAGCACTGAGGATCGAATCGTTGACCTTGAGCTCGTACGTCGAATAACCGTCGCGTGGCTTGTTCTTCAGCTTGGCCAGCCGTGCCACTGCTGCCGCGATAGCATCGGCTGCTTTGCTCAGCTCCGAGTCGACTATATCACTCAGATCACCCTTCTTATCGGTCAAACGCCCCACTGGAGCGATGGTCTCGACCAATTTGTTTAGCCTCTGCAGGTCCACTTGAACATCGTTGCCCCTGTTGAGTACAACTTCGACCTTCTGATCAGCATCCATCCCCTCCAGCCGGAAGCTTAGCAGGCTGCGGAAATACTTGACCGTCGACTGAGCAGCTGTGCGAGCACCACCCATAAGCTGGTCAGCTTTTTTCTCGTCCGTGGCCAGTCGAGTTAGACCCTTGGTGTTGGTGCATACATCTGCCACCGCCCCAGCAAACACGTTGATCGCCTTGATGAGGTCAGCGTGATTTGCATTGGGGCCGTCGGCGATGAAACTAGTGAAGGCGGAATAGAATTCCATCGCACTTGCCGAGGCCTTCTCAACCTGTGAAAGCACAAAGGCTGGCGATGCGTTCTGGTTACCAGCCTGCATGGTCGAGTCGAGTTCGTACAATGCGTCATCCACTCTTGCCACGCCTGCTTGCAAAACCGAGTCGATGATTTCGTTGATCTTGTCGAGATTTGCCATGATCAGGGCATCGATCTGTCCGTCCAGCACGTGATCCGTGTCGCCCTGGTTCTGTTTCAGTTCATTCAGCTCGATTAGGGTCTGATCCATGCCAGCCTTGTAAACCTCGAGCTCCTCTTCCTTGTCTCGGAGCAGCTGTTCGAGGTCAGAGCTGCCGTCTCGAAGCTTGGCCTGGGCATCCTCCAGCGCGCGAGACTTGGTCCGTAACGCCTCTTCCAGATCTGCCATCTCCCGATTGTATTTGGATAGCATAGACGACAGTTCGTTGCCCTTGCTTCGTTCCAGGTTGTCGGCTCGATCATTCGCCATGCGCAACTCGCGCCTGAGCTTCTCAACCTCATCTTTGTTGCTTCCGGTCAACCGGTCCCGGTCGTGAAGCGCCCTGTCTCGTTCCCGAATCATGTCCGCGAGCTCGAGATTCTTGGTCTTGATCTCACGCTCAAGCTTCTCGCGCCTCTCGATGGCTTCCTGGGCGGAGGCTGCCTTCAACTGCACCGTCTTGAACTTCTGGAGAAGATCAAGATGCTCATGGCGTAGCTGTGAATAAAGCTTGGCTAGTGCTTCGTACTTCGTCCGCCAAGTGTTGACCTGGTCCTGCAGCGCGCGAATCTGGTCGTCCTTGCTCGTAATCTGCTGGCCGAGGCTGTTCTGTATTTGGGACAGCTCCCCCTCGAGCGCCTTTACTCTCTGATCGTATTGTTGGAGCATCAATTGATCCCGTTCGTATTGGGCCCTAGCATTGAGATTCTCTTGTTCAAGTTCAGCTAGTCTGCCCTGTGTTTGCCACTGCGCTTGCTGAGCCAGCAAGGCTTCTTGCTCCCGTCGCTGCTGTTCCGCTAGTTGTCTTTGCTGGTTCTCGAAGTCTCGTTGGGCTTGCATCTGCGCCTGTTGCTGCGCGAGCAGCGCCTGCTGCTGGCGTTCCTGTAATACCCTCTGCTGCTCCTCGTACTCCTTATTCTGCCGGTCTATCTCGCCTTGCCAGAACTCGGCAATTTCGTCTGGCTCCTCCGTCTTGGGTTGCCGCACAGGTGTGGGTTGCCGTTCGATCTCTTGCTTCGGCCGGGCTGGCAGTGAAGGGGCATCTTCGTCCTCGGCCAAGAGGTTGGGTGGCTCTTGCGGCAGTTTGGGGATCGTGATCAAGCTGGTCAGATAGCGCAAGTTCGAGCACTCGTAGTAGAACTTGACGAGCCGATAATGCTGCGCATCGTATCGTTGCCGGAGAGGCTCAAGTGCGTCATTATCGCCGGTTGCTGTTGGACGGGTTAGCCACGCTTCTTAGGAGCAAGCTAGCTGCAACATACTCGAATGCATAGCTCTGAGCATGCTCGTCAAAAACTTGTAGATCCCATAACTCTCTTGCACGAGCGGTACGATAGCGGAGATCCTACACTCGTTATTGCCGACATTTCGGAAATGGGAGAAGATCAACTTCTGGAACTGCTCGATCTTGTCTTGAAGAGACATGAGGTCGATGATAGTCTCGTAGCCTTCGTTGGGGTCATTGATAGCTTTCAAACTAACGTATTCCTCATACTCAAAGGTGCCGTTGAACTCCGGGTGTTGCTGATGAAAGGAGAGTTTTGCTAGCAAGAAGTAGACATATTCACGGATCAGGGGGCCGTAACCGCGCACGCCCTCACCAGCCAGTCCCCGATTCAAGCTGTCGAGCCACCCCCTATTCGCCATGGCCTCCCTGAGAGTCTGTGGATGTCCCTCCTGGAGGACTCTGTGGATGGTGATAAGAGCCTTGAAGGTCTGTACCTCGTCGGCGAGAATGGGTTGCCTGCAGTAAAACGCGAGATCAGCGGGCAGCCCTTGGGTACTATCTTTGGTACTACTGGTACTATCTCTCTGGGCGGTTGGGTGGCCATCTCGACATACACTTTCATGCCAGCCCAGAAGGATTGGGAGGACTTGTGGTCCCAGGTATAAACGATGCAGCTGCGCACATGTTTTCGTTTCGGGGCAGTCTCGTCGTTGTTGGTGGCTTTCCTGATGTTGACCGCGAGCTCGGCTTCGGACCTGAAGGGGGGTCCGGGTCAGTTTCGACAAACGTTCTTAAATCTGGCCGTTCGGTGTCGCATAGCGATTGCTAGTAGTGATATAGGCTTGGGATGGAAGAGGGGGAAGGAGAGCGGGGATGCAGAAGGGGGAGAAGAAGGGCGCGACAGACCTGGTATGGTCCAGGCTACGTATGGTAGCCATCTTGTCTTCTCAGATGGGCTGTGGTCTGGGGTATGATACTTTCGTCGAGCAACGTGGCACGTTGGAAAGCGGTTGGTTAAGTGAGAGGAGAGGAGCGGCGGAGCTTCACGGCCAGATCAAGCTAAGCTACAACTACCCATAGACAGCGACAGCGACAGCGACAACGACAGCGACAGCGACAGCGCATGCGAGTGGTTTCCAATAGGGGGGGCGGTGATTATTGGTGATGGATGGCGCTGCTGCTTCGTATCTCACTTGGAAGGCAAGGTCAGGCTTTTACTTGATGGTAGAAAGCTGGGTTGCCTCAAGCAGCCTGGCAGTCAACAAAGCCCTCCAGGAGTCCGTGGTCCGTGGTCCGTCCTCGGTCCAGTGACGATCTGTCGGGTTGCGCAAGCAATTGGGGCTGGTGGTCACTTTGCCTACCTACCTATGGTGGTACCTAGGTAAGCTAGGTATAGTGAGGTGCCAAAATTATCAGGTCCACCTCGATTTCGCTAAATTTTAAAAACTATTATTTTAAGTTTTAAATTAAATATCTCCACGTTAATATAAGATAATAAATTCCAATATTTTTTTATTTTTATTAATTATATAAATAATAAAACGTTTATTTTATTTTAATTTTCCGATTTTATTTAAAAATTATATAATAAAATATAAATATATTATAAAATAAAACTTTAAAAATATATTATATTTTCTTTGTTAAATAATAAAAAAACTTTATATATAATAAAAGTTATATAAACTTTTTTATATTAATTAATAATAAATATATTATATATTTAAATTTATAAAAATTAAAAAAATAGTTTTATAAAGTTATTAATATATTTTTTTTATTTAAAAATTTGGAATTTTTTATATAAAAACGTGTTTTTTACGAAGTTTTTTTTGGTTTTTTATTTTTAATTTTTATATTTTTTAAATAAAATAATATTTAATTATTTTATTATATAAAATTAATTTTATAAATTTTATTTATATATAATTATTAGCTTTTATTTAAAAATAAAAAGATATTATTTTTTTATATAAAAATTTTACCTTTTATTTTTAATTTTTAATTATATAATAATTAATTTTTTAAAGTTATTTTTAATATTATATTTATATAATATAATTATTAAATAATTCTTTAAAATTAAATATTTTTAAGTTTATATATAATAATTTAAAGATATATTAAGTTAAAATTAAAATAAAAATTTTAAGTTTTTAAAAAATTAAGGGTAAATTTAATAGTTTTAATATTTTATTATAAATATTTATCTATTTTTAAATTTAAAATATTTATTTTAAATATATAAATATATATATATATATTTATATATATTAAAATAAAATATATTTTAAAATAAATATATAAAATATATAAATATTTTTTAATTTATATAATTAAATATTTAAATTTTAATTAAATATATATTTATATAATATTATAATAAATTAAATATATATTAATTATAAATTATAATTTTTTATAATTTATATTATAAAATATTAAAAATAATTTAATAAAAAAATATATATTTATATATATTATAAAAATAAAATAATATTAAATAAAATATTATACTTTTATTATTATTAAAATTTATATAAAACGTGTATTTTTTATTATTTTTTATTATATTATTAAATTATTATTATTTATATATAATATAAATTATAAAAAATAATTATTTATAAAATAAACTTTAAAAATATATAATAAAAATAGTTAAAAATTTATAATAATTTTTATTAACTTTTATAATTAATTTTTTTAATAAATTAATTAGAATTTTTAAAAAATTTATATATTAAAATTTAAATATTTTAATTTATAATTATAATATAATTTAAAAATTTAAATTTTAAATTTATAATATTATAAAAATTAAAAATTAAAAATTTATTATATATTAAAATTTAAAAACTCTTAAAATAAATATTTATTAATTAAATATTATAAATTAATTTTATTTTTTATTTATATATTATTTAACTTAATTATCATTTAAAAAAATGTTTTTATTATTATTTTAATTATTTTTTAATAATAGTTATAATAAATATTTATTATTATAATAATTATATTTAAAAAAAAATTATATTTAATTTTTAAAGCGGCTTATAAATTAAATAAGCTTTTAAAATTATTAAAATAATAGGTTTAAAAAATAGCGGTTTAATATTATAAAACATTTATTAAAACGCTATAAAACCTTTATTAAAACTTTTATAAATATTTATTATAATATATATTTATTAAATATTTAATAAATATTTATTATATATATATTTTTTATTAAGCTTTTTTTTTAAATATAATTATAAAAAACCTTTTTAAAAAATTTATAAAAAAAACTTAAAAATTTTATAAAAAAGCTTTAAAAAAAATTATATAAAAAAGCGTTTCTTTTATTAAAAAAAAGGGAAAATAATAATATTATATATATATATATAATATTTTTTAAAAAATTTACTATATTAAAAATTAAAATTATTAATAAAACGTAAGAAATAAGGCTAAAAGCTTAAAAAATTAATTTTATTTTTTTAAAGTGTTTTTTATTTATTTTTTGATAAATATGTATTATATTATAATTAAAATTAAAATTTATATTTTTAAAGTTTTTTAAAATATAAGTTATTATTATTAAAATTTTTAAAAATATTTCTATTAAAAGTTTTAAAAAAATATAATGTATTTTTTATTTATTATCTTATTTTTAATAATATTTTTTATATTTATAAAATATTAATTATATATATTATAATTAAAATCATTTTTTAAAAATATATATTAATAAAATTTAATAATAAAAGTTTATCATATTTTAATTTTATATAATAATAATTATATTTTATAAATAATAAATATAATATTAATAAAAACGTTTAATATAATTAAAATTATAAATATATAACGTTTTTTAATATATAAATTAAATAAAATTATTAAATAATTTATTAAATAATGAAAAATTAATATATATTAATTAAAAATATAACTAAATTAAATTAATTAATATTATATTAATTTAATATAATTAAATTAACATTAAAAAAATATAATAAATATTAATTTTAAATTAAATTAAATTATAAATAACATAATTATTAAAATATTAATTTTATATTAATTAATTAATATATAAATTTATAATAAATAAAAATTAAATATTATTTTATAATATTTTATATTATAAATAATTATATTTTATAATTTATATTATAAAAAAATAGAAATAATTTAATAAAACGAGAAAAATAAAAAAACGATGTTTTTATATAAATTTTAATAAAAATAAAAGCTTAATATTAATATATATTTTAAATTTATTTTAAATTATAATTAAATAATTTATATAAATTTATTAAATAAAAAACTAATAATATTATAAAAATTTAAAATTTAAAATTTAAATTATATAAAGCTTATAAATTTAAAATTAAAACTTTTCCAATTATTTTTTTACGTTATATTATATTTATATTTAATTTAATATTAAATAAATTATTTATTATATAATTTATAAATAAATAAGTAAATAATTTAATAATTATAAATATATTTTTATTAATTTATAATAATAATTATATTTTAAAAAAAATAAAAAAAATATTATTATTATTTTCATAATTATTTTAATAGATTTATATTAAAAATAAATATAAATTAAATAAACTTTTATTTATAAAAATTTAATATATTATATATAATAAAAAATGGATTATATAATAAAAAAGCTAATTAAAATATATAAAATATTTTAAAATATAAAATATAAAATAAAATAAAAGATAAAAAATAATTAATCATTTAACATAAAATAAACATTATTAAAAAAACTTAAAAATAATATATTTAATAAAATTAATAAATCGCGTTTAATTATTTATTATAATTAAATAAGATTTATAATATTTTATATATAAAATATTTTTATATTAAAAATAACTATATTAAAAATATTATTAATATATATAATATTTATTATTATAAAATTAAAAAACTTTTATAACAAATAAATATATTTTATATTATAAAATATTATTAAAATATTTATAATATTAATAATTTATAAATATTAATAAAAAATTAAATATATAAATTTTAATTTTAATTATTAATATTAAATAAATTATAAGCTTATAAATATTTATTTTTAAGCTATTTTTTATTTTATAAATAAAAGATTTATTATAAAAAAATATTATAAATAATAAATTATTATTATAATATAAATCATTTTTAAAGTTTATATTATTTAAATATATTAATATTAATTATTTTTTAATAACTTTTAAAATTTTTTTTTAATAAATAATAATTAATTAAATAATAAATTATTAATAAATTATTAGAAATTTATTATTTATTTTATTATTTTATTTAAAAATATATAATATTTTAAAGTTTTTATTATTTATATATTATTATATTTATTATTATTATTATAATTTTATTATAATAATACATTAATAAATAGCGTTTTAATTATAATAATTATTATTTAATTATATAATTAATTAAAAAGTTTATAAGAAATTAAATAATTAATATAAATTATTAATATTAATATTATATTTATTATTATAATAAACGCGTATATATTATATATATTTTATATAAAAAAACGTTTTATATATAAATTTTTTATATATTAATTTAAATATTTATAAAATATATTAAAAATATAATATTTAAACATTAAAAAATATATATAAAATAAAGGTTTAATATTTTAAGGTTTATTTTTATATTAATAAAATTTTTAAAATTTTACTTTTTATATTTATATAAATATAATTTAATATTTAAACATTAAAATAATAAATATAAAATAAAGGTTTAAAATTTTAAGGTTTATTTTTATATTAATAATATTTTTAAAATTATACTTTTTTTATTTATATAAATATAATTTAATAATTAATAATATAATATTATTTTTTATATTTTTTTAATTTGTTTTAATTAAAACGCGTTTTAAACTTTAAATTTTTATATTTTTTCGATTTTTATTTATTTAAATATAAAATAAATAAAAAAAACCTTTTTTTATAAAAATTAATTATAATTTATTTTAATTATTAAATTTAATTATATAATATAAAAGTTATATAAAAAGTTAAAATATAATATATTATAATTAAAATTTATTTTATATAAATAAAATAATAAAAAATTAATAAATTAAAAAAATAATTTTTTAAAATATAATAAAATTTTTATTTTTTAAAAATTACGTTTTTATATAAAAAATTAAATATTTTTATAAATTTAAAAAAATTATTTTATTTAAATTAAATATAATATTTTAAATATAATTTTTATATTATATAACTTTATTTTATAAATTTATTATAATATATATTCGAGTTTTAATAAATCAAATAAAATATAATTAATTTTTTTTTAAAAAAATAAAAGGCTTTATTTTATTTATTTTATATTTAATTTTATAAAAATTTAAATTTTATAAAACGTTTTAATTAATATAAAATTAAAAAATATAAATAATAATATATTAATTTTAATTATTAAATTATATTTATATAAATTAAAGAGTGTAATTTTAAGAACTTGGCTGAAATAGGGGTGGACCTTAGACTTTTAACCCCGATTTATATGTAGTTATATGGGTGCCTCGTAAAGCTTCTATCGACGCCAGAGCGAAGCTGTAAGTTGCTAACTTCCCCCGAATTGCACTGCGTATCTACCAATTCTCCCCGGATCACTGCCTCTGAAGATACCCATCAGCCTGCCGATGTCAAGCTTGAAGAACTGAGCCTCTTTGGCTCCGGATCCAAAGCTCCATCTTGAAACCCTTCCCGTAACCGCCACTGTCGACTCAGTCTTCTTCCCCTTCGCATGACGCAGATCCGCCCAAGATGCGCGCCACCACAGCATGTCTCTGGAAAGGCTTCGTCGGCCGCAGTTTGGATGAGTTCAAGCGCCTCTCCAACATAGGTACCTGCCCCGCGCTCTTGCTTTTCCTTTACCCAGTCCCATCCATCTAACACCAAACACCCAGCTTTCAAATTGGAAGGCATCAAAGGCCCTTCCGGACCGCTCCCTCTGCACAACTTCCATGCCCCCGAAAGGGTTCAGGAATGCAAGGTCATGTGCGACGTTGACATTGGAGGGTACTCCAAAGCCTCCCTCGACTGGATTCCTGCTGCGAACCCCGATCCTTCTTCCACGCGATCCCTCCCGGCCCACGCCCGTTTCCACGGTACCATATCAACCGCCCTTCCTCCCCACAAGCCCGACGTCCACCGGTCGGGCTTCGCTGCCTGGCGGACCCGCGATAGACCACCAACTATCTTCGGCCGCGCCCTCTGGGACATCGACATGTACGTGTACCTGGCCCTGCGTATCAAGTCCGACGGACGGAGTTACTTCGTCAACGTCCAGACGGAGAGCGTGGTGCCAACGGATCTGCACCAGCACCGCCTGTTCAGTAAAAGGCCCGGGGAGTGGGAAACCGTTGTCATCAAGTGGAACGACTTCGTCCGCACGAACCACGGCATCGTTGTCGAGCCCCAGCACGAGATGCTGAGGCAGAAAGTCAAGTCCGTCGGCCTTGGCCTGACCGACCGGGTCCCCGGCCCGTTTGATATTAGCATCGAGAGGATCTGGGCTACCAACGATGATACTGAGGGTGATCATTATGTGCATCCTGAAGAAGATCTACAGCAAGACGATTCTGTTGCAAGGCACGGACAGCTACGGAACAAGCAGGGGCAGCAAATTCACTGGAGCAATTAGTGATAGTGAGACGTGGCAGAGACTACTGTTGGACGGATGATATGAGATTCATATCTTGGAGGTAGGATAGCGACGTAGACGACCACCTCGTTGAGTCCCCCTACAAGTGCGGATCGGACGCCAGCTAGACAACCTACAAAGATGGCTGGCCAACACTGATACTGGCCGAGCACTCCATTGTAAATACATAGCACTGCTGTGCAGACTATATCTAGATCCAAGAATGGTCTCCCTCGTGCAATGAACCTCGAAGATGATAGAATTCGAGGATGCATCGCTCTCGAGGCGAGGCAAATAGTCGTTATGCCGTCGTCCCTCGCACCGCAGCCGCATCTCTCCGAAGGGCCAGATACGCGGCGGCGTAGTCGTTGGCGAGCCTGTTATCCCCCGCGACCTTCATGATTGTGGCCTTCTTCGCCATCATCTCGCACTGCTTGCCTACGTCCTCGACGCTACTGTAGTGATCGAAGGCCTTTTCGATAGCCTCGAGCCCCTTGGTCAAGAATTCCCGCCGACGAATGGACCTCGGTGCCATCCGACCCGCCATCCCCACGTTCGCATCCCCCAGATGGCAGTACAGCTTGGCGACCATGGCCGCGTTCTCGCACTCGAGACTCCGCGGCAGTACGGCGTGAAGAAGCTGGATCGACGGCTCAAAGTCGCCGAGAGAGGTCAGGATACTGGCAATTGCGCCCACGGCCGGCCAGAGATAAGGCATCAACCGTGCACGCCACGCTACGTTGGCTGCTCGCACCGCGATCGTGAAACCCTTCTGGGGTCGGCCGCACTTGTCTAGGAGCTCAGCCTTGAGAAGCAAGAGGCGCACTCGCAGCGCGACGTCTTTGTTCTCCTCGCGCAGCTCTCTTATCATTTTTTCTACTTTGTTGAAGGCCTTCTCCAGGTCGCCCCGGCGGATGAGGCACTCGACGTGGAGGTTGTCGATGACGAAAGCTAGATCGGGCTCCAAGTCTTCGTTCTTGGATTGTAGGAGCTGCGAAAGTAAGAGCTCGGCCCCGTCCAGTTGATTGCGATGGAGATCTCGTCTCAGCTTGATGATGCCGCGGAACTTGTGCCAATATTGACTGGGCTTCCAAGCACGGAGCGAGTTAGCATCCATACTCTCCAGCCTCTCCAGTGCTTCCATGTATTTGCCCTTGAGGGTCAGCATGGAGGCTTGACGACTGATAACCTTCAACTCGTCATCAAAGATGGAGTGGCGGGCGTGGCATTGGAGAAACACGTCGCAGGTTGTCGATGATAGGTAGGCTATACCTAGCCTGTCCCACAGTGCAATGCTGATCGCTAGCTGAGATGCTACCATGTTCTTCATGTTCCGTTCTACCAGTATCTGAGAGCTTCTGACGAGGTGCTCGAGTGCTGTTGCGACGCTCTCACCGCTGGAGAGACTCATCTTAGCATCGCTCATCAAGGCAGAGCTCCATAACGTCCACATTCCGGTCTCTTTGGCTTTGCGTCGAAGGAACGCGAGCGACTCTTTGCCTGTCCCAAGCATGCTGTTCGACTCGAGTTCCTTGGTAATTTCAGGATGGGCTCGACCAAAATGGAACAGCCAGTTGAGGGCGAAGTTCAGACACGTCATGTCCCGGTTCTCTCTGGCTGACGAGACCGTTTCCAGCATAGCGGCGATTGCTTCCTTATAGCATCCGAAATCAGCTTGTAGTACGGCAAGGTTCATCAGCGCATACTGATAGAATGCCCTATCCCGGTTTTGCATTGTATAGTCGAAGTAACGGTGCAGGTAGTCGAAGGAGGTAGAGTAGTCTCCGGCCCTCCAAGCGTCCAGATAGCTTAAGTAGTGCGACAGACTTGGCACCATAGAACTGTCGTTGACCAGGTCGTGAAATTGACGCTGGGTCTCCAGAGGTACACGGTTACCGTATTTCTGCATCTGCTCAATCTGGAACTCCAGCAGTTTCTCGACGTCGTCGGTGCTGACAGGCTTCAAGGACGCACTTGGGTGCTCTCTGAGCATATTCCCGTACGTCACGGTGGCTACTCCTTCGATCCCGTCGCCCCATTCATGCTTCTCCGCCAGAAGGACATTGTCGAAGCTGAGCCTTTGATACGATGGCGTCTTCTTACCGTAGTAGGGTGCCGTCATTTGGCGGTACAGGACAAAGTCTTTCCAGAGCTCAAAGGCATCGTGGAACCGCAGCCTCGTGAACTCAAGCTGTGAACGACGCACGAATGCGCCGAAGGGAGAGTTTCGGGAAAGCAAGATGACCTCGGCTGCTGGTGGGGGGCTGCCCATCTCAGCCTCACGCCGCAGCTGATCCTTCGTCTTGGCCAGCATGAGCAAACAGCGGTCGAAGAAAGCGTGCATGGCGTCAAGCGAGTCGATTTTCCACAGCTTCTCCAGAAAGGCGTACCAGAGACTCCGACCTGGCATACCCGACGCAGCAGTATGTGGTGCTAAGAGTTTCTCGAAATCCGAGATGGAGATGACCAGGCTCACGGTGCGCTCTGCCCTCCTCCATCGTTCTTCACAATCAGCATATGAGCTCGCGAAGTTGGTGTCGATCAGGTGCGATGTGACGAAGGAAAGAATGTCCACCATGGATGAGGTCGGGACAGTCTTGTTGACATACAGCTCGATGAGAGCTAGGAGGCCAACCTTGGCTGGGTTGAGGAATCGAGACATGATGGTCCGGTCGCACGTGTAGATGAGTGGGTATGTCTCGACAACAATCACTTTCTCTCATGGGTTGTATTTTGTCAGCTGTGGCAGCATGTTTGTGAGAGCCCATGGTCATCAGTCCCCAGGGCTGGAGCTTTATCGTTCTAAGGGATATTAAAAGAAGCTGAAAGTTACCTAAGTATAATAATTTATAAAACGCCTTAATAAACTTCACCTTTAATATTAAAAGTCACTTTTAAAGCATCTTATTAAAAATAATATATATTTACGTTTTTATATTTAAGTTATAAATTAAATAAAAATGTTAGCTTTTAATAATTTTTTTTTTAAAAAAAAGGTTAAAATAAAACTTATAAAAATTAAAATTAAAATTAAAATTAAAATAATATATTTATATTTATAATTAAAAATAAAAAAGTATTATTTATATAATTATAATTAAAAATTAGAAAATTTATTATTTATAATAAAATTAATAAATTATAAATAATTACCTTTTATAATTTATATTATATAAAAAATAAAATAAAATCGAGGCTTTTATATAAGCTTTAATAATAATAATAAAAGCTTAATATTAACGTGTATTTTAAGTTTATTTTAAATTATAAAACGCTATAAAACTTTATTTTTAAAGGTTTAAATTATAAAAAAATAAGTTATTTAATTATAAACGATAAATTATATAAAACTTATAAATTTAAAATTAAAACTTTTAAGGTTAATTTTTTTTATATTATATTTATTTTATTTAACTTAATATTAAATAAATATTTATTATATAATATATAAATATATTATAAATAAATAATTTAATAATTATAAATACGTTTTTTATTAATTTAAAATAATAGCGATATTTTTAAAGAAAAAAAACTTAATAATTAAAATATTATTATAGGTTTTATAGTTTTTTTAATACGATTATATTAAAAATAAGCGTAAATTAATCGTTTATATATTAAAAAAAGCTAAAAATATAACGTTTTTTAATAAAATAAAAAAATATAAAAAAGTTTATTAATATAAAAATAAATATTATAAAATAAATAAATATAACGGATAAAAATAATAAAAAGCTTACTTTAAAAAAACTTAAAATATATTTATTAAAATAAAAAAAAGACTTAAAAATAGCATATTTAATAAAATTAATAAATTATATTTAATTATTTATTATAATTAAATAAAAAATTTTATATTATTATATAAATAATTAATATAATTAAAATTTATAATATTTTTATTAAAATATAAATATTATTATAATATTAAATAAGTTTTTTTAAATTAATAATTTATATTTATTATAAATAATTTATGATTAAATTATAATAAAAGGCTTTTATTATTATATAAAAAGTTTTATTTAAGTTAAATTTTTTATTTTAATTAAATTTTAAACTTTAAATTTTTTAACTAAAATTATATTTAATTAAAAAATATATTATATTAATAATTTTATTATATTTTTTATAAGTTTTTTTTAAAAGTTATTTTTTAAAAGTTTCTTTTAAAAGTTATTTTTTAAACTTTTTTTATAATTTTTTAAATTATTTTAAATAATTATAAAATATTTTTAATATAATAAAAATTTTATTATCTAATATAATATTTATTTGATTAATAAATATAAAAAAATTAATTTTAAAATGAATTTTTTAATCTATATTATTAATATAAAAAATAATAAAATAAAAGGCTTTAAATAATATTAAATTATTTAAATTATATATAATTTAAATAAAAAATAGCTATTTTAATATTTAAAAAACCTTTTTAAATATTTAATAATTATTAAATAAAATATTTTAATTATTATTTATTAATATATTTTTATAAATATTATATTTATAGTATTATTTAAAATATTTATTATGTTTTTTTAAAATGTTTTTTTAATTTTATTTTTAAAGGTTTTATTACGTTTAAAATAGAGTTTTCTTATAATTTTTATTATATTAATAAAAAAAGTGCGTTTTATTATTTTTTATCTTTTTTAAATTATATTATTATATATATTTTTTATTATTAATATTTTTTTTATTTTTTATTTTTTTTATAACGTATATATAATTTTTTGAATAAATATATATAATTAAAAATAGCATTAAATTATAATTAATATTTTAAACGAGTTTATTTTTAAAAACCCTATTATTAGCCTTTTTTAAATTATTATAAATTATATAATATTAATTATAAATATATTATTTTAAAATTTTATAAATATTAATATAAGTTTTTTAAATTATTATTATTTATATAATAAAATTTTTTATTTATTAATAATAATTATTAATTATATATTATATATTTTTATTAACGTTTATTTAATTAAATTTTTTATTATTTATAATTAAGTTTTTTTTATATATAATTTTATATTAATTAAACGTTAATTTAAAATAAAATTTTGCTTTTATTATAAATTAAATTATTAAATTTTTTAAAAAAAATAATAAATAAAAATATTTTTAGCTATTTAATAATAAAAATAATAAAAATAAAAAAGTTTTATTAATAAATTAATTATTTTATAGTTTTTAATTACGTAAATTTAAAAAATATCGATTATTATTATATTTTTATAAAATTATTATTATATTTAATATTAGAATAAATTATAAAAAATAATTTTTATTATATATTAAACTTTAAAATTCCTTTTAAATATTTATTTTTTAAGATTTATTTTAATTAATATATATTTATTATAAATAATAAATTATATATATATATATATATATATATTATATTTATATTTTATAATTATAATAAATAAACTTTTTATAATATTAAAAATTATTATTTACGCGTTTTTTACTTTATTATAAATAATAAAAATAATATTAAATTTTTATTTAATTTTTTTAACGTTAAACTATATAATTAATATTATAAATATTAATTATTTTTTATATAAATAAATTTTAATAAATAATTTGTATATAAAATTATATTAATTAAATAAAATAATAAATATAATATCTTTAATTTTTATATTAATATTAACATTAAAATTATTAACGCTAAAATTATTAATATATATTTAAAAAATATTTTAATCATTTTAAAAATTTATTATTTATTATTTAAATTATATAATATATATTATATTATTTATAAATATAACGTTATTTATTATAATAAAAAATAAAATAAATTAAATAAATAATAATAAATAATATAAAAAATAAAATAAAAAAATAAAAAAATATAAACGTTATAAAAATATTAAACGTAATAAATAAATATTATTATATAAATAAACTAATTTTAAAATAAATTTTTTAATTAATATTATTAATATAAAAAATAAAAAAAAAGCTTTAAATAATATTAAATTAATTAAATTATATATAATTTAAATATGAAATAATTATTTTAATATTTAAAAACCCCTTTTAAATATTTAATAAGTATTAAATAAAATATTTTAGCTATTAATTATTAATATTTAAGGTTTGATTTTTAACTTTTAAAATAAAATAAAACCGATTTATATAATTTAATTTTTTAATTTAAATTTTATTATATATTTTATAAAATATATAATAATCTTTTTATATAATATATAATTAATATTTTAAATAAAATATTTTTAATTATTTTTATTTATAATTAAAATTTTTTTTTAATTTTAAGCTTTATTTTTATTAACATTATTATAAATTTCTTTTAAAAAACTTAATAATTAAATAAAAAAAAATTATTAATTTAAAATATATAAATAATTATAAAAATATTATATAATTATTATAAAAATATTATAAAAATATTAAAATTAAATTTAATATATATATTTAAAAAATATAATAAATTTATATTTTAATAAATAAAGCTTATTTATTAAAGTTTAAAACGTTAATAAACTTAAATTTTTATAAGTTTTATTATTAAATTAAACACTTTTATTTATAAACTTATTTTTATTTATAAATATATTTAAATTAATAAATATTTTTCTTAAATTAAATATATTTTTTAAGCTATTTTTATTATTTAAATTTTTTTAATATTTATATTTAATTATATTAATATTTTATAATTTTTATTATTAAAATTATTATATTTTTGCGCTTATTTTTATATAATATTATATATTTTAAATATTTTTTATCTTTTTATTAAATATACGTTATTAACGATTTTAAAGCTTTATATATATATTTATATACGCGTTTATATAATATAAAAAAGTTATATTATAATAAAATAATTAAATTAATTTTATAAATATTTAAATAAAAAAATAAATAATTAAAAATGCTTTTAATATTAAGAAAAAAATAAAATACCTTTAAATTAATTAAGTTTATTAATAATTAAATATATTTTGTTTTTATAAATAAAAATTTATTTATATATAAAAGTTTTTAATTTAAAAATAAAGCTTATAAAAATTTAAGTTTATTAACGTTTTAAGCTTTATAAATATTTTTTATAATATATAATATTATATTTATATATTTTTAAAAGTTAATATATTAATAAGGCATATTATTTTATTTTAGCCGTACCCTTTATATTTTTAGACTTGTTACGTTTTTTAGCGCGGCGTTTATATCTAGGATATAAAAAACATTAAACGAGTCTCGAGCAAGCTAAGGACGGCGGCTTATTAGCCAGGCACAGGATGGCGATAAGGAGAGTCCATTAGGACTGTTTCGCAGATCGCTCACCATCTTTATGGTTCTCATGGCGATAGCCAACGGCGGCTTTCTTGGAGTATAGTAACCCGAGTATCCCGAGCCGGTCAGACTGCAGCCACTCTCTAGCCCCTGCCGCAGGTGCTATGCGTGCAAGCGGCCCGATGGTGGTGATATATAATCGAAGGGACAGCCCCGCGGCATCCATGGATATTCTAACAGGCTTTAATATCTATAAGTTAAGAACGACCGTTAAAGCTAGCTTAGCGTAAAGGAATTTAAAGGACGATAGCAGGATATCTCTATATTATTACCTATTTATCTAAATACCTTAAAGCGCGCGGGGGGGGGGGGGGGGGGGGGGGGGGTTTAAAAAGGATAATTATAAGGGTTTAATTTTATAAATTTATTTTAAATAAACATTTATATAACTTAATATAAGTTTAAAAACATTATTTTTTAAAAAAAAATTTTCACTATTTAAAATATATATAAAAAAAAACTATTTATTTTTTTAAGATTATATATATTTAAATATATTTAAATATATTTTATTATTTTAAAAGAATTTATTATTTTAAAAAAATAACTTTATTTTTTAAAAAAAAAATTGTTTTTTTTAAGTTATATTTTAATAAAATAAAAATTTTCACACTTTAAATATAAAACGTAATATAAATTAAAATCGAACTTTAAACTTTTTAAAAGTTTTATATACGCACGAGCTTTATTAATTATAAATAATTAATTTATAATTAATTAAATTATTTAATTATATTTAAAATCTTAATTTTTATAGCTTATATATTATATATTTTATATTTTATATATAAAAGCTTATTAAATAGTTAATTTATTTAAAAAATGTTAAATTATTAAAGTTATATACGTATAAGTTTTTTATATAAATAATTTATCTTTTATTTTTTGTTTTTTAAGCCTTATTTTTTTTTCTTTTATTTTTTTTTTAATTTATCGCTTTTTTTTCCGATTTATATATCGAATATTAAACCATTAAAATTATATACGCACGTATTTTATAAATAAAAAAATAGCAAGTTAAAAAAAAGCATTTAAAAAGCCCTAATTTATTTTTTAAATTATAAATTCTTTTTTAAAATAATAAAATATATTTTTTATTTTTATTATATAATAAAATATAACTATTAAAAATTTAAGGTATTTATATTTTTTTTATTTATAAAACCTATTTTTTAATATATTAATCGATAAACGCCTTTATAGCCATTTTTTTAAACACCCCCCCTGCGCCCTAAGGTACCTAGGTACCTAGGTAGGTACTTAGCTTATATATATAAGTACGTACCTAGGTATATAGTAGGCGTACTTAGGCGTACTTAGGGTACCTAGGTAGTATTAACGGCTGCTTATCACCGTCGCTACAAAGCGAAAGAAGGAGGTTGGCCCTGTCGATTAAAGGAAAGCTGCACTTGTACAACCTGAAACATCTTTTACCTACCTAGGTACCTAGATAGATACATACATAAGTACTCGAGTACCTAGGAGGTAGGTATGGACGCCAATGCAAAGTTTCTCCGTGTTTACAGGATTCAACCTACCCCTAGATATGTACATAAGTCCATGGTATCCGAGGTCCATCTACGTATATTAGGTAGGAAGTATCTGCCACATATGGATATATTGTCGGAAGGAATTTTCCGTTTCTTATGCCTGTTCGGGGTTATGCGAACACCTGTGGGTCAAGGAAGGAAATAAGTTTCATATATATTGTGAAGAGTCCCAGGTGATAGATTGATAGAACCATCAATTCCGGAGCTTACATCCCATCTTGATATAGGTAGATTCCAGCCCTTGCTTATAAAGGCAGGAATCTACGGCATGTCGCGTGTATAAAGTTATCATGGATGATTATCTACTTACACATACCTAACTTCACATAATCTAGGTGTCTACCTACCTAGATAGGTAGCCAAGTAGCGCTTATTTAAATAGATACCTAGGTAGGCATCAGGCATCCGCTAAGAGTACGCCTTTTGATTGATTGGGATTAAGTGTCTATACGCACTTTGGGTAAACTTATAAAGTACCTACCTGTGGTGTGGGAACGCACGTTTTACTGGGGGTTGTAATGGAATGAATCCATGGATGGATGGTAACCTTCCAGTACAACCTATCGGGCTGGCAGCCACCTGGGCAGGCCCCTTGATCAGGTTCACCGCTAGCGAATCATCGGCTAAGTCTCTAGGCTTCAAAAACTTCATCCAATCAATGCCCTTGCATATTTCCGGACAGGGCAACCCTGAAATTTATCGTTCATCAAATTGTCAAGGTCCAGACCTGTCAAACGCGGATCACGTCCCTCTGCTGAGGTGCCTAACGACTCATTATTTAGTAGGTTGAGTATTAAAGTGAAAGCTCGACTATTACGGCCATTGGCCACTGCTGATTTTTCATCCTCCGTATGGTGCCACCACATCCAAAGCCTCACGCACACCACGGCGGAAGACGTACGATAGGTTCAGGTAATACTGACTGACCCCTGTGCTTTCATGTTAACACTAGCTTCAGCTTTCCTTGACGCCTCATTCAGGGGTGAGCCATCCAATGCCGACCTATCTAGATGCCTAGGTACAAACCGGAAAGGATCTCTCATATGGATGTGCTAATAAAACTCCCATCTCCCTCCTTTATACCAGAGCCATCCCTTCCAAGGTTCTTCTAGTTCTGGTGATTATTTTCTGCTTCTATCTCGGGCGAGCCCAATTAATTGCCTTCATTCACCTCCCCCCCGGTTATTCATCCGCAATCAGTCACTTGAGGGATTATTAGTTGAAGCCGCATCCCTTCTTCTCAGAGTCACCCGTTGCACAAAATAGCGGCATCTTCACTCCAGACAAGCTGACAACTGTTTCTCTTCTTTTCAGCATCTTAAGAGCTGCTGAGCACGCTCGCTGTGACACTCCTTGAGTTTCCAGTCATCCGTGACGAGTACCTGGGTACACACATACATTCACTCCACACGCAGCCAATAAGCACTCTTGAGGCCACTCGTTTACCCGCGAGCAGCCACGGGACCCTCTCTCTACCACCACCCGCGCGTTTGAGCATCTACCGAACAGTCACCATACCTTACAAGCATTTAATTTACGCAACATTGACGCGAGTTGATATTACTTCGGAACCCCACACTCTCGTTGGTCCGAAGCTTTTGCCTGGCTTGGGTCATTGAAAGGCACTTGGGACCTGATAAGATCTCCGATTCTCAGGTCGATCTCTCGGGATCAAAGGGGCTCCTCAACGTCTATGACCGGCCCCCAAGTGCCCATTTCTTTGTGATACCCATTCACCCGCTGACGAGGTTTGGTCTGCTGTTCGCGAACAAAGGGGTCTTTCCCGGACTCACAAAGAATCCCTTGGTACTCACTCGGTTATCTTCATTGTTCTCAACCTCAGCAGACAATGTCTTTATGATCCAACTACACCGCCCCACGCCGTTTCTTTGCCTCGAGCGATCTGGATCCCAGGGCTCCCCTCGCTCCCTTACTATAGATCTCCCTTGTTTCCCGCCTTTCTCGGGTTGCAGACTCACACACCCTCTTAAGACCTTCATTATACGACACAGACGACAAGCGCAGACACATCTCTAATCAGTACACCGTCAACCAACATGTCAATCATGCGGCGCCGGATCGCTGCCCTTGGGCCACTATCACCCACGCCGATACTGGCCCTGCGAGAATCTGTGACCGAGACAGAGACAGATGCCAATACCATGTCAGCACAAGATGCTGCCACCACCATCGCCCCCTTCGCCACGGGCCTGAATGGGGTGAACCAACCCGTGAACATGCTCTTCAAGGACGCCCTTTGGTGGACCTTGGGTATACTTGCGCTTACGATATTGGCCATACGAATACTAGAGATCTCTTGGAGCCACATAAGACGAGTCACTGCCATGTCGGCACCTGCCGAAAGGCAAGGATATTGGATGACATCGCAATGGAGCTGGATGCCCAGTTTGAAGAAGAATCTCATGTACGCGCCGCTGTGGAATAAGCGACATAACCGAGAGATCAAGCTGTCCTCCGCTATCAGCATAGGGACTCTTCCATCGCGCCTCCACTTCCTCATACTCGGGCTGTACTTGATCAGCAATTTTGTGTATATGTTCTACATCGATTGGGAGCAAAAAAACCGCTACGCTCTAGCGGCTGAGATTCGGGGACGATCTGGTACCTTGTCAGTGGTCAGCATGGTGCCGCTTATCATCATGGCTGGTCGAAACAACCCACTCATCGGCCTGTTGCGGGTCAGTTTCGACACATACAATCTCTTGCACCGATGGATGGGTCGTATGGCGGTCCTGGAAGCCCTCATCCACACCATTGCCTGGATGTACGTGCAGGTTTCCGCGGATGGGTGGCACAGCGTGAATGAGAAGATACTTCACGAAGCCTTCGTTGCTTCTGGCTTCTCAGGCACCATCGCCATGCTCCTTCTCTTCTTCCTCTCCCTATCGCCCGTCCGACATGCATTCTACGAGACATTTCTCAACATGCACATCATTCTAGGCTTTATTGTCTTCGCTATGACCTGGGTTCACTGCGCCTCAGCGCATATTCCCGGGGGTCTCCCACAACTCCCGTGGATGATGGCCATTTTCACGCTCTGGTTTCTGGAACGGTTATCGCGCATGTTCCGCCTTGCTTACAACAACTGGTCATCCAGGGGCTTCACCGAAGCTCTCGTCGAACCTATGCCGGGCGACTGTACAAGAGTCACCATGCACCTTCCTCGCTACGTCGATGTCAAGCCTGGTACTCACGCTTATATCCGTTTTATGGGAATCAGCCCTTGGGAGAACCACCCGTTCTCCATCGCCTGGATCGCGCACCAGCCCGAAGCCGACCGGACCGCAATCAACGAGAAGAGCTATACCGGCGCCGACCTTAAGAAAGGCACGACCTCGGTCTCGTTCGTCATCGGTGCTCACACGGGGTTTACTCGAAAACTCTACAATAAAGCGCTCCAGAGCGGCCTCACGTCAATCCGAATCAAAGCGGCCATGGAGGGTCCATATGCCGGCCATCACTCGCTCGACTCGTACGGGCACGCGGTCCTGTTCGCCGGGTCGACCGGGATCACACACCAGCTGTCTTATCTGAAGCCGCTGATCGAAGGCTACAACGAGGGGACGATAGCTACGCGGCGGGTGACGCTAGTATGGATAATGCGGGACACCGAGTCGCTGGAGTGGGTGCGTCCGTGGATGGACGAGATTCTGAAGATGCCGGGACGACGGGACATCCTCAACATACGGCTCTTCATCACAAGGCCTAAGAATACCAAGGAGATCCACTCGGCTTCGAGCACGGTCCAGATGTTTCCCGGGCGCCCCAAGGTAACGACTCTTCTCAAGAAGGAAGTGGAGGAACAAGTCGGGGCCATGTGCGTCACCGTGTGCGGACCGGGCGCGCTTGCGGACGATGTTAGGCAGGCGGTGCGGGAGGTGCAGGATCATAATTCAGTAGTTGATTTCGTGGAGGAGAGTTTCACGTGGTAAGGGATAACACGAGGCAGGCCAGTCGGATGTCCCCTGAAGTTGAATTCACAACATTATTGTGGCCTATAAAACGAGATATTTCTAAGGGGAAGAGTTGTAGATACCTAGGTATATACTTGTGATCATTCATATCAAATAATACCGCATGCATATATATGAGGGAGGTGAAAATTAGGGAACTACCAATGATAGCAATAGCAATAATACCAATTAAGCTGTTTTTTTCCCTATTTGAGGTTAATATATATACCAATATTTGGATATTTCGAATGCATTCTATTTTATCAGGTGATGATGATGCGGGTGCTATGGTGATTATCACAGCTGATAGCGGGGCTGCGGGGCTGCGGGGCTGCGGGGTGTTGGTGGCAGAGTGCAGGTGGGACCCATTGAGGGGGATGACCCCTCAATTGATCATTTGGAAGCAACCTTGAAACCATCAGCTACCTCATAGCGCTGACATAATAATATCTGTAAAACACAAATATTTTTTCCTCTCCTCGAAAACTGTAGGTGACTCACATTCTGGCTAACTCTGGACTTACAAAGTCATACATATCTACCGTCTTAGAGACAGTTGATCTATTGTATTTCGTCCTTCACTACCGATTACTCTGCCCACCTACCATTACTAGGCTGGGAATTGCCTACGCATTAGGTATCTCAATCCCTATAAGTCAGTCGAACCCCTCACTCCGCTCGCATCGCACCGCGTTGCCAGCCGTTGCTGTTCCAGCAAAGATGCCCATGTAAGTCTCCCCAGACACACTCTGCTGCCTTGCACCGGATTTGCGTAAAGACAACAATAACAACAGCAACAACAACCCACCTTGTTTTTTTTTCTCGGTATTTTTTTTTTTTTTTTTTTTTTTTTTTTTTTTTTTTTTTAATTTTTCCTTTCCCAACCATGTCACAGGCTCAAGGACCCGTCCCAAAAGTACACCAAGTTCCAGCCCCTCAACCTACCAAACCGCCAATGGCCGTCCAAGACCATCGACAAGCCGCCCAGGTGGCTGGCTACCGACTTGCGAGATGGCAACCAGAGTCTGGTCGACCCAATGGTTTGTACGCTTCCAAACCCCGAGGGGCCGCGTGATCTAACTTTGGCCTCCCGCAGAACGGCGACGAGAAATGGAGATACTTCAAGATGTTGGTCGATCTTGGATACAAGGAGATCGAGGTCTCCTTTCCCTCCGCCTCCCAGACCGATTTCGACTTTACTAGACGCTTGATTGAGACTCCCGGTGTAGTTCCTAGTGACGTTTGGCTCCAGGTCCTCGCCCCTTGTCGGGAAGATCTCATCCGCCGCACCGTCGATTCTCTCAGGGGTTCCAAGAAAGCAATTCTGCATATATACCTAGCCACGAGCGAATGCTTCCGCCGCATCGTTTTCGGCTTCACTGAAGATGAAAGTGTTGAAAGGGCAGTCGCATGCGCCAAATATGCTCGTTCTATTACCAAGGATGACCCCGAGCAAACCGGCACCGAGTGGGCCTTCGAGTTCAGCCCCGAGACGTTTTCGGATACGAGCCCCGAGTTTGCCGTGCGCATTTGCGAAGCCGTCAAAGCTGCATGGGAACCTACTGCGGACAACCCGATCATATTCAACTTGCCTGCAACCGTAGAAATGGCAACGCCGAACGTCTACGCTGATCAGATCGAGTACTTCTGCACCAACATAACCGAACGAGACAAAATATGCGTCTCTCTACACCCTCACAACGACCGAGGTTGCGCTGTCGCTGCCGCCGAACTGGCGCAGATGGCGGGTGCCGATCGGGTAGAGGGCTGTCTCTTCGGCAATGGGGAACGCACTGGTAATGTCGATCTCGTCACCTTGGCCCTGAATTTGTACACGCAAGGCATTCATCCCAATATCGATTTCTCCGACTTGAACCGAGTCATTGATACTGTTGAGATATGTAACAAGATTCCCATCCACCCTAGAGCCCCTTACGGTGGGTCTCTTGTGGTATGTGCCTTCAGCGGCTCACATCAAGATGCCATCAAAAAAGGCTTCCAGCAGCGCGAAAAAGAAGGCATGGCTTACGAGGCCGAATGGCGAATGCCCTACCTTCCGCTCGATCCTCAGGATATCGGCCGTACATACGAGGCTATTATTCGGGTCAACTCACAGAGTGGTAAGGGTGGCGCAGCTTGGATTATATTGCGCAACCTGAAGCTCGACCTTCCCCGTGGTCTCCAGATTGCCTTCAGCCAGGTAGTGCAGAAGACAGCCGATGAACTTGGCCGTGAATTGCTGTCGGCTGAAATAACAGACCTGTTCGAGCGGACATATTTCCTGCAAGAACACCCCCGGTTCAATATCATCGACTATTCAATTTCGATCGATCGGTCGACGTCGCCCATGCCCCAGGAGCCGGGTAAGACCCAGGATGCGAGCAATCCGAGGCGTCTCTTTGAAGGTGTTGTGGCTATTGACGGTCGGGAATATCAGCTGCGTGGTCGGGGTAATGGACCCATTTCATCTTTGGCCAACGCGTTAAGAAGCGTGGGGATCGATCTTGATGTCGCCGACTACAAGGAACACGCCATAGGAGGGGGCCGGGAGGTGAAGGCGGCTACATATATCGAGTGTACCGCGGCGGGAACTTCGCAAAAGGTCTGGGGGGTCGGTATCCATGAGGATGTTGTCCAAAGCTCTCTGGTTGCGCTCTTGAGTGCCGCTAGCAATGTGAGTGTCTTGCGGGATACGAAGCTCGATTCGCGAAAAATGGCTAATTATATCCATCCACTACAGTTCATCCTAAGCCGGCCTGGGAGTCCGATGCTTCCAAAGTCCTCCCCATCACGCAGCGTGGGCGAACAATTGGATCTTAATAATAAAAAACAGGGGAAATAGCAAAAAAATAAGCATTAATTTAAAACAATCAAATTTTAAAAGCTAAAAATTATATAATATTTATTTTTATTATAAAAATATTAAAACTTTTTTTAAAAAAAATATATTTATTATATTAATAATTATAATTTTAATTATTTTTAATTTTTAAATTTAATTATTATAATAATAATATTTTATAATTATAAATATATAAATAAATATATATAATATTAAATAATAATATATAATAATAATATAAAATAATAATATAAAATAATAATATAAAATAATAATATATAATAATAATATAAAATAATAATATAAAATATTCTATTAATAATTAATAAATTTAAAATTAAAATAAATATTAAATATTATAATTTTTTTATTTATAAATTTTTTAATTTTATTTTAAATTATTTATAAAATAATAATTATTTTATAATAAAAAATATTATTTTAAATTTATATTTATATAAAAACTTATATTAAATAAATTTAAAAGTTTTTTAATTTATTAAATTATTATTTTTATAATAAAATATTTTTTTATAACTTATCGCCTTTAGCTTCATTTAGGGTTATTAAGAAAAATAAGAAAATAAGGGGACCCGTTATATCACACACCGACTAAAAGCCCTTTGTGTGTAGATAGACTCCCACTATCCACCTGTGACTTTTATAATTCTACACACAACTCTGCAAGCCTCACCCTCTTGTCCTCTCCGCGAAACCCCCTCCCCTACGCCATAGGCAAACCAGACACCTGCTGTTGCATCTATTCTGACCCGGCCCGGCTTTGTTAGGACTCATCCCTCCCGTTCCTGCGGCCCAGACTGCTGTCGCTCTAGACCAGCCTCAGCAATCATCACCATATCCCGATTCGATCCACAGCCCGCGCTTTTCTCCCTCTCTAAACCCACAAATACCACTATTACCAACATCCTCCGCATACTCCCTCCTTCTACTTCTCTACACAAGCATACAACCTGTCTCCGCTGTACTGGATCGTACTTGAATCCGAGTACAATCCAGAAGAGTAAGCAAAATGGCCGACAACAGTGATATCAACACTGTTCTCAACAACTCGCTGTCTCCAGGTAAGCTTTCGACTCCCTGAGCCTCATCCGACCTCAGGCCCTGCGCCCCTTCTCTGGCTTGCCCTTTCTCCTCCGCCTCCGAGCTACCTGCTGATCCGTACGCCCACCCCCGTAGACGCGACTTTGCGGACTGGAGCCGAGCAACAACTTTCTCAAGCTGCCGAGAACAATTTCGTAAGTCCAGCTGCCAAATACCCTTTTGGCTGTTTCTGTAGCTTACGTAGACTAATAAACCCCTCTTGGCTGCAGCCCCTTTATCTCGTGACACTAGTCCAAGTTCTAGCAGACGAAAGTACAGAGGGTCAAATTCGAGTCGCTGCCGGTCTTGCCCTGAAGAACGCCTTCTCTGCCCGGGAATTCGCCCGTCAACAAGAGCTGCAGGCAAAATGGTTGCAGCAGACGGATCAAGAGACAAAAACACGCGTCAAGGAGCTCACTTTACAGACTCTTTCCTCCAACAATGCACAGGCTGGCAATGCCTCTGCCCAAGTTATCGCTGCCATAGCCACCATTGAGTTACCTCGGAACCAGTGGGCTGACCTCTTGTCGACCCTCGTCCAAAACGTTAGCAGCGGCGCACCTCACCAGAAGCAGGCTTCGTTGACCTGCATTGGTTACATCTGCGAAAGCCAGGACGCTGAGTTACGAACATCTTTGATCAGTCATTCCAATGCCATCCTTACTGCAGTTGTACAGGGTGCTCGCAAAGAGGAAGCAAACAATGAGGTGCGCTTGTCTGCAATCTCGGCGCTTGGAGATTCCCTCGAATTCGTCGGGAACAATTTCAAGCATGAGGGCGAGAGGAACTACATTATGCAGGTAGTTTGCGAGGCCACTCAGGCCGAGGATTCACGGATACAGCAAGGCGCTTTCGGGTGTCTTAACCGGATCATGGCCCTCTATTATGAGAACATGCGATTCTACATGGAGAAAGCATTATTTGGCCTGACTATTCTCGGGATGAAGAACGACGATGAGGACGTTGCCAAGCTTGCAGTTGAATTCTGGAGCACTGTTTGCGAAGAGGAGATTAACATCGAAGAAGATAACGCCCAGGTACGTGTGATCCGCTGCAAGCCTCCGATACAGCTTACTGACTGGAGGTACCTATAGGTTGACAGTTCCGACCAGATGCGTCCATTCTATAACTTTGCGCGAGTCGCGACGAACGAGGTCGTCCCTACTCTTCTGACTCTGCTCACCAAACAAGATGAAGATGCTACGGATGATGAGTATAACACCTCTCGTGCTGCCTACCAGTGTCTGCAGCTCTACGCCCAGGCTGTTGGTGCTAGCATCATCCCACCCGTCATCCACTTCGTCGAGACCAATCTCCGATCTGAAGACTGGCATTTCCGGGAGGCCGCCGTGGCCGCGTTCGGTGCGATTATGGAAGGCCCAGAGGAAAAGGTTCTGGAACCTATCGTCAAGCAGGCCCTTCCTGTTTTGATCACCATGATGGAAGACGGTAACACGTTTGTCAAGGATTCGACGGCATATGCACTTGGGCGCATCACTGAAGCTTGCCCGGATGCCATCGACCCCAACACTCACTTGGACCCCTTGATTCGATCTCTATTTGCGGGCGCGCACGATTCCAAGATGGCTGCATCATGCTGCTGGGCCCTGATCAACTTGGCGGATCGCTTCTCTGGTGATTTTGACGCTTCTTCGAATCCACTCACACCTCATTTCAACAATAGTGTGCAGACCATCTTGACCGTGACTTCACAGGCTGGTTCAGAGACTTCCGTACGCACGACGTCGTACGAGGTCCTCAGCGCGTTCGTTCAGCATGCCGCAACCGATAGCTTCCAATCTATTGCCCAGCTCTCGGATGTTATAATCAAGCGCCTGGAGGAGACAATCCCGCTGCAGGGTCAGGTGGTCAGTATTGAGGATAAGATCGCCCTCGAGGAGATGCAGACGAGCTTGAATTCTGTCTTGCAGGCCATCATTCAACGCCTTGAGAAGGAGATTTCGCCCCAGGGCGACCGTATCATGCAGGTTTCCCTGCAAATCTTAAGCACTGTCGGTGGCAAGTCCAGTGTCCCCGAAGCTGTCTTCGCCACCATCAGTGGTTTGGCGAACGCCATGGAGGAGGACTTCGCCAAATACATGGAAGCCTTCACTCCGTTCCTGTACAACGCCCTTGGCAACCAAGAAGAGCCTAGTCTATGCTCCATGGCTATCGGCCTGGTCAGTGACATTACTCGCTCTATGGGCGAACGCAGCCAGCCATATTGCGACAACTTCATGAACTACCTCTTAAACAACCTTAGGGTTCGTATTTCTTCCTTGAAATCATAATGTCTCCCCTTCGAACCTCCCCCGGTCATATATGGCAGTTCTAACTCGTACCTCGCAGAGCACGTCACTTTCCAACCAGTTCAAGCCGGCAATTTTGCAATGTTTTGGCGATATCGCCAATGCGATTGGTGGTCATTTTGAAACGTATCTTTCAGTTGTTGCTCAAGTTCTGCAACAAGCTTCGACTGTCAGTGCTACGCCTGATGGCTCTTACGAGATGTACGACTACATCATCTCACTGCGTGAGGGTATAATGGATGCTTGGGGTGGTATCATTGGCGCCATGAAGATCAGCAACAAGAGTAAGTGTCACCACAATACATGCCTCGGTTATGCGCTGACAAATAAAAGCCGAGGTGCTCCAGCCCTATGTGTCATCCATCTTCCAGCTTCTTCACATTATATCTCAGGATATGAACCGTAGCGAGTCACTCATGCGCTCAGCTATGGGTGTTATTGGGTACGAGACCATATCTGCCACTTTCAACTGGTTGCTAACTATCAACAGTGACTTGGCAGATGCATATCCCGGTGGCGACCTGGTGGATGCTTTCCGATCCGACTGGATCACAGCGATGATCAAAGAGACTAAGACAAATCGCGAGTTCCAACCACGAACTATTGACACTGCTCGATGGGCTCGAGAACAAGTCAAGCGTCAACTTGGCGGCACTTCGTCCGTCATGCAGCAGACCTAAGCAGGTACCACTGACTCTGCAGGGTCACTCCCACATGTCCCCAACGAACTTGCCCACGTCACGACACATGCTCCCGACGGGCAGGCGCGGCCTTAGTCCCGGCCTCGCACAAGAAATTACGCGAGAGTCTTAACAACACCGTGTCGTCAATACACCCCTGTGCCCCCTTCCACGCTACGAGACTTCATGTATATAAGGCCCTCGCACTGCATTAGTAATCCAATACCCCTGACCATCCCATACCATTTGGCCCCTACAACACGTTCCCCAGCACAAACCCGCTACAATCTGTCCCACTTTTGGTGTGTTTTGCTTCGTTTCCCTTGTTGACTGCGAAGCCATCACGAAGACACCCCTTGGTCCACTAGAGAAGAGTAACACAATCTTGCACGCCCCCGTCGTTTAGGTTGGGTGCGACGAACGTCATGTAAGAAGATAGCTGGGAGTAAACACCGGAGTTACGGAGAGACGAGAAAACGAGTGAGATGAATAGGAAAGAATTGTGTAGGAGGATGAATGTTGAACCTCACGATAGCCCGTGGCTGGATCTGTTCAAGTGAGCGAACCACCCCTGAGTTCCTGTATGTTCATGTCGAATGCCTCGTGCGGACCAGGCAGGCTTGGCTCCCCGGCTGCGACAATGCGAAGGGTCTAGTGGTACAAAGATGGTATTCCCGTGCGGAATCTGCCTTCAGTACCGCGCTGCTGACACAGCTCCCGCTCCCGCTCCCGCTCCTGCTGCTGCTGCCCAGCATAGAAGAGCTGTTGTTTTGAAACCGAAGCTGCTTTCGTGGCAGGCGATGGGCTAGATCGATTTTCTCTTGTCTATCTGGCATGTTCGGGAAGATCTGGAATTGTGTGTCGACTTGGCAGGGCTACGTACGTAGTGAACTTTGCTCTGGTCTTGCCTATTTTGCACACGAGATCCGACCGACCTGACGACCACCGGATGAGATGGGAGGATGCAACTCGTGTCAGCACTTACTCTTTCCGACCCTCTTTGAATCAGCGGCTGTGCACTCATGGGCGTGTGTATGCATGCATGTGTGCGGTAGAGATGACTAGCGGGAGTGGGAAATCAATAAGATAATTGAGGCAATGATGATCATCTGGATACAACATTCGAGAAGTATGTAGTGAATGGTGTATAGTAGGAAGGTGTCTTTGTAACTGATGAGCTGACCGGTATCCTGCCTGGGGCGCAATGTCGACTAGAGCACTCGGCGAAACCTATGATGCCTACGCCTACGCCTACGCCTGCCCGGATTCCGGGCTATACAACCAACTGGTTTGGATAGGGGCGCATTTCTGAACTCGAAGAGGGCCTCTTGGCTTGTTCTCATAAACGATACCCAGTCCGGCTCGGCCAACTCGGAGGGGTTCCCTTTGACGAGTAGCTACCTATGGAAAGGGGGCGTTAAGGAAAACGCCGGAGGCCCTAGGCCGAGAGGCCGAGAGGCCGAGCCCACGTAGACCGGCCGATGTATATACGGTAGGTGTAGATCTCCGACGAACCTCATCCTACCATTCCGCCTCTTTTCTTTTCCCTTCTTTTTTTTTTTTTTTTTTTTTTTTTTTTTTTTTCTTTCTTTTTTTCTTTTGTCGTGCCGACTTGAACGCCGGAAACAATGGCCACAGTAAAGCATCCAATGCGCACAAGTAAAAGCCTATAGTATCTGGCCAGCATATCGTGAGATGGGTTTATACATCTCCCGTCGCTGAGACTTGTGCGGAGGCCTCGCCCCTTATTGTTCTATTTCGCCCTGTTGGGGTATTGTTATCCTTGTGCAATACAATTGCGCAAGACATAAAGATACATCTCCCGTCCGCGGACACCCGTTTCTCCGTAACAAATAAGCCCAGCCCCAGGCATTGGGATGCCTTTTACCTTTCCTTTTTTCTATCTATCTTTCCTATACTGTACCCGGGACGACTGCTCTCTACTGGAGCGGACACGGCCATAGTATCTGTGGCACGTCATTGCGCTGCGGAACATGTCATGTTGTTATAGCATTCGTAGATGGCAGCCATGTCCTTGTAAAATCTGGCATGCGGGTTGGAGATATTCCCTTGAGCCTGTTCCAGCATTATAGGCCAAGGTCCAGTGAGCGTCGATCATCCAGCCACCTGCCAGGTCTAGGCTGCTAGGGACAAAGGTCGGCATCCGAGTAGATAGGTCTGGATAAACAAGTGTTCGCTGGGCAGATTCTGCTCCCACACGTCGAGCCCCTGCTTGAGCGAGAGGTATCCACTATGATCCTTATCGCGCAGGAGGATTCAGCGGGCAACCATGAGCCAACAACTGTGTATGGTGACGAGCGAGGCGGCAACGTCCCCTTCACAGCCGCGCGTCTCTCCAGCCTCTCCAGCCTCTCCAGCCTCTCCAGCCTCGAAACTCATCCTCCTTGCAAGGCAGGAGGGTGGTGATGCTGGTGGTTCCAAACGCGAAGGGCTGAATAGAGCAGACCTTGGGGGAATGGGTGCCGAGTCTTTGAGAAACCCGGAGAATATAGCGCGGTTGGCGGGTGCCGTAGAAGAGGAGATGGCTCGGAGAAGGCATATGACTGGGTGTGGATGAAAGGGTAGAGAAAGACCGACATTGACATTCCGTATACCCCGACAAGAGTCGATGCATGACGGGTATAAGCAGATTACCCGTTATTATTGAAGGGGGGCAGACACAACTCCAAAAAGGATACTTCAGACCCGTCACCTCACGCATATTTTAAAATCCAAAGCATCCCAATAATGACGAGACCATGCGTATCTTTGCCTGTGCCGTTGCATTTTAACAGAATTACCAACATTTCATGGTGCACCACAAGAGGGTTCAGCCTCCTCCCCACCAACCTCCTTTTCACCCAGCCCCAAACTATACTCATTTCCCCCACAACAAGGTTTAAAAAAAGAGAGAGAGAGAGAGAGAGAGAGAGAGAGAGAGCAAGAGAGAGACAGAAAAAAAAAAACAGAAAACAAAGAAAGCCCTGCGACCTTTAAGCCATCCCGATGGGTCCTTGCTCAGCTAGGTCCGTTTGTCTGACACCTGCCCACCCCAATATGAAAAGAAAGAGAGAAAAAGAAGGAGAAATAGAACCCAATGTCTATGAACGCCACGCCTCAATGCATCCGATGCTAGTAGGCTTTTCTGTCGTGCAGGCATCGCCCGAGCCAAAAAGTCAGGTTTTAACAAGTCAATATTATACACGATAATCTAAGTTCCGGCACCTGCAGACTGCAGGCCGAGTATGTTGTAGAGTCTAGTAGCAGTCGGCTTCGGCCGTACGAACGGGTGAGTAACAGGTGTCGATGGTCGTTATTATATGGTCATCTCGTCGAAGGAACCAGGAATCGTTAGTGAAAGTCTCTGGCCGTTGTCTTTCTCCGTGTCTACCGTAGATACTTGATCGTGTTGCGAAGCGTCGTCAACTTGGTTGCTTTTCGAGCTCGGCTCCTTGTCTGGTACCGCGGACTCGGGAACGACCGCAATCGATTTCTCAGGACCCTGTATTGCTTTCAACCCCGAGTCCGTCTCGGTCGCCTCCTTGAGCTGTCCCCCCTCTTTGGCAGCCTTGCCCACCTCGGCCGAGCTTCGCAGTGCTTCTTGGCTTGGCCGGGCGCTCTTCTCCCCGACACCGCAAGCGTGGCCATTCGTGTTGTGGACGGGGACGACACCACCCCCAATACGGCTCCAGAACATTTGTTCTCGAAGCCGCACACTCTCTTCCCAAGCAACCCGCTCGGCGTCAGCATCGTCCGCCCGCCAATGGCCGTCCTTGACCATACGAAGAAAGCCTAAGAAGTCGCATGTGGACCGCACGCGGCCCAGGCAATACTTACAAAGAGGGTAGCGCTGGGCCGAGTCTGATTCGCTGGTCCGGAAGCGATGGTTGCGTAGATGTGGTACATCCCTTCTCGCCTCGCCACACAGCGAACATGGATAAAATTGCGGCTTGCTGATGGATGCGAAGGGGCTATTGGTCGGTACTGGTTCTACTACCAGAGACCCTTCCGTCATGGCGCTTATGGCAGACCGACGCGCGAGCCACGAGAGACCAGGAGCCATATCAAGACGGAGGGTGGGCTCGATGTCTTCGGCCAGCGCTCTCTTGTAAAACTTTGTCTCCTTCAAGGGCGGCATAGGGGCGGACACGCAAGCAGATCCGGAGCTGAGCACCGAGGCCGGCGTATTGGGAGTCTGGGGGGAGACATTGGACGTTGGAGTTCCCACGGTAGATAGCGAAGCAGTCGAGGCATTCGATGGAGCCGCGCTGGCACTGCCCCCGGTGAGGCTGAATATGGGGTTCAATCCACTATAGGAGCCGGAAGAAGCACGGCTGGGGGCATTCTTCTTGGACGTTTGTACCAGCGTGACAAAGTCGTCAAACGAGCACAGGTCGGTCCTCAGCACGGGCTGAAGCAGGTGAGCGAGATTTGTCGGATACGTGGGCGAGAAGGTGTCCAGTACGCCGCTGTGAGAGCCGCCTTCGGACATCTGTGTATCGTCGTCTCTGGCGTCGAATTTGCTGAACCCGGGCGACGAAGGCGTCGTGCCACTGTGGTCGTCGCGCTCCGTTGTCATGTGCTCCATAACCAGTTTCAGCTCCGCCAACTGCTCTTGCTGGGATTTTAGAAGTCCTTGCGTGTCGGCTAGCTGGGATCTGAGCAATTCGTTCTTTTTCCGGAGGGCATCGTGTTCCTTCTTAGCCTCTTCCTTGGCTGTGATGACCATCTTGTTCGCTTCCTCAAACAGGGAGACGGTCAGAGTCTCGAGCTCTTGCTCGATCTTCTTCTTGTCCTTCTCGACCTCGGCGCGCAACCTCTTCTCCTCGACAACTCGAGCGAGTAGCTTGGTCTTTTCCCCCTCTGCGCTCTTGCGCTTGATCCAGACATCACCCGACAGGGTATCTTGTTGTCTCGCTACCAGACCTTCCAGGTCTCGGACACGTTCTCGCGCCGACTCGAGTTCCTGCCGGGTCGCGCTCAATGTGTCATCGAGATTGGTCTGGTGGTTGATGGCGTTGATAAGCTTGGTGCTCAGGGCGGCCACCTCGGAATCAAGATCCGGATGATGTGAGGGAGTCATGGGGCGGTTGCTGTTGGCAGGGCTCATTGCTCGTACGCGGGGATCAGGAATCGTACTATGATCCTGGTCTTCCATCAACGAGGGCGAAGAGAGGGTTCGTTTCGGCTGAAGCGTAGAAGGCACCAAACGCTCACTTGGTATCATAATCTCAGTGATATCGGACGAAGGATGGGATTTGGCTGCCGACCTCGACCTCGACCTCGACCTCGACCTCAATGTCGGCGACACGGTAGATTGGGACATATTCGATAGAGACCGGAATTGACCTATTGGTGGCTGCGGGGAAGAAGTAGAGCCCTGGGGCTGCGAACAAGCCGCGACGTGCATAAGGCTAGAGCGCGACATGGTAGCAACCGTCGTCATCGGCGATAAACGATATATTAGCAAAAGAATAATATAAAATAAAACCAATATATAAAATAACATTGAAAAACAATTAAAATACTTAATATAATTAACTTATAATAAAGTAATATTTAATTTTAATGATTTTAATTAAATATAAAAGTTTTATTTATATTTATAGTAAAATTTATATATTTAATTTATATATTTATAATGAATATTTTTTAAATATTTAATAAAAAAAATTAATTAATAATTTTATTTTATAAAATTAAATAAAATTAAATAAAATATAAATATAATATTAAATATTATTTTATAATAAGTAATTAATTTATTTATTAATATTATTAATAAAAAATATTAAATAATTTAAAACGTTTTATTAATTTTAAAGTTTATAATAATTATTAAATTTATTAGATATAAATATTATATAAAATAATAATTAAAATATATAATTTATTATAAATAAACTTGTATTTATTTTAAATAATAACTAATTTTTTAAAAATTAAAAAAAATAGCGTTATATATATTTAATAATTTTAAAGAATATTAAAGAATTTTATTTATTATTAATTTATAATGAAATATAATATATTTATAAGCTTATAAAAATTATTAATAAATAAGCTAATATTTAAAATTATAATTATTATATTAATTTATATTAAAAAGTTTAATAAATATATATATTATTATATATATATTATATAATTAAATTTATATAATTATTATTTTTAAATAAAAATAAAAATAATTTAATTAAAATTATATATTTTATAGCTTTATTATTATTAAAATTTTATATTATTATTATTTATTATAATTTTTAAATTTCTTTATAAATTATATTAAATTATTATTAAAAAAACTTTATTTTATTATATATTTTAAATGTTTATTATTATACGGTTTTTTATTTTTATATATTTTTTATTAAAAATAATATAATAAAAATAATAAAAATTATTTTTTAAAAATAATAAATTATATTATTTTATTAAATTATATTATTTTTTTAAATTATATTAATTTATATTAAAATAAAACCCGTTATAAAAATTTTAATATAATTAAAATTATTTAAATTGAATAATAGAATTATTATTAAATATATCGATTTTAAAAAAATAAATCGTTAAATTAATAATATTAAAATAGCTTCAATAATAAATTTATTATTAATTTTAATAATTATAAAAATAATATATTTAAAAAAAAGCTTTTTAATAAAATATATATTAATTTTATTAATTAAATAAAGCTAATTTTATATAAAATTATAAAGTAATTTTTTATTAATATATATAATAATATAATTAAAAGGTAAAAAATTAATATTAATAATAATAAATAAATATTATTTTATTATTTTATAAAAATTATTAATAATAAAGTTATTATAAATAGCCGTTTTTTATAATTTATATTATATAAAAATAATAATAATTTAATAAAGCAAAAAAAGAAAAAAAACCTTTATATAAGCATTAATAATAATAAAAGCTTAATATTAACGTGTATTTTAAATTTATTTTAAGCTACAAAATATTATAAAACTTTAACTTATAAAGTTTAAATTATAAAAAAAAATCATTTAATTATAAATGATAAATTATATAAAGCTTATTATAAACTTAAAATTAAAACTTTTAAGGTTGCTTTTTTTTCACGTTATATTTATTTTTTATATTCAGCTTAATATTAAATAAATTATTTATTATATAATTTATAAATATATAAATAAATAACTTAATAATTATAAATACATTTTTTATTAATTTAAAATAAAAATAATATTTTTTAAAAAAATAATTAGTAATTTAAATATTATTATAATTTTTATATCTTTTTTAATATAATTATATTAAAAATAAGCGTAAATTAATTATTTATATATTAAAAAAGCTAAAAATATAGCGTTTTTTAATAAAATAAAAAGTTATAAAAAAAGTTTATTAATATAAAAAAAATATTATAAAATAAATAAATGTGATAAATAAAAATAATAAAAAGCTTACTTTAAAAACAAACTTAAAATATATATATTAAAATAAAAAAAAACTTGAAAATAATATATTTAATAAAATTAATAAATCGCGTTTAATTATTTATTACGATTAAATAAAATAATAATAAAATTATTAAAATATAAATGGAATATAATATATAAATATTTTTAAATGATATTATTTTTATTTAAATATTTAAATAAAAATAATATCATTTAAAAATATTTATATATTATATTCCATTTATAATTAAAAAACTTAAGCTATTATAAATAAATTTATATATAATTTATATAATAATAAACTTTTTAAAGCTATAAAATTTAGCTTTTAGTTTTTTTATATATTATTAATTAATTTATATTATAATTTCTATATTTAAATTTTATAATATATTTTCAATTACGTTTAATAAATATTTTAATTTTATTTATTATTAAAAATTATTTTATTAAAATAATAAACCTTAAAATTAATCATAATTTTAAATTTATATTTATTAATAATTATTTAAATAATTATTTTAATTTTAATAATCTTATATTTTTTTAATTTAATTATTAATATAAATATTTATAAAAAGAAAATAAATAAAATAAAAGCAACTAAAAAATAATTAATAATTATAATTCTTATTATTTTATTAATTTATAAAATAAATCTTTTAATAGAAATCTATTAAATTAAAACTTTTTTTATTAAATATATATTTAAAAATGTTATATAATTATAACTCTTAAATATATTAATAAAAAATAAAATTATTTATTATTATTAATTATAATTATTAATTTATATAAAAAATAAGTAATTCTTTTTTTTAATTTAAATTATAAAAGAATTATAATAAAACTAAAGAAAATTAACATATTATTTTTTTTATTATAAAAATGTCGTATATATATAATATTAAATTCCATTATTTAATTAACGTTATAAAAATAAAAAAAATAAAAAAGCTATTTAAGATTTAAATAATATTTATAGCTTAATTAATTAAAAAAATATTAAAATTATTTTTATTTATATTAAGCTTTTTAAAAAATATAAAGCTTTATTATATAAAATATAAAGCTTTATAAATTAATTATATAATATAATTAATTTATAATTATAATATATATATATATATATATATATATATTAATTTTATTTAATAAATAATCGTTTTAAAGTTTTTAATTATAATAATTGTATATATATTAAATTAATTTATATATTAAAAGAAATATAACTTAATTAATTAATTATATATATTATAATTATTATAATATTTTTATATTTATTTTAAAATTTAAACGTTTTTTATTATTAAATAATAAATAAAAAAGTAATAATATATAATTTTTATAATAATTTTATAATATAATTATATTTA
>JAJNOH010000063.1:0-145061 GCA_022376275.1 Xylariomycetidae sp. FL2044 | reverse complement strand
TATAATAATAAATAATTTAATAATAATACGCGCCGTTTTTATATAATAATATATTATAAAATTAATAAAAATATTATTTTTTAAGGCGAATAATTTATAAAAATATTTAATAATAATAAAATTATTAAAATTTTTAAGCGATTTTTAAAAAATATATATATTTAATTTATAATAACTTCTTTTTTTTTATATTATTATTTTTTAAACCCTTAAAATCTCGGTTCGAGATTATTTTTCTTTAAAAAAATATATATTATATAATTTTTAAAGATTATTTATTTATAAATAAATATAAATAAGTTTTTTTATAATATATTTTAAAAGGCTAATTTTTTTATTATTATAAATCCTTTTTTTAAAATTATTATTTTTTATAAATGTTATTAATTTTTTTTAAAAGTTATTAATAAATATTATTATAAATCTTTTTTAAAAGCTTTATAATAGCTTTAAACGTTATATAAATTAAAAAAAAAAAAAAAAAAAAAAAAAAAAAAAAAAAAAAAAAACTAAAATATAATAAAAAAAAAAGGTTTTTTTTATATTAATAAAAGCTATAAAAGTTATATAATAAAGTTAATAATTATATAAATAATTATATAATATTTAAAAAAAAAGCTTTATTTAAAAAATAAAAGGTTATATATATAATTAAAGCTTATAATTAATTATAATTATAATATTGCCTTTTTTTAAGCTTTTAATATAAATAAAAGCTTAATTTATATATAATATATATTTTAAGTTATTTATTTATTTATATATATTTATAAAAGGCTTAAAAATAAAAAAAAATAAAAAAAAGCTATATATATATAATTTATTAAACTTTTTAATAATATTTTTATATATTTTAAAAAAATAACATATATTTTTTAATAAAATTATATATATTTTACTTTTAATTAAAAGCATTTATAAGCTTGATATTTTATATAATTATAATTATAATAATTTTATAATATAAAAAAATATATATAAAAAAAAGGTAAAAAAAAAGGCTAAAAAGCTTTTAAAAAAAGGTAAAAAAAAAGGCTAAAAAGCTTTAAAAAAACGTAATATTTTAAATATATAAAAAAAAAACGTATATAAAATAAAAATAATATAAAAAAAGCTTATAATAAAATATTTAAAGCTTAAATAATAAATATAAAAAAAAGCTAAAATTATAATAAATTTTTAATAAAAAAGCTTTATAAACGTTTTATATAATTTATTAATATTAAAATTATTAAAATTATTAACGTTTTTATTAACGTTTTTTTTAACGGCTATTTTATTTACGCGTATTTTTAAATAAAATTAATTATAAAACGTAAACTTTATATAATATTAAATAAAGCTTATTTTTAGTTTAAAATAAAAAATAAGCTTAAATAATTTCAAAAAATTAAAAGCTAAATGTTTTATAAGCTTTTTTTTAACGATTAAAGTTTATATACGTTTAAATTATAAAAAAAAAAAAAAATAAAACGTTTAAAATACGTTATTATTATTTATATAAAGCTTAATAAATTTTATTTTTATTTATTACGTAAATATTAAATTATTTAAAGCTTAATAAAAAAAAATTTAATTAATTATATAAAAACGATTAAAATTAATTAAAAACGGGCTTATAATATTTATAATATTAATAATAAATAATAAATATATTTATAAAACTTAATAAATAATAAAAAAAAGCTAATTATTTATTATAAGCTTTTTTATAATAAGCTTTTTTTAATTAATAAGCTAAAAAGCTTAATTATTTATAAATATAAAAAAATTAAAAAGCTTTATAAATTAATTAAAATAAGTTTATTTTAATAAAAAAAATAGTATATTATATATAATATATTTAATAAAAAAATAATTATAATAAAAAGCGTATATAATTTATTATTTTAATATATAATTTTTTATATATAAATTATAATTTATATAAAAAACGCGTAATAAAAAAAACAAAAATAATAATAAAAAACGTATATAATTTATTATTTAAAAAGGCGTTAATATTATATTTAATCGTAAAAAACATAATAAAATAATAAAATATAAAAAAAATAGCGGATTTTTATATAAAAATAATATAAAGCTTTAAATAAATAAAATATGCTTTTAAAATAGCGATTTATTTATATTAAACGATAAAAAGCTTTATTATAATTTTTAATATAATAAAAGCGCGTTATTTAATAAATAAAAAAAAAGAAAAATAATAAAGTTTTAAATTTTTTAAAGATTTTAAGTTTTTTATAATAATTATATAATATTATATTTTAAATATTAATAATATTAATAAAAAAAACGCGCATATTTTAAATATATTATAAAAATTAATATTTTAAACGCTTTTTATAATAAACTTTAAGTTTTTATAAAATTAAATATATATATTTTAAATGCTATATAAATTATAAAAATAATAATAAAAAAAACAATTAAAACTATAATAAAAAAAGGAGCAACGCTCCCTTTTATAGCCATAAAAGCTATAAGGGTTATATGGCGAAGCTGGCGATCGTATAAACGATTATACGATGCCTAGAAAAGGGGCTCTACCTGGGAAATAGGGGGTCCACAAGGGGGCACAGGGGGCCACATACGTGGTCAGGGCTTATGGCTGGCCATGGCCATGACACCCCGCGCCCTAAGGTAGGTAGGTAGGCAACCTCCTTTCCTTCCTTGATTACCCCTATTTTCTTTTTCTTCGGGCCAAGGGCAGGCTTCCACATTCTCCCTCCTATTGATTGATTGACCTTAAGAGCTCAATTGGTGGATGTATCTATCTACGGCACGTGGTACAGGTCCGACCAGGCAGTCCTGCGTTCTATTTGTGGGATGTTCCATGTTGGATGTTGATTTATACAGTCAGTGTAGGGAGGTGTGCGGGATGGTGTAAATGCTATACGGAATGAGTTTATGCCTTAGAAGTCGCCCCTGCGTTTTACAAAGCCACAGTACGGGCTGATCTAACACTATTATGCACCTAGGTAGGTTGGGTAGGCAGACCTATCTAGGTACATAGTAGGCAAAACACAAAGAGTTTTGCCCGCTCGGCGAAATTCACGGTGTTGGCTCTTTAGCTGGAGAAAAGTATAAAGACAAGAACAGCAATTCAACGCAGGGAGGACATCCCAACCGTGATCACACCTTTCACTTTCCTCGGGTCAACCCTTCTGCATGCCGGAATCATCGAAGTCTGGGTATATCGCTCCATGTGCACCTTGAGAAAGAAAACTCCCCTACCAATGCAAAGAATGCCATCCATCCCTAGTATCGTCATGTCCTGCCTGGTGTGTTTGGTACCGACCGGTGAGTCTTAGGCCTCAGAACCGAACAGCAGCTCCTGTAGCAGATTCGTCGATACGAATTGACCCGGGCTGACTTCATACTCAGATTTCTCGCCATGTCGTAATGTTGCCACACACCCAAGCCGACACACTATCACCATGAATCGTCGCGAAATGTACGCCGGCCGTGATTCGGACGCTGGTTCCAACAATACCCCCCATATACTGTCAGTTTCCGCCTTCACCACGCTAGGGTGACAGTACATGGTTCTGAAATAAGTATATAAGGGGCTAACCAGCAGGCCGCTTCCCCTTTTTGGTGGCTGTGACGACCTTGAGCTCGAGATGGTAGAATGACTTGGCATTTTTGGCCTTCTTGTTCAAATCCACCTTCGTTCGGCAGACCGGGCAGACCTTCTTAACGCTGTCAATGTGTAGTGCTGAGTGGAGACACTCGGAACAGAAAAGATGACCTGATAGAATTAGTCCGCAAGGTTCACAAGTAATCCAGGGGTCGGGCGACACGTACCACAGTGGGTGACAGTCAAGGCAGTTACGTCGTCCATGCAGATGACACACTGAAATTTGCCCAGCTTCGTTCGCTTATCTGGCTTGGGTACCAGAAGCTCTGGGGGTACTTCGGTGGCGTTGGTCAAGTCGATACTGTCATGCGACTCGTCAGCTGCTTCAGGGGGTTCATCATCACTGAACGGAGAGCTGATGGAGTTGCGGCGGGTCGTAGTTGCTTTCCGCTTAGACTTGGGGCGAGCTGGTGATTTTCGTGATGAAGATGTTGACGAATGGCGTCTTTTTCTGCTGGCAGCGGCAGAGGAGCCAGATTGCTGCTGGACTGCCGCTCGTCTCCTAGTAATCGGTGGCATGATGGGTGTATTAGGATCAATACCAGAAATATCCGCATGAGGCTCCTCCTTGGTCAAATCAACTATACCTCCTCCGGCCGAGCCTCTTCTGCGACTTGGTGTGGCACCTGGCATATCACCCACCTCGAGAGGCTTGGGTAGATTTGCTCGTGCTCGGGATGGCAAGGGGCTGCTGTTGAGGGGCGGCAAGGACGGGGAAGAGAAGTGATCGGTTGCGAGGAGGGAGAGGTAAGGGTCGTCAGCGATGTATGGATCGGTAACGGGGGCAGCGGGGAGATGCCAAGGCTGGAGTTGGGCTGCCTGGCGACGGTTGGGGGGGAAGGTGTTGTTGATGTTCGGGTTACTATTAGGCAGTTGAGGCGCGTTGCTCGGGGTGCCCGAGGTCATTCGGTTTATGGAGCTAAGCTGGAGGGGATGGTGGTAGTCGTGGTGGTGGTTGTGATGGTTGTGGTAATTGTGGTGATTGTGGTGATTCGTATGTGGGGCAGGATTCCAGTGCGAGGACAAAGGTAGCCCGCCAGGTGTCGGCAAAAAATCAGACGAAAAATCGGTGTTCGAAAATGGGGTCTCGGGCGATGTGGAATTTTCCCAATGGAAGGACCCCAGGTGGGAGTTGTTTGTGTCGTTGCTGAGGCCGTGGAGCTGAAGCGTCGGCAGGGCGGGCAGTACGTCGTGGAGAAGGTTATGGTTGTCGTAAGGCTCGTGCGAGTTCGCGAATAGCTGGGGAGCGTCTTCTTCAGCCTGCCTCCAGCGTGCTTGCCCTGGCTCTTGGTCTCGGGGATTGTTCCCACTGCCACTGGGATAAGGGGAGCGGAACGGGCTCGAAAGCGTATTCAGGATGCTGTCGGGTTGGAACTGATCCAAGAACGAGTCTACGATTTCAGGTGGCAAGAGGCTCGCTACGTCGTGATCTAGAAAGATGGACTAAGGTCAACGGGTCGGGCTTTCGCACAGGTACAGGCGCGGGCCCAGGGCTCAGGCACACAGCCACTTGTGAAAAGAAAAAAAAAAGAAAAGAGTGTAATGGGCTTTGGAAGTATATGGAATAGAGGACGTGTGAAAACGTGAGTGCAATCAATTATTTCCCATTACAAGAAGAGAGAGTAAAAGGAAGGGGAAGAAAAAAAGCAAAATTGACAGTAAGGCATACCTCGGAATCTTGGACTCGCCATAGTTATTATCGACGTTGGGAAGTAGTTGTTGTTTTGGTACTGTAGAGCGAGTTGAGGGTCGGTCGGTCCGCCACGTCCGCGCCGAGCTGGCGACTTGTCAGTGTCAGGTCGGCTCCATCCATCCACATATTGATATGTCAGTCTAGTTGGCCACCACTGACCAGAACCAGAACCAGTGCCAGCGGAAGAAGGAGAAGTGGCGACAGACACAGAGTGAGCGAATCGAATGAATAGTCTAATGTCAACTGTCTTCTATAAACATCCATGTACGCACCTCTATTGTAAGCTGGTTGACATTAGGTAGTCTTCAACCATCACCACCTCTTTTCGACCCTGAGCTCAAGCCAAGTCAAGTATCTATATCGAAAAACCACTTCTAGTGTGTCGCGTTTGGAGGCGCATGTCGGTCTCGGTGTTGCAGGCTGATACAGATTTGGTGATCAAGCATTTAACCTATGGGTAGGTAGGCAATGAGAGAGGAGAAGGACGAGTATGATGAGGTTGGGACAATAAAAGTAAACTGGAAGCATTTCAGACGCTGAGAGTAGCCGCTCGTAAATGGATTATTTCCTTCATAACCAAACCTTGTACTCCGTAACAATAGGCTTTCTGGGTGAGCGGGCAGGCGGGATCACAGAAGGTAGCCAATGTAGGTGGCAAGGGGGGCAAAAGAAAAAAAAAAGAGAGAATTGTTCGCAAGGCAAACTGGCAAAGTATTCCGTACAGCGAAGGGATAATTATTCAGTCGATAAGGCTGTGCGACACTTTTCCACATAGTCTACTGCTGAATGGCTTACCTAGGGAGGTATTATCCTGCGAGGTCGGTGTATGACTTATTCGCGTGTGTACCTAGGTTAGGTAGGCTACATAATGTCCTTTATATACCTCAAATATGATTGAATAGAATCATAGAGAGAGGTTACTACGGAGTATGCCGTAGAGAGCACATATCACCACATATGATCTGACCCAACCACCAACCTCGTCTTGGCTGAGCTATGAGCTCGGCCTGCCTGCCACTTTTCCCCCCTTTCCACCCTTTCCACCCTACCCTACCCCACCAAATTCCTATGTCAAGGTAACATGCAGGCTGACTGACAGGTAGGAGAAGACCAAAGACATCGCTTGAACCTTGGAACGGCACAGATTGCAAACCTCTGAACGGCATACGCCTCTCATTGCTTTACTGTCTACCTACGTACCTCTAGGCTCTAGGTTAGGTACATAAGGACAAGGACAAAGACAAGCACAGGAGACAATGTAACCAACACCACTGACTCCGTACAATGCCTTGCTTCATCCGAAGTCGGTTATTACCCGTCACCAACAAAGCACAGATAAACAAGAGAGTTATTTATTTATCCTTCTTTTCTTTATTTATACCCATGGTCCTTTGTGTAACCGAGTCTTAGGCAGTCTTCCTTATCTGTAGGTATCACTAGCAGCCGAGTGAATGGAAGAAAGAAAACAAAGGGGGAGGGAAACCCCGAGGGCGTCATTCATTCAAATAAACACCGCCAATACCAACTAATGAGTACTGCCGGCGATGACAAGTGAGAGCAGCCTCGTTTCGGAGTAAGAAAGGAAACCTTGCCGATTGTTTTAAGAAGGAAAAAAAAAGGTATATCCGTATTTACGAGGATAAGGATGGGGCTTATTTATTCCCACAATCGCATTATTCACGTCGTACACGCGTGATATCGAGGGCAAAAAGCTGACTGACCGACCGGCCCAACTGCATAAAGCTGTGACGCGAAGCGAGTGACGCAGGAAGCCGTTTTCCCGCTTCGAACCCCAACCCCCATTCACTTTTTTGTTTTCTCCCCTGCCGGAAGTACGTATGTATCTAGATATCTAACAAACTTCTCTGGGACCTGTCTTGTCTCCGGGGGAGCAAGCAAACCTACTTATTTATAAATGAACCCTTACCCAGCCCCATCCCCCCCGAACACTTCACATTATTTATTTTACTTTTATATAAAGTACGAAATAAATAAAGTATAATATAATAAATGTTTATAAACCTAAAAGTGCCTTATTTTATAAACCTTTTTTTTTATAATAATAATAAAACTATTAAAAACTCGTTAATAATTTATTTTTTATTTATTTAAACACTATTATTATTATTAAAATAATAATTTATTTATTTTAAACGTATTAAATTATTTTTTTTTATTATAAAACTTTATTTTTATTTTATATTTATTATAGCCTTAATTAAAAAAGTAAAAATAGTTTTTTATAAAAAAATTTTAAAATTAAAACCTTAAGCTTATTTTTTTTAACGACATTTTTTTATTAATTTTATTAAAGCTTTTAATAAATAAATTAGCGAATATTATAATAATAACCCTCGCGTTATATTTTTAAAAAGGTTAAAAAAATATTAATATCGCTAACGTTAAATCTTAAATTTAAAATAAAGCAAAAATAAGCTAAAAAATCGTTTTTAGTTTATAGCTTTTTAAAAGCTAATCTTTTATAAAATAAACTTAAATTAATATTAAAATAAATTTATATTTAATTATAAATAACGTTGTTATAATTAATTATAAAGCTTAAAAAGCTATATTATAAAAAAAAAGCTAATAATTATAAAAATAAAGCTAAAAGCTTATAAATAAAACCTTTAAATAAAATAATTTAATAATTAATTTATATTTATTTATTAAATAAACCACGTTTTTAACTATAAAATAAAAGCAAATAAATTCTTTTTTATTATTATTAAAACGTTACGTAAATACCCTAATATAACCTTAAAATAAATAAAAGCTATTTATTAAATAAACTTTTAGCCTAATAACCTTTTTAAATTACGCTTATAAATTATAATTAGCGTAATAATAAAAAAAGTCCGCTATTTAACTTTAAACGTTATAAGCTTAATTTAATTTATATTAAAAAATATTAAAATTAAAGCTTATAATAATAATTTTATTATATAATTATATTATTTTATAATTTATATTAATATATACGCGTTATTATTTAAAAATAGCGCGCTAATCGTTTTAATAATAATTAAATTTTTTCGCTACGTTTTAAATAAAACGGTTTTATATTATATAAAAAATATTATTAAATATATAATTTAATAAATAAAATAAGCCTTTTTTTAATCGTATATAATTAGCTTTTAAATTAATTATAATATAAACCATTTAATTAAATTTTTCGCTTTAAAATATCCTCGTAAAATAATAATTAAATTAATAAAGCGCTTATTTTTTTATTTTTTTTTAAATATAAATTATATAAATATAATATATAAACGTTAAAACGCTAATAAATATAACCTTAAAAAAACTAGCTATAAAAAAAACATAAATATATAACTTATAATTAAAAATATAAGTTTATTAATTATATATTATTTAAATAATAAAGGCGCGCGGTTAATTTTACCCCGAAAATTAGCCGCCCCTCGTTTAAACCTTTTTTTATTTTAAGCTTTTTAAAATATAAATTTATAATCACGCTATTAATAATTTAATACGTTTAATTACTTTTTAATTAAGGCTTATTTTAACTAATAAATAATTTAATTATATAATTTCGCTTATTTAATAATATAAAGCCTTAATTATAAAACTTTTTATTATTATTTATCTTTTAAAATTAAAACGTAATATTTTATAATTATTTAAATTTATTAAAAAAAGATATTATAAATATTTTTATATATAAAGCCTTTATTAAATGTTAAATTTTCTTTAAAAATAAATTATATTTTAACTTTAAGTTTATTAATATAAACCACGCTTTTATTAAAAAGCAAATTAAAGCCGACTTTTTTATAAATTATATTTTAGCCGTTTTTAATAGCGAATCGTTAATAAGCTACCTTTTAAGCCTAGCTTTTAAATATAACGAGGGCTAACGATAAATATATTATTTATTTTATTTTTTAAATTTATTTATAAATAACCGTATTATAGCTAAAAATAGCTCGCTTAAATATATTATAATATAAAAAATCTTTATTTTTATTTATTAAATAAATAAAGGCTTTTATATTATAAAAAAAAACCTTAAAAACGCTTTTTAATTTATTTTTATTATATTAACGTATCGTTAAATGTTTAATTTTATATAAAAAAAGCGCCGATTTTAAAAAAAATTACTTACTTTTTAATTTTTAAACCGCATTTTTTATATTTAACCTTTTTTTAAAAGCTTTTTATTAAACGTTTTTAATAATTATATTAAACGTTTTTATTATTTATTATTTTAATAATTTCGTTTTTATTTTCCCTTTAAAATCCTTTAATTAAACGTTATAAATTCACGTTAAATATTATAAATTAATAATAACCTTAAAACTTTTTAAAAATATAAAAAAAAACCTTGAAAACATTATAATTAAGGTTTTTAATATTAAAATAAATATAATAATAACATATATTTAGCTTTTTTAATAAAAGCTTTAAAAAAAACTCGATTTAATAAATAAGTTTTTATAAAAAAAAAGGGTTATACGTTATAAAATTAAGTAATTTATAAGCTTTTTAAACTTTTATTTAATTATAATCTTTTTAAATTAAGCTTTTTTATTTAATATATAATCTTTATTAATAATATTTATAAAATAAAAAAAAAGTAATATTAAGCTATTTTAAAAAATAATAAAAAAATAGTGCTAATAATATAATTATTTTATAATCGCAAATAAAATCCACCTTTTTATAAATATTAATCGCTTAATTTTACACTTTTTTATAAACGTTTTAAACCTTAAAATAAATAGCTTTTAATATTATAATAATCTTTTATAATTAACTTAATAAATAAACTTTTTAATCGTTTAAACGCAAGCTTTTTATAAGCTATATATCGTTAACGAGGTAAATACGTATATAAATATTATTAAAATCGTAATAATATAATAAACGTTTTAATTATAATTTTAAAATTAATAATTTATAATTATTATCATTTATATTAATAATATAATCGTAAAAGCTAGCTTTAATAATTTTTTTATAAAAAACGTTAAAATTATAAATAAATTACGTAATATTCTAATTATAATCGCGGCTTTTAATATTATAATCCTCGTTTAAAAAATTATATTCGTAAATAATAAGCTAATAAACGCTTTTTTATAACTCGATTATAAAATAATTATTAATTTATATTTTTATTAATAAAACCTTTTATTATATATTTTATTAATACCTTTATTAAAAAAATAATAGGCTTTATAAATAATAAATAATATTTTTATTTTATATAAATTAATATAACCTTAAATATATAATATAAATATAAATTTTATATAAAAATATATAAAAAATAATGCGTTATAATAAAAAAAAAACTATAATTAATAATATTAAACACTTTAAAATTTTATATTTTAGCTAAAGCTTATAAAAATAGCCTATTTTTACGTATTTAAAGCTTTATAATATTATTATATATAATTATATTATAATTAATCCACGTCGATTTATTATTTAATATATTAATTTTAAAAACCCTTATATAAAACGCTTTATTTAAAAAATAATATATTTATTTTTTTATAATTATCGTAATATTAAAAAAGTCTCGTTATTATTAAATATATTTAAAAAGATTTTTTCTTTTAAAATAATAAAAGAAAAAACGCTCGCGTAATATATTTATTATTAATATAGCGTTTATAATAGCCTAATATAATTTTTTTTACTTTAATAAAATAATATATAATAATTAATAAATAGCTAATTTAAATATATTTATAATTATTAGATTTATTTTATTTTATATTTAACCCTTAACTTTTATAAATCATTTTTAACTATTATTTTAAGCTAATAAAACAAATAAAAAATAATAGAAAATTAATATTATAATTAGCGTAACTTATAATTTTATATATTTTATAACGTATATAACTTTTTTTTTTAAATAAAAAAAGTTTTTACGCTATAAAAAAGGCTAAATACCTTTTTTTTAACTTAAAATTAACGTTTTTTAAAAAAAATAAATGTTAACTATTTTAAAAAACTAATTAATAAATATATAAACTTTAGCTAAAATATATATAAAATAGCTTTTACTAAAAAATAATATAACACGTAAAAAATAAAAAGATAAGCGTAAAAAAAATTAAAATTTTAAGCTATTAAATCTTTAAAGCTTAAAAATAATATTATAAAATATCTTAAATAACCTTATTAAATTTATAATAACGATTTATTATTAATATAATATAAAATTAAAACCCCTTAAAATAATAAAATTTTTATACGCTCTATCGCTTAATAAAAAAAAAACTTTAATTAGCTAAAAAATAATTATATAAAACTATTAACGCTTTAAAATTAGGTTAATATCGTTTTAATATTAAAACTATTAAAAAAACCTCCCTTTAAAAAATTAATAATTATTTAAAAACTTATTATTATTAATAAAACGCTTTAAAGCTAAAATTAAAACATTTATAATTTATTAATAATTTTTAAGCAAAATTTTTATTTATTATAATAATAACCTTTTTTTTATTTTTTTAATAACCTATTTAAAAGCATTTATAAATTATTAATAAAATATTAATAATATAAATATAAATTATTTATAAATAACTTAAAAAAATAATAAGTTAGCTTTAAAATCATTATTATTTTTTTAACTTTATTTTAAATAGTAAAAAAAATAGCTAACTTTTTAAAATTAGCCTTTAAAATTTAATAAGCTATTAATAAATTAGCGTTATATTATTTATATAACGCTTATTTATTAAAATATAGCCGCTTTTCTTTATTTATTTTTTATAATAAAAAATATATTTAATAAACGATAAAAATAAGTTATTAATATAAAAAGCATAAATATTTTATTAAATTATTAATAAAATAATAATAGCTTAAAAATAGCTTAAATTTATTTTAATAACGGTTAAAAAATAATAAATATATAAAATAAATCGTTTTTTTATTTAGATAAAATCTTAATTTTTCAAAATATTAGCAAATTATTAACGAGTTAATAATAAGCTAAACTTATCTTTAAACTTTAAATAAATATTTTTAACCTTCTTTTTTTTTTAAGATTTATAATTAAAGCGACGTTAATATTACTTTAAAAAATAAATAAATTAAAAATAAAAAAATAATTTAAAATATTTATTATAAAAAGCTAAAACTTATTAACGATTTAAATATAATTTAATATCGTATTAATAAGCTTAAAGCTAATTTTTTTTATTTTTAAAAAAAAAAAAACCCTTTAAATTTAAAAAAAGATATAAAATATTTATTTAATTTTTAAAACATATAAGCTACCTTTAAAAAATAATTTATATTATTAACTATTAATTATAAGGCCGTTTTTATATTTATAACGCATTTATTATAATTTATAACCCTTATAATAATCTTTTTAATAATAATAATAATTTTTTAGCATTTATTATTTTTTATTAAATAGCTATAAAACGCTTTTTAAACGCTAAACGCATTTAAAAATTAATTTTACTTTTATTTTAAACATTAAAAATAATTATAAAAACGCTATATTTATAAAAAAAAAAGTATTATTTAAATAAAAAATAAATAGCCTTTTTTTAGCTTAATTATAATAAATCGTTAAAATAATAAATATTAGCCGTTAATTTATACGTTAAATTAAAAAAAAATACTTACGTTTTATTTAAATTAAATAAATAAACTTAATTAATTACACGTTTTTAATATTTTATAATATATTATAAATAATAAATATTTATAAAATTAAAAATGCCTTATTTTATAAACCTTTTTTTTTATAATAATAATAAAATCATTAAAAACTCGTTAATAAATTTTTTTTACCCGCTTATTATCTTTATTTTTAAAAAAAAACAAAAATTATTTAATTTAATTTATTTTATTTATTTTATTTTAATAAATAAATAATAATAAATAGCCTTTTTTTTAGCCTAATTATAATAAATTATTAAAATAATAAATATTAGCCGCTAACTTATACGTTAAATTAAAAGAAGGTATTTACGCCCCATTTAAATTAAGCGAATAAACTTAATTAATCACACGTTTTTAATGCCTTATAGTATGCTATAGATGATAGGTATAATATGATTGCCTCCCGCAAGTTAAAAAAAAGGGGGTCCGAGGCTGGCGTCTCGGCGTCGATCGGCAGGCCGATGGCTTTTTTTTCCCCGCGTGTGTGTGGCGCCTGTCGGTGTCTCTCTCCTATTCACACATATATAACCTGCGGCCCAGTGTCCCCAGGACATGCATGATACGCCATGCTAATAAACTACTCTTTTTCTGCAAAAATGACCATGCGCGAGTATCTAGTCCCGGGGTAAGTGAGCCCCATGCATAAAGTAGGGAAGTTAGATAGGAGAGAAGAGAATGCGCCGTAGTAAAAGGCGAATGAAAACCTTGCCAGGGTGAACCTTTTTTTTTTCTTCATTAGCATCCGCGCACCAGTCGTCCCGGGCGGAAACGCCAACCTGTTCTCGACTTTTGAGAAATAGAGAGAGCAGGAGACACTCCTTTATTAATCCCGACCACGGCCAAACTAAGCCACGGAGAGCGCCCCAAAGCTGGCACAAGGTCATCAAGCACGCTCACTCTCGTCAGGACAACAGTTGCATGCATACCTAGGTAGGTTGGTTAAGATAAAAAATTCACCGCAGAAAGACTATATAGGGAATATTCAATAAGTTACAAGGCCATCTATAGAGATTGCCCAGTTCTCAGACGCGCATAGAACTCGTAATAATAACGAACCATCACTACCTCCCTCCCTCTATAATCAACAAACAACGAAATAGAATAGAACGACCTGCCTACCACCATCTGCTCATTTCTTAGATCTCGGAAGATGAATCAGCAGCAGCCTTCCTCTGGCGCTTCGAGAAGCGCCAGGCGAACACGAGGCTGGCCACGAGGCCGACGGCGCCCAGTCCCAGCCCGACGTACCAGGCGGCCCGGTAACCCCGGAGCACGTCCTCGGGCGTGGCGCCGCCGTTGTTGACGCGGAACTCGACGGTGCCCGCGACGCCGAGGGCCAGGGCGCCGCTGTAGTTGACGACGGTGGTGACGAGGCTGGCGGCGATGCCCTGGTGCTCCGAGGCGACGAGGTCCGAGAGCATGAGGGTCGCGGCCGGGAAGCTCAGGTCCATGCCCCAGGTGATGACCACGTTGCACAGGAAGGTCTGGGCCCAGTAGGTCTGGCGGAGGGGCGCGGTGGCGATGAGGGCGGCGCCCGCGGTGAAGGCCAGCAGCGCGAGCGCCATGACGACGGCGGGCCCCACGCGCCGGATCACGAGCCCCGTGGTGACGGCCGCCAGCACGCCCGAGACCAGGATGGGCGAGTGCCAGGCCGTCGCGAGCAGCGGGGACGCGCCCCGCAGCACCTCGTAGAACTCCCAGACGTAGTAGATGTAGATGCCGAAGCAGGCCCAGCCGCAGAAGACGGCGGCCAGGACGAAGACGACGCCCGAGTTGATGGCCTCGAGCGGCACGAGCGGCTTGAGCGCCCGCCGCTCCACCTGCACGAAGGCCGCGCAGAGCACGAGCCCCAGGCCCAGGAGCGTCCAGACGTACGCGCGCTGCCAGCTGTCCAGCGCGCCTTGGGTCCAGGCCACGCTGATCAGGATCAGGCCCGAAACGCCCGTCAAGGCGCCTGCGAGGTCGAGGTCCTCGGCCCGACGGCTCAAGGCTCCGAAGCGATAACCCAGATTCGGCTGGGGGGAGCAGACGATGATGCCGGGGGGATATGTCATGTTGGGATCTCCGTGCTTGGGGGGCTGCAGACCGTCGGGGATCGCGTAGACACCGGCGATGGCGATGAGGATCAGCAGCAGCCCGAGGCTCCAGAAGGCGCAGGGCCACCAGGCTAGCGTGAAGAGCGCCGTGAAAAGGGGCGAGGCGATGGCGGAAGCGGGTGCCAGGGCGCCAAATATCGCGAAGAGCATCGCCTTGCGGGGTCCCGGGACGTAGGTTACCCCTAGCAGAGCGACGGCGTTCGGGATCATGAGAGCAGGCCCGATGCCCTGCATGAGGCGCGCGAAGAGAAAGACGACGTAGCGGTAGTTGGTGGCGCCGCCTCCGCCATCATCATCGCTAGGTGACGAGGTGGGGACGAGGATCGCGAGTCCGGCGAGCAGGGAGGCTATGGCGAACCAGATGTTGCCCAGGATGAACAGCTTCTTGTAGCCGAATAGGTCACCCAGCCGCCCCGCGGGCAGAATAAAGGTGCCAACAGTCAAGCCATAGCCCGCCACTAGCCAAACCAAGGGCCCTGGGGTGGTGATGTTGAGCGAGTCGCCAATGATGTGAAGGATAGAGAGGGTTTGATGGAAGCCCGAGTCTGTTGGGAATAAGCTTAGCAATTTCACCCTACGTTAGGAATCTTGCCGTTCACACTTATAAACTTTAGGAGAGGCGGCAAGTAAGTAAGTGAAGAGTTCTTTCTTACGAGGTGTGAAGTTTGCCGTGGCCACGACGACGAAGAACGCAAGTTCGTGTGCAACACTCATGGGTTTTGTCAAGAAGACATGAGCACGCTCGTACGTTTCGACGGCATTTGCCTTCTCCAAGTCCATGCTGCTGGCGTTCGCATCGCTACGGCTAGTTCCGCTGAAAACGGTCGTGGCGGCGAGCGTAGAATCATCCCCATCTTGTTTTGACGAGATTGTCGGACAGGCGGTGCTCACCTCGTCGGTGCTCTGGGACGGGGAATAGGAGGGGGTGGGTAGGACTTGGTGTCCGTCAGGGTGGACGTGGAAGCATTCCGGACTAGCCATGGCTCGTATGGGTGTGTCGACAAACCCAGAGGCTGGAAGTGGTCGGTAAAAGGGCTATATTACCTAGACCGGGTCTTGGGAGTGACGGGCTTAGAGGTTATATGACATTGTCTCTTAGACCAGAGCCATGTGGCAGCCACTGGCGCATTTCTAATATAAGTATCTCACTGGTTTGCACCCCCCTCAATGGTTTTGGTACCAAACACTACGGCGGCTCCTGTCCGAGACACTTGCGGCGCGCAGTTGTTTGTACAATTGGGGCCTCTCGAGGATGTCTAAAAAACGGACGGTTCTCAGCTGGCTGGCTAGTGACGTTTGTTTCTATAGCAAAGCGTTAGAGTGCTGGTTACGGGCGTACTAAGATGACCCTTGCATGTTTGTCTCATGGAGATCTAAGGTCTTCCCGCCATCGGATCTGTATATCTGATCATCTTGGGTCAGATATGCCGCGGTGACACGAAGTCGCATTTGAGGAACCGCGCTGCCACTATACTTTGACATTCGTACTTGACGGCACCACGTGGATTGACTTGGTCAACAGCAGCAGCTGAGCATCATCAATACGCCGGTATCTTCAAGTCGATAAATACATTTTACTTATTACCAGGCCGCACGAGGGCCAAGAAGCGACTTGCTATAGTGAATAAGGTATGCGAAGTTTGTGGCACAGTACGTATGTGAGCTGGGTCTGGACAAGTTTGCTTACCATGGTTTCGGGACTAGGGCATTCATCCCAAGTACGATCCTAGAGTATCGACTATAGAGTCTCACACATGTCTCTGTCGCTGTGAAATTGCCCTTTTGTGTAAGAGGAGTTTAGACTTGGGATGAATAGGTAGTCGACGTGCTGACAAATTGCGCTTGACGTCGGCACCGACACCCTGGTCACTCTGAGGAGCGATTCTGGGCCATTGAATGATATTAGTACGCGATACCAGCTGACCTTGATAAAAGGTTGTTGAGGGCCTTTATACCGAGCTGTAGATTTAGCTCAAAGCACCGGGGTGCACAGCAGGACTCTGGTATCGCCAGACACAGTGGACTGTTACCCCAAGCAAGCTTAGGACTTTTTTTTCGGTTCGTGCTTGCGAGAAGCTATACATGCTTCTGTGCTTCGGATCTCACGTCAACTGCGATGGAAGGTCGGTCAGATAAACAGAATGCTGTAATACGGATGACCTGAAGTTCCCATCACGAGGTCGAGCCTGCATGTCGACACGACATTGACATTGGGTGGTGCTTGAGGAGGAGGTTGGACCTAGACTACGAAGCTGCGGAGTACCCAAGTAGATAGATTCTCAGGGTCGACATTATGTCAGGGGAGCCACAGTTGCGAGGTCACTGTGGCTGTGCGGCTACATGATCAGTGGCTGAGAAGACCCCTGATACTAACTTCATCAGGATCCAAAAAGATAATTTTAATGCAGAACGCGATCCCCCCACTTGGCTTCAAGTCGAGAAAGATGGTCGCAAATTTCCATTTCCATTTCCATTTCGACGGATAAGGAGCTAACAGAGTCGTTCTCGTCATCTACAACTTCTCTACCAGCTCAGTCGGCAATCTAGACAACGGCAAAATCCAATCGCCAATTATACACAAATACAGTCATGCTGCAAGATTCACGGTAGCGATGCTACATCCTGCAAAGGGCCGCATAAGCAGCGCATCTTCTGCGAGCTTCGTGCGCCTTGCCAAATCCCGAGCGCGATGCTATCCTTATCGCCAATCGAGGTGTCAGTCAACGGCGTCGGCTGCTGCCACCTCAGCTGTCGATGAAAGTTCCCAAGGAACGCCCTTACATGAGCAGCCGAAGAGCCTCGCATGTTAGTAGCAAGCAATCACGACCATACATGTCGCACGTATGGGTAGCTAATACACATCTATGCAGTTTCTTCAAAGGCCCGATTCAACGAGATAGGCGTGCAAGGCGTCAGTTCTCATGTATACGATCAAATATTTCCCAAAGGCAGCCCACCTGTACCGACCGAGCTAGTAAACCTATCCCAAGACCACTTGCGTCGTCATGACCTCTACGGAAAGAATACCGACAACACCCCACCAATCGCCTTCGACCTGCCCCCGATCCAGGGGAACACTCTAGATGAACACTTCCATAAATTGGGAATCGATTGCGCAGAGCCCTTTCTCTCTTACTCCAAGGAGTTTGCCCGAGCGAATGCCCCTACGCGACCAAAGAAATGGGTTAGGCGCAGCGGATGGACAAAATATCATTCCGATGGCACCTCGGAGCAGGTGGAATCTCCTGACGATGATATGCTTTGTTTCGATGTCGAGGTAATGTGGAAAGAGACTTCTTACGCAGTCATGGCCTGCGCTATGAGCCCCAATGCCTGGTATGCTTGGCTGTCGCCTTGGTTATTGGGAGAGTCCGACACCGACCGACATCTGATTCCCCTGGGCGATCCAACCAAGAACCGACTCATTGTTGGCCATAACATCGGATATGACCGCGCCAGGATACTCGAAGAATATGATTTGAAGCAGACCCGAAATTCCTTCCTAGATACCATGTCACTTCATGTGGCAACGAACGGAATGTGCTCCCAGCAACGGCCGACGTGGATGAAGCACAAGAAAAGCAGAGAACTCCGCGACAAGATAGCCAAGGAGACAGAAAATGTCGAACTTGCCAACCTTCTGGCAAGCAACACCCTTCGCGAGGACGAGGAGGACCTTTGGGTCGAAAGGAGCTCAGTTAATTCTCTTCGCGATGTCGCCAAGCTACATCTCAACATCACCATTGACAAGGCCGCACGAGATGACTTCGGTGAACTAGACCGGGACGGTATTCTGGCGAAGCTCGATGAGCTCCTTGACTATTGCGCTGCGGATGTCTCAATCACTCACCGGGTGTACAAGATCATCTTTCCGCGATTCTTGGAGGTTTGCCCACACCCAGTCAGTTTTGCCGCACTACGACATCTCTCCTCGGTCATACTACCAGTAGACAGGTCATGGGACGCCTACGTTGCCAATGCTGAGGCAACATACCATAAGCTATCGGATGCTGTCCAGGAACGCCTGATAGGCCTGACCACTAAAGCGCTCGAGATCAAGGATGATGCCAAGAAATGGACCAAGGATCCTTGGCTAAGACAGCTAGATTGGTCTGGTCAGGAAATCAAGATGGTGAAGGGCAAGAAGAAGGACGATCCACCGAGGCCTGCTGCCAGGCAGAAGAAACCAGGGATGCCTAAGTGGTACAAGGATCTGTTCCCCAAGTCTGATTCGCCTATCAACCTAACGGTCCGAACCCGAGTAGCTCCCTTGTTGCTGCGCCTTGCCTGGGATGGCTATCCGCTGTTCTGGTCAGATGTGTATGGGTGGACGTTTCGGGTCCCTCTTTCGGATGTGTACAAGTACGAATCGACGCAGTTGATACGTTGCGATCTATCCAATGAGCCTATCGAAGCGCTCAAAAATGACCAGGATGCTGTGTACTTCAAGCTTCCGCATAAGGATGGCCCTACGGCGCGATGCACAAATCCAATGGCGAAAGGATACCAGACTTATTTTGAGAAAGGAACTTTGTCCTCGGAATACCCTTATGCCAAGGAAGCTTTGGACATGAACTCTTCGTGTTCTTACTGGATCAGCGCCCGAGACAGAATCATGTCGCAGATGGTGGTCTATGAAGACCAAAAGCTTGGCAATGAGAAGTCAACCCCGAGAATAACCGAAAAGAAGACTAGGGGAAGGCCTAAAAAGCATCAGATTCCAAGCTATGATGCAGCGGGCCACGGCTACATTCTACCTCAGCTCATTCCTATGGGCACTATAACACGACGAGCAGTCGAGAACACGTGGCTGACTGCGAGCAATGCAAAGAAGAACAGAGTAGGATCTGAGCTCAAGGCAATGGTCAAAGCCCCCCCTGGATATTCCTTTGTTGGCGCAGACGTGGACTCTGAAGAACTGTGGATTGCTAGCGTTATTGGAGATGCGATATTCAAACTACATGGCGGCAATGCCATTGGCTTCATGACTTTGGAAGGGACTAAAGCTGCCGGGACCGATCTACATTCACGTACAGCGTCGATCTTGGGCATAACACGCAATGACGCAAAGGTTTTCAACTACGGCCGTATATATGGCGCAGGTCTCAAATTTGCGGCTACACTGCTTCGGCAGTTCAACCCCAGCCTCTCGGAGCAGGAAACCCTTGAGACGGCTGGCAAATTATATGCTGCCACGAAAGGTACAAAAACTAACCGCAAGGCTCTTCACAAGCGACCTTTCTGGAGAGGCGGGACCGAGTCATTTGTCTTCAACAAGCTCGAGGAATTTGCCGAACAGGACAAGCCTAGGACTCCAGTCCTGGGCGCTGGTATTACCGAAGCCTTGATGGGTCGTTTCATCAGCAGGGGGGCTTACCTGACTTCTCGCATTAACTGGGCCATCCAGTCGTCTGGGGTCGACTACCTACACCTCCTTATTGTGTCTATGGACTATTTGACACGGCGCTTCAACATTGATGCGCGCCTCGCCATCAGCGTGCATGACGAGATTCGTTATCTTGTGAAGAATGAGGACAAGTACAGGGCAGCCATGGCACTACAAATTGCTAACTTGTGGACCCGGGCGATGTTTTCCCAGCAAGTAGGCATCGATGACCTACCACAAGCATGTGCCTACTTCTCTGCCATTGACATCGACCATGTTCTTCGCAAAGAAGTGGATATGGATTGTGTCACACCCAGCCATTCGACTGCCATTCCTCCTGGCGAGAGCCTAGACATCATGCAGCTGCTAAATAAGGGCCCCGAAGCATATTTAGACCCAGCAATCGTGCCTGCGCGACCGATGCCCGACTTTGGGAGCATCAAATACGAGGAGAGGGTGCCTGTTATGAAGGCCCTGAACGATCTACAAGATGCCGCTGGCATGAATTTCCTCAAGGCTCAGATCGCAAATGATGATAAGGAGTTACGCGACATCATGAAGGTGCAGAAGAAGGCCTCCGGGGGCGGATCGGGTACTGGCGGCACCGGAACCAGGAAGCCGAGACGGAAGAAGCTGATGCCGTACAGCTCCCAGGCGGAGCTCATGCCTCATATTTATGAGCCTTTCGAGGCGACCTTTACCGGAAAGAGGACATTCGATCCTGGTCAGTGGACTTTCGAGAGTATGCCCCCCTCTACCCGCAGCCACTTCAGACCCGGCGGGACTGCCTATCGACCCGGACTTTGAGGCACTGTATTATATCGCTTATTTGTTATGTACATGTCTTTCTTTTGTATGTTGTTTTGATGGGCTGTGTATATTGGCGGGACTCTAAAACGGATGGGGGGAGGGGCCAGGCATCTGTTGTACTTCATTTACCATTGGGACCAGCTCGGCGTTAATGACTGTACAGCGGCGGAGGCGGCGACTGTGTTGATCTTGGTGCACTCGGTGCAACAAAATATATAATTGTGTATAGTCTATAGTGTATCTTGAACGAGAAGACGTGGACCGACATTCCAAATTATTTGCGTTTCGCGTGCTGACCTCATAGGTAGCCTACCACCCTGGAAACCGATACCCTGATTTCATGCAACAGACTAGTTTCGACGTCTTGGAGGGTCGAGCAAAATATGATAAGACAGTATTACTCGTGAGATTTCGTTGATTAGTTATCTACCAACCTAGCCAATGAAGCGCCCATATGAGGTCAGGACCAGGAAGCTGTGTAAATGTTGGAGATGTCACGATGCTGGCCCTCCTTGCTTCCTTGATTTATTCAATTTATAAGCGCGTTCTCCTCTTTGAAATCTCGGAACATCAGGGAGATCGGCCAGCGCGGAGAATGGAGCCAGAATGTAGCACCTAGGCAGCCAGCCCCTATCTTGCGTCAGCGGAAGTGTCCATTGGGCTATGCCAAGCTCCCCTAATTCCTGAACTCTCTAAGTTGGGGTAACTATGGTATGAGATGTTTCGAATAATAGCGTCATCATGATTAAAAGAAATATCGATGGAGATGATGTTCGTGTAATAGGATCCGAAGGGAACTTTTTTGGCTGAACAGAATAATGAGAAGAAGCGCGCGGGTGAAATTGAAGCCTTCCGTGACCGTTTGCCAAGAATAAAAGGGGTTCAGGGGAAAAGGGGGTCGCGACACATAAACCAAGGATCAGACACTTGTTTCCAGATGTTTGACCTGAAGTTATCCCCAAGTTTAACAATGTCGTGTTACAGGGATAGGTCGAGTATCTCATCGGTTGCATTAACGAAAAGAAGGTTACAACTGCATTTCATCTCATGGATGTTCTATGAATCTGCCTTGACTCCTCCCCTATTGCCAATGCCACCTATAGCTTTAAAAAACACTCAAGTAGTCTAAATCTTACTATTTCGAGGGCTTTACGAGTCACAGTAGGATCGGACATGGCTTCCATGGGGGTGAAAACTTAATAGAACTCGATGTGCAAGTACGCAGACACGTTTGCGCAGGCGATAGAAACCAGTGAAGCCATCCAAGCATATCAAAGTAGGGTGAAGCAAGCCACTCTGCTCGAGGCTCAATGATGGTATCGTAAGCTCGTGCTGTCCTGGCCGATGATACCTGCTGGCTCTATTGTTGGTGTAACCATTCATCCGAGGTGGATTTACGCAAACAAACCAACATCTAACGACAAATTCATCTTCCGTTCAAAAGTTTACCAATACATCACCTACTCTGGTGACGAGGCCCTGAATAAGTCATAGAAATGATTTTGCTGTAGGTGATTGTCTTTTAGAGTCAGATCTTTCGGGGCTCTGTACCTCCAGGCCGTTTCACCAATCGCAGGCAAGCATTGGCTGGACATGTCTATATCAGAAAGATCTATACAGTAAGTACCCAGACCGCTTCTTTCGGTCTGCCTCCAAACTTCCAAACCCTGTCAGATGAGGGGATATCACATATCTTCATTTACTGGACCACTCACCACATTGATGCACATCTATTGCGTGAGAGATCATATATTACACGTCTCGATATGCACATTTATTCGGCTCTCATAAGCCTTGCTTGGCTTGCCATTTCTGCTGTTGCAGACACCCATATCTTAGTTGCCGGCACTTTCAGGTGAGCCCGAAAGTTGTTTTCTTGTAAAATAAGACCAGATATAAGTGCTCTTATGTATCGCATGCCATCTAATAGAATGTTCGAGTAGAGCTTTCCCAGTCTGACAGAGATTATTCTCACGGCTGGCCAGCAGAGAAAGCTAACTAGAAGACTTCTTGTTAGCACTGGTTTCCTCTACTTCCTTGAATACACCGACGACAACCCTGAAATCAGGCAGATCGATACCGTGAGAACTTCAGCTGCCAGCTCGTGGATCACTCTCAGCGTACGTATGATCGACGCCGTCCTTCGTCCGTTTCCACCTCCTAGCGACCACGTACTGAGTACAACATTGCGTCTAGCACGACGGAAGACACATATATGGTACCGACTGGAACGCCGATGAGCCGACTTTTGTCAGCTATGGTCTAAGCTATGACAACCGGTCGGCTTCATGGGAGGGAAAAGTGGTCGTAGGTAGTTCGTGCTCGGGCGGCGTAAAAAGTATCTTCGTCCTGGCCAACCCGTACTATCCGTACACCGTATACGGTAATTACTACTACGGCGATCCCAAGTGCAGCACCATCATGTCCACGGGCGAGAGCGGCGGCAAACTGGAGGGAGTCGTCGAAGACTACATCTACAGCGAGGGCTCGGGAGTGCATGGTACGGCGTTCAGTCCTTCCGGCGCGTTCCTCTTCTCGGCCGATACCTACGGCAATCGTATATGGACGCACGAGGTCGACCCGATGACCGGCAAGCTCACGCACGCCAGCAGCACTGTCGACGGCCCGTCTCCCGGCTCGGATCCTAGACACCTCGCTGTGCACAAAAAGGGGAAGTACGTCTACGCCGTGCTGGAGGGCTCCAGCGAGGTGGCGCAGTACGAGTTAGGCGAAGGGGGTAAGCTCACATACACGAACGAGACATACTCGCTTCTGCCCGAGGGCCGCTCGCCGGCGGACTACTGGGGGGACGAGGTCGCCGTGACGGTTTCACACAGATATCTATGGGCGTCGACCAGGTCGCATGAAGTCGCCAATCCGGGATACGTGTCGGGCTTCTCCCTGGCGGAGGACGACGGCAAGATGGAGAAGCGATTGTTCCTGAAGGCGACGAAGACCAGCGGGGGATTCGCCAACAGCATTGCGCCGTCCCTGCACGACGATCGCAAGTTCGCTTTGACGGACAACGCGACCGGACTAGTCCAGGTGTGGGAGGCCACGGCCGGATTCGACGACGTCGCTCTGGCGGCAGAGATTCAGATCGATGATGGAGGGGGCTGCTGTGCGAATGCAGTTTGGTTAACTTAACTTGGTAATGGATTGGACTAGGTATGGACATGGGAATAGGGGCGATGTAGTTGCAGAGTGAACTCATGGGAATGGGGCCTTTTAGATAGATGCAAAGAGAGGCGTCAGGTAACTGACTGACTGTGTGATAGCGACGTACATCCCGACCCCTTTAAGCTTCCCATCTGATCATCAGAGTCGAAGGTCCTAGACTAGATTTGGTAGGTTAGATACTCTCGAGGACCGCGGAGAACAGAGATATCCAAAGTACCAAAACGATAGATCCATGAGAGAGCCAAGTAACAGCTTTACCCATTTTCAGCGTACGTCTTCATCCGTGTGTGTTATAATTCCAAACGAGGATGAGCAGCTAGGACTTCCATCTGGGAGTCTTTATGATGGTCTTGCGCAATTGTATTGCACAAGGATAACAATAACCCAACAGGGCGAGATAGAACAATAAGGGGCGAAACTTCCGCACAAGCCTCAACAGCCAATGTGGGTTTGTATTCAGATGGTGTCTAGACCTTAATAGTAAATATTATCTTTGAGGTCTATCCTATCGGGAGACGATGTAGTGGTAATAAGGTGAGTTGGTCCGGCTAAGAAAAGCACCTTGGGGTCGGTATCGGCTTAGTTCAGGGGCGGACTGCAATCCATCTTTCAACTTCGTAGGTAGCTGAATGACTAGGAGCACTTCTTCCACCCGTGCTTTCGTGATTCTAGGTTATAGGGCGGCATTTCATCGTGTATCCCAGCAGCGAGCATAGTGCAGCCAGTCTTACACAGCGCGCGATCTATGTCCCACTATCATGAACACAGCTACACTCTACAGCCAACCCGTACATTCAGACGCTTCCTCCGCTCTGCTCCCTTCTCGAGCTGTGAACCACAGAAGTATCCGTTGTGATTTCGATGTACTGATTCCGGTCATTTTGGCTGGGAAACGTGTTCAACGTCATGGACCGGGCTTTCCTCAGGTTCATATTGGACAGTTTCGACAGCGGATAGTGGGAGGTCAAGGTGGAAGGGTTGGCCGACATCGTGCCGCTCTGCAGCGAGTGCAGGAAGGGCCAGAAGTACACCAGGCAGGCCGCAGCAATGCTCGTGAACATGACGATCTGGCCAGAAAGGTAGTAAGGGAATGCATCCAGTGTGAAGTTCTCGTTGGACAGCCTCGACGCATATATCACCTGGATTATACTGGCAGCAATGACGCTAGTTATTCAGGGGGAAGAGTCAGCCATACTCTTCCGCCCCCAAACTCAGACGAGGATAGGAGTGAGACAACTCACATCAGCCGGGACCAGAAGAAGGCTAGGATCATGAGACGCAGTTTCAACGACATCTGTAACGGATATACGATCACCGTGGGCAACACCAATAGGCTGACGTCGATCAGGATACTGGCGATGATGACCAATATATCAAAGGCGACCTATGAGTTGGTGAGCACACTACTGACTCTCGAGCTTGCAACATGTTGAGTAACTTAGGCGCTTTACGATGTTGATGCATTCTGCAGATCCCAGGCGCCAGGGCCCGTCGGTGCCGCATTGGAAAGCCGTGCCGAAGATAGATACCGTGCTCCAGAGTACGATAGCGCAGCAGATGGCATACGCCCAGGACCGGTGGCGCCGGTCTGGGGACAGCGCGCGCAGGCTCTCACAGACGGATAACTTGGAGAGTCCGATGGAAAGGAGCAGCAGGAGATCTCTCGCATAGCCTGTCTTAAAAAACACATAAAAACTCAGCTTTCGTCGATTGGGCGAGAGAAGACTTGGGATTCTCCTTCTTACCTTGAGGCCTGCGACCAGCTGTGCTTGCGATAGTTCGGATATGTTCCTCCCGTAGACAGTACTGTCCGGGACCAGCAGCGTGACTGATTCTCCGACCAGAAGAACCTTTCGAAACGGTCATTTTTTCTCTCCGGGATGGGAGGATGTCTGGCTGGGTTGACGTACATATGCAGAGATGATAAACACGTCGCCCAGTTCTAGAGGCTGTCGAGACTTTATGTAAAGCTTCGTGACGAGCCGGAAGGCGATCGTGAGGGAGGAGAGGGCCAGCAGAAGCCAAGTGACGGCTTGGAGGACGGGATTCAAGTTGTTCTGATCAACGGATATCCCGCCTTCTTCTGGCGTGCGTATCTCATTGACGAAACGCGAGAATTGGACCATGTTGAAGGCGGTTGAGGCGAGTGACTGCTTGCTTGGAGTATGAAGCTTTGGGGGTGCGTGTCAGGGGAGGGGGGTGATGAGAGTGCGCCACGACACCTAACTAACTAGTGGACCATCGTTCTCTTTGATCAACGGAGTCTTCTCGAAATGACCAATACTTACTTGCGCACGAGAACCTGATTCATAGGATGTTTCTATGAGAAGCCGGCTACGATATACGAGGGACCTCTCATCGGCGTACCAAACTGTCCCAGATAACGACGTCGCACAGCGAGACATCATAGCAACGTTCGTTCAGGAACAGTGTGGCGATCATCTAAAAATACCTGCCTTACTTATCTTCTGTAGGTCGCAGGCCAATAAGTACGGCTGACCTGCATCATGTAGGACATGCGAACGAACCATTTTCCGTTGTTGCCTCCAATGGGGGCGACACAGTGAGGTTGCGAAGGGCGACGCTCGCAGGCTCGTTAACGATTGCCAAGCTTGGCTGCGTATTGCTGTATTGCAGATACGCCTGACCAGATAGCCTATTTCGACATGCTTATTGGCCCCAGCGCGATCAGTCGGGTTGCAATGGTATGTAGGTCGATATTATATGCTCTCCAGGGCTATTAAATAATTTACTCTTCACCGAAGTCCCCCCCCCAACGGCGGCGTAATTGTGGTGGGTAGCATCCGAACGCGTCGTGCAGAAAGTGCACGGGGATGCTGACCACCATCCCGGCCGAATCCTCTCCGCTGGTGGCACGTAGGTAGGACTCTGCGGGTAGAAATGCCGGCGCAAATCGCGTTCGCCCCCAACATTGATAGTCCAAGTAGCTTGATTTGGCGTGAGCGATGCATTGACATCCGGGGTCCCATTAAATCATCCCACGTCGGTCGGCGTTGCGGGTAGGGATTGTGAAAAGGGGGGGATGAGGGGTGGTGCGAAGACAGGGCGGAAAGCAGCAGTATGACGTTACAACAAAGGAATACCCAATAAGGATCTCCAAACACAATACTCTCAGCAGCATGGGTCCATTGTGTTGCTCACTCCCGGCACATGGCAAGGAGTGTATCTATTGACAGAAGGGGTGAATTCGACCGCGATCGGACGGCCATCCCAGCATCCCTCGTGGTTTTGGAATGCTTCGATACACTGAGTCTTTCTCTCAGCTGTAGAAAAGGTGGTGGAGGGCTTATTCCCATGCACACCATCGACTACTAAGTACACACCATTGCTTGAAGATACTGCCCTGGTTAGGTGTCAACGGGCACATGTATTGGTGCTACTACACTTGAGTCTGTGTGACTGACATTGGTGCACTTAGTCTACACGACTGTGTTGGTCGGATCAAAACGCATGTCAGCTCATGTGCCACTACCTCAATTGCTTTAGATGACTAAGTTTACTTCTATCTACTAGATAAGTGCCGACCGACTTCCTTATTCTCGTCAGACTTCCATCACCGGGCCGTTGAAATAGTGTCGAGCTCGTATGACATACCAGGCGACACTGAACAAGATGACGCTGCCATACACCAATGGACTCCAATTGACTTCGGTCAGCGCGGGCGAGCTTACTGAAGGCCAAAAAGACCAGAACCACAAGACTAGAATGAAGATACACGCGAAAGCGTTGTTGATCGTCCCCAAAGGTTCGGGGACTCTCCAGGGACCCCAGGTTAACTGCCCCGGGTGGGCAGAATCACGGTTCGATGTGTAGGGCTGTATGGTTCCCTGTGATCGGCGCCACAATAAAAGACCACAGGCAAGCAGGTATGAGGAGCATAAAGCAGCCGATAGCAGTGAGAATAGAGCGGATAATACAACTTCGGACCCCAGGACAATCAGTGACAGAAGCGTGGTGATGACCATGGTGCTCAAAATTGCATAGAGTGGCAGGGAATTCCGATTGAGCTGTAAAGTCATGGTGAGTAAACATAGTGTGCTTGGGGGGGAGATATGATCAATCGCTTACTCTGACTAGCTGTCTGTCAAAGGGAAGCCCCTTATCTCTAGCAAACGACCATATCATACGGGACGCGGTTGCATATTGGCTGATGCTACTTGCGAAAACAAGAACAAGGACCACACCAGCCACTGATCATCGATGGTCAGTTTACTTCTCTGAAAGCGAGCGTGAGGTGAGCCTGAAAAACAGTTACTTACTGAGAGAAGCACCGGTGGTTGACTTGACAGCTGTGTGGAAAACCTGGAGGAATGGGTAATACATAGTATCTGCTGCCTCTATTGCACCTTCGGCGTCGGAGAGGCAGAACAGGAAAGCGACTGTCATGGCGAAGCCGAGAAGCCCGTTGATAGCAATGGTGTAGAGAAGCGACTGAGGTACCACGGTATTCGCCGAACGGACCTCTTCGGACATGTGGACGGCGGAGTCAGCCCCGAATAAGGTGGCCGCAACGTTGGGAAGGCCCACGAAGAACGCGTGAGCTTGCGTCGACCAGTGCCCGTTGTTGTAGAAGGTGGTGAACACTTCGGCGGGGCTGTTGTGTGGTGCGAAGTACACCAAGGGGACCAGTACTCCGAAGAATCCTGTGAGATGCAAGACGAGGAATAGGCCTTCAAGCTTGGCCAGGATCTTCCCAGTGGTTGAGTTGACCAGGACGGACAGAAGAGTGACGCCGAACATGATTAGCACGGTATGCCACGGCAAAGGCGCATAACTCGGCCGCGATAGGACGGTGATGCCCTACATGGAGAATGACGGGTCACTTGATTATTCCTTGACTCGGAGAGCTTGGGGATGGCACGAGAGCTCTTGACCATGTCTCAGACGGAGGACAAGAGGCTCGCTTTCAGACAGGAGTGCTTACCTGGATGAGTGTGGCGATTGAGAGACAGGTTGCTGTGGCTATGGCTTGCCATGCCAAAGTCGTCAACCACGCAGTAAGATAGGCCAAGAAGCTTGCAGATCGTTTTGGTGCCATCATGGCCACCCAATGATCTTGTGGTCTGAAGTCAGTAATGTATAGGTACGTCGAGTATGAAGGCGCGTTGTAAATTCGAAAGGCAGCGAGAGCAGACCGTGATCACTTACACTGCCCACTCGCCGTCGGGGCTATCGAAGCAAGCTCGGCCAGCACAGCGTACACGGAGGTGATTCCCACCCAGCCCACTAAGAAAGCCCATATAACACCTCCAGGCCCAACGTTGACGAGGGTGGAGACTGATGTGAATAGAATCCCTTCCCAAGACACCAGGACCGTACAGGACAGTCCGAGACTGGATATGAACCCAAAGCTACGATCCAGAAGTGGCCTCTTCCCGAGGCGCCTGAGGGTAACATCATCTGAGGAGGACTCGGGATAGTGGCTGGATATCAGGGTCGTTCCTTTGACGTGAGTTGGACGAAGCACGATCTCTTCGCTGGCCATGGTGGGCGAAGACCAATGCGCCGTGGAGGGCGGAGTATCTGGAAGAGCTTGACGGTAGTACTAGAGGATAGTCGAAGGGACGATAATGTTACAAAAGCAATGGTCGCCAACATGAATATGAATATGAACATGAAAGCTGGAGTTGATGAGCAGAGAAAAAGAGCTGTCTGTAGCTTACGTCAGTCAAGGGGCGACGCTGAGCCCAAAAGACCTCGATTCCCTTAGGGGGGGGACGTCGTGGGATAAGCGTGCACCGTGGCGTGTGCTACAACATAGGCAGCAGGCGGACGGCGTGGGAGAGCTGCGGACAAGCATCATACGAAGGCGAGGTATGTGACGTGGGGTCTCGAAGTTGATTTGTCGTCGCCACGCGGTAATGCGAGACATCCGCTGAGGACAACCGGACGAATGGCAGAGCAGGGCTGGATGGTTGCACGCTTTGATTGTAGGAGTTCATCAGCCCGCGTCGGGCCTTATCTGTTGCTGCTTGCGATTGGCCATCACACATATTGGACATGAACTTTCAGTGCTAGGTGTGCCAGGGTGCCCGTCGCTGTGGTCGAAATAAGATACCTGCATGTTATCAGTTGGAAGATGTCAGCCTTCGGGTAGTTATGCATGCTACTCAATGTATAATCTAGCTACTATGGTCTCGCCTATTTTAATGAGCTGGTTACATATATGGATAATGTCGCCATCGACGTTCCTTCACGGAATCCTTCCTACAGATAGATGGATGACTGGATATGTACTTATTACGGAGGATGCCTGAGGAAAAAGGGGGGTGGGGGAAGCCTAGACATTCACCAATGGGATACCATCCAAGTACCTGTTGTGTAACATATAGTACTCCACTAGGTATTATATGTGAGTTCGGCACGGCAAAGTGCCCCAATTACATGTATCAACCTGAGGGGTTATCTTTCCCTCAGACAACGTCCGACAAGGTAATCATTCGTCAGGGTGACATTATTCCTCCGCCCAGACTCCCTCCTCATCAGCCTCGTCCACAACGGGCGCCACAATAGCAATTGCAGGAGCGTGACCCTGATATTCGTCCATCTTGGTGTCTGCCTCGGTAGTCACATCACGCACAGTGGCGTACTGGTCACCTATGCTCAATAGTCAGTCAATTCTGCGTCCACGACTCCCGGCTGCGTAACGAGGCCCTACTACCTAACGGGATCGACAAGACCACATGGCCGAAGCTGAGAAGAGCGAGGGAAAATAGCTGGAATAGCATGGTCGTTGTGGTGAATTTGCTCGAGGACACGATGTGTTTTATGATCTCGATTACCCGCTCAAGGAGAGAAAAGTCAGGATTGCGAGAAGGATAGATACGATGGTGGCCCCTGTAGAAGACTCCGAGTTGAAGAGGCCACCCTGCCTTGTAAGGGATAGCCACGCCCTTTTAACAAAGAGGCGATGGGAGAGATCTGAGATCTATGCCCGACTTCTGGAAGACGAGGTGTGTTGTTCCGAGATACACGACACAGAGATAAGATGCATACCTGGGTGCACGTGGATAGTTGGCCCTCCATCCGTCCAATTTATCCTCAGATAAGGGGAAGACACATGCCCGCTCGCACTATATCTTGAGTATTCTAGAACTGTCCATTGTAACCCAAGCCAGAGGTCTATATGCAATGGATGGTCGCGTGAGTCGAATATGCATTGACCTAGCTCCTGACCTACCTCTCCTGAGTCCTGACGGGCCTTCGTCTTGTTCGATTCAAAGAATGATATTTCCTGTCCCCTCCTGTTCTCTGTGTCTCTCCCGTTCTGGACAGTCAAGCTGAATAGTCAAGCTGAATCGTCAATCTGAATCGCCAATTACTTGGTTCATTCACAATGGAGAAGAGTCCTGACGAGTCTGTACGTCTGCTACTCCTCGAAAGTCCCGGAGAGAGTCCCATCGAGGCCCGCGAAATACATGATGACCACGCTTATCGTCGTCCTTCGACCCACTGGAGTAAAGGCATCAGATCTCTAGCGTCGATATTTATGTTGTGCCTCATCGCTCTGGCTCTTGTAGTCGATATTATTGTTAGACTTAGGTCGATGGGAACAAGGGCCATGCCGTCGTCTCACACCTGTATGTATAGTTGCTTCCCTCACGTCAATGTATGCGCACCTTCACTGACATGTTCACTCAGCGCTAGTCGGTGATCGCCTACGATATGAAGAGAGGTTAGAATGGTATCCACCTACGTCTCCATTCGACGAGGAACCTTCTGATGAACTTGACGCGGCATGGGATGAACTATTATACGGTAAATATGCCTTGCCCGATGACACTTGAGCCACTGATCCGGCCTGATGTTTCACGTAGCTATCAACATACGGGTCACGGAGACAGAACTGAGACATCTCGGATCAAACCTCACCAACCGAGTCAAGGTCAACGGCGGAGACTATATAGGCTCGATGGGTGTCTACCATCATCTTCATTGCTTGAACATGCTTCGCATGATAGTCCATCGTGACTACTATGAGCCCCGGTGGGCAGAATACCCCTATCTACAGCAGTTTGGTATAGAACATTCAGGTTCGCATGCTCCGTCCCTTCATCTGGTCTACCCGCTACTTTGCTCACGCTTAGCAGATCACTGTATCAATGCTCTACGCCAGGCTGTCATGTGTCAGCCGAACCTGGCCATCACCACGTTCGAATGGGTGAGTAAGGAGGTTTCCCCGAATGAGAAACTACAGAAGTTGGAGACGGCGACGACTTGTACAAATTGGGACAGCTTTAATGATTGGGCTCGTCAGAGAGCGCTGAGAGCCGGGAAGTTCAGTTACAGGCCGCCCGCAAAGGCCGTAGACGAGTGAATGCGTGGACGTTGACGATAGGGAGGGGGGATGGCTGCCTACGACGTGTTATCCTATTACATGACTTGGGGGTTGGTTGGCATCACCATAATAGGGGTAGATAGCATGAGATCCATTCATATTGTTTCGTCGGTACTGAACGTACTCGGATTCGCTTGCAACTCTGACCGAGGGTACAGTGACATTTTGGGGTAAAGCTGTCGTGTCACCACAGCTATCGTGTGAGTCAGTCAATTTCGGCAAATGAGCCAACGATGCCGTCCGTGGGTGACACCAGACCCATTGCTGTGTTGCCCAACTGACCATCCAACGGCCAAATATAAGTGGCCGAAGTTCGACATCGCAGCGATCCACCAATGATGAGCAGATTTCTCGTTACACAGCATATGTATTAACCTTGGAAGCGCCCTTCCGTTGGATCGGATGGCTTGTAAGGGCAACTGTACATGATCCGTCCTACGTCGGCCATCTACCTAAGTATTGCAATACGATAACCTATCCTCCTGAGGTCGTCATTCATTGGCCCGAAGCCGAAAGTTTCTTCTAAGACCGCACTGCATTTTGATGTTGTTCTGCATTGGTAACGTATCATAGCATGCAGAATGGGCTCCCGGAAACCCGAACAATTCAGGCGTTCCAAGGTTGACTTTCTACTCACGGCTTCATACCATCCGAACATATCCGATCCTTCGTGTACTACCCGAACCAGGTAGGTACCTAGGCTAGGTAGTTTAAGAAAACTGTCTCGGAAGGGGGGTTCCTCTTCCACCCCACTCCAGTCATTCATCGCCTTACCTTCAGGGGTTCTAAGAATGGCGCGCCCCAACGACGTCGAGCTAGAACCCGCCTTGTTGTCAGCCACCACGCTCTGCGTTCTTGTCTAGCTTCATTCGACCTAATGGACACTACGGCTGAAGAAGATCGTCTTCCACGAGACGCCACTCCCGAAGAAATCGAATCCTGCGTTCACGAAGTCGCAGCTATTCCTTCAACAGCGTGGCTCATTGCTTTCACTGGCGCGGGTTCACGGTTCGTACGATTCGGTGTCACGATTCCATGGCGTACGTCGAGATACAAGAGTCCGATGGCATCCAACTAACTCGGTTTCAGAGAACTACTTACAGAACCCACTGGGATATGAATCTTCCCCTGGGGCCCTAGGCTTAGGCCAGTCGAGAGCGTCCATCATCCAGAATGCCTTCCTCTTCTTCGAGTACCTCACACCGATCTGCTTCGCGATCATATCCGACATGTGGATTGGACGTTACAAAACCATGCTCTTGAGTCTCCTGTACGTCGTGAAGGATCAATAATGCGTGCGAAGAAGAGTCTAAATGGTCTCAGGTTATTGGTGATTGGCTACATCATTTTATCCACCACCTCTATCCCCGCCGCCCTCGAAGGTGGCGCTGGTCTTGGAGGGCTTGTTGCCACGATGATCCTCATTGGCTTAGGACAGGGGGGTCTTTCGACTGTGGCATATCCGCTCATAGGTGCGCACACATATCCCCCGAAGTCTTTTTGGCTTCAACTGAGCTGTTTCCGGTAGCCGATCAGATACCCGAATCCAGACCACAGTTGAAGAGAGGGCGAGATGGCTCTTTAGTCGTCACAGATAGGAAGCTTGCGATCCAGTACGTTTTCAACGGTTATTACTGGTAAGTGTCATTTTCGTTCGTTCTGTGACAGGTGGGCCAGAAGCTCACGCACCTGTAGGATGGCCAATATCGCGTCGCTCTCTTCGATTCCTACCACGTTGTTGGAGAAGCATGTTGGCTTCTGGGCAGCATTTCTTCTCCCCACTTGCGTTTTCGTATTGTCCACTGTCCCGATTCTTGTATGGCATAGAAGACTTGGTAAGTTCTATAAGTAAGGTCAATCGGCTGGAGGCTCACATTATCTTTCCCTATAGTGAAGCTCCCTCCTCAAGCCAATGCCCTCCCTCAAGCTGGAAGAATCATGCTGTATGCTTGCCGTTCCCGCTTTAGCCTATCTGCAGCGGACCCGGAGTATCAGAAGACACATCATGGTCGCGCTGTCCCGTGGACGTCGGCGTTCGTGCAAGAGATCAGACGTGGCTTGAAAGCATGTCGAGTGATAATATGCTTTATAATATTCTGGCTATGCTATAATCAGACGACAAACAATATCATCTCGCAAGCAGGCCAGACCGAACAGTATGGTCTCTCAAATGACACAATACAGGCCCTCAACCCTATTGCTTGCATTATCATCGGGCCATTGCTACAGAATCTCCTCTTCCCCTTTCTCCGCCGACACAAGATCTCTTTCGGGCCCATACTGCGCATGACAGTATCCTTCCTGTTCATATCAGCAGGGATAGCGTATGCAGCAGGGTTTCAGCGTCTGATATACAGTCGCGGGCCGTGTTACAGATTCCCGCTTGAGTGTCCTGAGTCCTTCGCAAACTCAGGAAACCAGGCCGCAGATAGGGCAGACGCAAGACCAAATGAGGTAAACGTGTGGATACAGACACCACTTCATTTTCTGCTGGCGACGGGCGAGATCCTCGGCCTCGTTTCGCTCAACGAATACACCTATAGCGAAGCTCCCGCAAGCACTAAGGCGGTCGTCCAGGCATTTCAACAGACGGTTGTAGCGATGGCGGCGATACTCGGGCTTGCCCTCGGAACGGTATCCAAGAACCCGTACTTGACAATCTTGTATGCCACGCTCGCGGGCACCATGGCGGCTAGCGCAGTCTTGTTCTGGGCCGCGTTCCGGAAGTATGACTCCATTTACGAGAAGTCCGACACCGCGGGCGAGAATGGCTCTGAAGTGGCTGAATCAGGAACCGCTGCCGACGAGGAGAAGTGTATAGAAAGCTCAAAGGAGCAATAGGATGAGATGGTGTCTCTTATTGGGAAACGAGCTAAGGTGGCAGGGTATTTCAATATAACATGAGGCCAATGCCGATTGTGATGATTTAGATTGGGCGTTCTCTGCGGCACTGGTACGAGAACATCCACACCAGCGGTTTAGAGCCCACGGGACGATGGAAAATATGAGTAGAGCGAATTTTAAAGCATGCTATCAGCGCAAGACGTAATGATACGGAATCAGTGTCAACATGAGATCCACCTGATTCGCAGGGATACACTCCACAGTACATAGCTGGATCAGTCGCCGAATCAGCTGGAGAGAAAAAGGGGTATCACGTGATCCAGTCGGTAGCGGTGAACGAACAAGGAGTCACTTGAAGTACAAATGAGTAAAGCGGGTTTACGTGAAGTTAAAAAGCCCCATCAGAGACTAACTACTGTAGTGTTTGGCACCAGTGAAAAAAACGTCAACACCAGATGCGCCTCCTGCCTCGAGATTGCATATGTTTAATCGACAAGGGGAATAAGTGTGACTCCCGTAGGGGGCTACGTAGCTACAGATGATGATAATAAGCGACATTATATTATGATTCGACGGGCCAGAAGCCTACTACATAAATGGTAAGTTACCCCAGTTCTTCATTAGTTATTACTCTAACGTGCGAAGGCCTCGCCCCTTATTAGACTATTCTATCTCGCCCTATTGGGTTATTGTTATCCTTGTGTGATGCAAATTACAAAAGGCAACCATCTATGATGTTATTACTTCCAATTTCACGTTCTCATTGGTTTATATCCTCACCACGGACTGCGCGTCCGGCGTGTAATTGATATCGTCCTCCATGGCGCTCTTCAGCCAGCAGTAGTTCAGATCCGTGCCCTGCGGCCCCACGTTGTACCACACGGCGCCCTCGCACCGGGCGTTCTGCGCACACGCCGCGACGCAGTCCTCCATGGTCTCGGCCTCGAGATTCTGCATGTCCTTGCCGTAGTGCGCGGCACCGCACTCGACTCGGAACTGCAGGCCCGAGCCCGCGTCCTGGTACGTGCTGCCATCGTCCGCCAGGCAATCAGACGACGAAGACGAAGACGAAGACGACGACGACGACGACGACCCGGCGGTGCTCGAGGTGGTGGGTCGCGGCGCGGCCGTCGTCGCGGAGGGGATGGTGGCGGTGGCAGTGGTGGTCTGCTGGGAGGGACTTGGGTCAGCAATCGAGGTTATCTGGGTGACGAGTGTGGTGTATACGACCGGCGGCGGCGGCGCGCTCGTAGGCCCTGGTGCGCTCGTCACGACGACAGATCCGGTCTCGGTGGTTATAAGAGGTCGTACCGATGACGACGCAGGGCTGCTGCTTACTGGATTTCCATTCCCAGACATGGATAGTGATGTTGATCTGCGATGACGGCGCAGCCGGTGTTCTCGTCAGCGGGTGACTTTCAACATAACGGCGAAGCGCGAGAAAAAGAAGAAAAAAACAAGAAGAAAATGGATAGAGTAGGTAGATCACTCACGAAGTGCGTAGGTTCTTTTCTGTGATGCCGACGGCAATGCCAACGGCGGCTCCCACGATGACGAGGAGTGCGCAGACTAGTGCTATCCAGAACGTCCGCCTCTGCAGTCCGTAGATCTGGCGGCTCGGCCTGGGACTCGCCAACTCTTTCTGATCGAGCTCGGGATTCGGGGTGCCGCCGCCGTCAACCGCTTTGTGGTATTCGTCTTCTGCAACGACGGCCTGGGGCCCGGACACCACCTCCAGGCCCGGCTGGGACTTGCGGATGTCCTGCTTGCCGACTTCCATGCCGTCGGACGGCGGGTGCACCTCCGGGGCCGAGGATGCCTGGCTGCCTATCGCCGTGCTGCTCATGCTTGAGCGGGTGTCCTTGCACCTCATCGACCTCCTCATCTTCCGAAAGCCCTGGCGTAGTGGCGAGATGGCGCCTGGAACGATGTGCCCCCCTTCAGCACAGTCCCAGCATACCGGCGCGCCTCTCTCCGAATGGGAACATGCGGGTTTTGTCTGTATTTCTATGATGGGTTTACTACCTCCCATACTGCCTGAAAGGAGTGTATTGTGTATAATAGCCACGGATACCGGATAGTTTTGGTGGTGGTGGTGGTGGTGGCGGCGGCGACGGCGATGATGACGGAGAGGAGGAGGTTGTCGGTGTTGGTGAGGATTGGGAGAACATCCCTGGTACAAGAACTTCCAAAATGAACGCGAGAGAGTGTGTGAGAGAAGGTAAGAGAGAAAATGGACGAGTTTGTCCTTGATCGAACTCAAAAAACCAAGGTGAATCAATGTTTGTTCTTCATTTACACAGCCCTTGCAGGAGCTATCATTGAGCAGAGGTGTTTCCCCCAAAGGTAACTAGGTAGTTAAATATTTGAAGATAAAGCTGCAGTCTTCATTGGGCGAAGAGAAAGCCACTCGAGGGACTTTGGCTACAAAGGGCATAGACACCATGTGGATAATGGCAATGACCCCCAGAGCTTGCAACCCCTTGCGTCACTCTTTGCCAGAATGTCTCACCAGCCTCGAGATTTGATCAAGTGGCCTAGGAGAGCTATATTTAGCCACAATGGCCCATTGTGCGATGGGACCAGCAGGTCTTTGGAGGACTGTATCCCTTTGTTTCCCTCTTGAACCCAAGCCATCCTTGCTTTCTTTCTGTAATCGACCTTCGAAGATCCGAGAATTTAGGGGCAAGGAATCACACGGATCTCTGAAGGGAGAACCCGCGTTGCACATCAGTCGATCTCGAGGCGATCTGCACGAATTTGGTCCCCCAATTTAAATTCTCAACGATACACTCGGTGCTCGAGTGGTTATATGCTCCTTAGACACGCGTTGGCCTAGGCTACTAATTGAAGACTAATATCAACGTCCAATTTTTCTTGCTGTGGCATTCAGGTTGATGCTTCATCCAAATGTAGTCATTGAAGGTTAACTTAATGATGGTCTTGCGCAATGGTATTGCACAAGTATAACAATAACCCAACATGGCGAGATTCCTCTCTAAGCATAATCCACTATGCCACCACTTTGGACCTGACTGATGGATAATTTAATCACTTAACTCCCCAGCTAGTATGAAAAGGAGGCAGAATATTAGCCAGAGGAGTGAAAGGTCTTGTCACAGTTCAGGCCACTGCTGGGGTTCCAGGAAGACTTATATTGTTGCACAAGGAGGGAAGAGAGCTAGGACTACGTAGAGTGGGCGATACGGCCCCTATATATAGATTTAGCGCTTGGGCCACTTGGTGCCGTGACAGGTCTTTCCAAGAGTGTGATTCCATCCCTGCGAGCACCAGAGACGAGCGAAGGTTATATTGCTAAATAGTGTTGCTTGCAGCTTTGGGGTGGCACTCTTCAGAAGACATGACTAGTGATCGTATCATATACCCATGAGACTATCTTCTTTACATTTCACCTGGCACTTACTCAGCAATGCCCAAAGCCCAAATCTTGCGTAGGGTCTGAAGTTACTTGGACAGCTTGGGATGATATCTGTACATCAACGACCTGAAAAAATCCAAGGGAGCTTTAAAGAATAGTCGTTGTCTTATATGAGCCCATGGCGCATAAGTGCAACTTAGCTGGGATAGTTTACTTCCATCAGACTTGCATCAACATACCCTTCTTGCGTAGCGATGACCTGGTCCAATATCAAAGTAATATTAAAGCAAGACAGGAATAAAGAAATAATGTCTTGCGATACATTTGACGGTATGGGGTAGATAATATCGTATCTTCTTTGGTCATCGGCCAACTATCTACCTTCAGGAGATTCTTACAGAGTTTTGTCTCAACGCCTATATCAATATGATTACCCTTTCTTGTGGGGCGCCTCTATTTGTGTCCCTTTAAGACCAGATGTAATCGATCCCATATAAATGCACAAGGGGCGATTGTGGGTTTCGAAAAAAAAAGGCAAGCAATTGCCAGAGTCTTAGTCTGTTAGATCTTAACAACTCTAGATTTCAATATGGAAGTCAAGTCGGTTGGACTAGTCAACGCCAGATCGAAGCTAACTACTTAAGCAGTCGAATACCTACAAGTAGGTAGTTGTTTCTCTGTGACGTTGTAGATGGACGATGTGCTCAGGGGTAGCTTAGGTTAATCATGCACGGTGGTAATGCAATGGGCAACCTGGTTGCCTGGTTTATGACCGATCTGGACCCTGAATTTGAATTGCTATTGCAGATTTCTGTTCTTGCACGTGTAGTACACTGTTCTTTCCCAAGTTCTGCCGATTGGCGACGGTCGACGTCTGCGTCTTTACGGGCTTAGGGTTGGATTGGTTCAGGGGTAGACCTGTACGGCTTACATAATATAGTCTAACGTTCCCTGTCACCGAGCCCTCGGCCGCACTCGCCGCTGGTCCCGAGCTATTTCTATTATTGGCTCCTATTTACGAGGATATTATAGTGACGCGTTAAGACCTGAATCAGCAGAGACCGATGGCATACCAGAGGTCAAAGGGGACATTCATCTGCATACTACTTACACACAGATACCTACCTGTGTTGTAGCAGTAGCAAAGAGGCGAGTCAATCACTCCCAATGGTTATGTGTAGATTCAGCAGATAGCTGTGGTCGTGTCGAATCACTTCAGCTTGCACAATGTCAACACGACCTACCATCTATGCTGATCGGGACTGCTATCTAGTAGCCAAGATTGCCTGTTTCCGTCGAGGGCTCGTCGTGATCCGTACTTAGATTCTTGAAAGTACGCCGAGCTCAGGTCTCGGGCCCACTCCCATGGACCTGGATTCCCAACCGGCTTGGCTAAAATAAAGCCAGATCGAAGGATCAGGTTAAATTTAAACTTGCTTGTTACTAAGTACATGTAATGCTTCTCTCAGGTTCATCCTGCGATGTCCAGGGTTCGTCAAGAATACCTACCTACCCTACTATGTAGATACCTAGGTAGATAGGCAGGCAACGATAACAGCATCGCAGCATGACACCCCCGCCGAACGCCTACGAACGCATCAGCCAATCTCCGCTCTCTCCGTCCGACACCCGAATCAAGACAAATATCGCCATCTAGACTCCTCACCACGACATCTTATTATTCTAACCTACCATGCTCTTGACCGAATGGCGTAGGGCTTAGTCGTGACGTCGATCCTCCAAACGACCCTGGTAATTGACCATGGATCTACGCACCTAAGTTGACAGACCCGGCTCAACGTCTGTTTTTTGATATGGCCAGCACAGGAGCTCCACGAGGTTATTCTTCTGGTGACCTTATAGAAATAAGTTTTCTTGTTCTATATTAATCAACAGTCTCTTCGGCCATCAACACATGTTGTAGAGGCCGCCCTACGAGCTGATGTATCTACCATTGTCTGCAATCATGTCCTTCTGCAACCCGCAACGCGCAGCTGTCTTCTTGGCTGTACTCGGCCTCTCAGCCAAAAAAGCACATTCCGTCCAGATACCAGCTGAAGTCCCACACGGGGCTTCGTCCCAGATCGACCCTAATTTCTGCGGGCTCGCCTTCGAAGAAGCTTCCTTCGTGAGGTATGCGCTGGACGACAATGGGGACACCAACGCCTTCTCTACAAACTTGATGAACGAGATCTACTCACGCACGAACGGAACACCCATCATCCGTCTCGGAGGAACGTCCCCGGACTACGGTAAATACCTACCGGGCCAGAGCGAGCCCGCACTTCCGATCGCGGAGCAGGACAACTATCAAGACGTCGGCCACACCACGATCGGCCCGTCCTACTGGCCTCTGACCGGAAACTTTCCGGATGCCAAGTATATGGTCCAGGTGCCGCTGGCGACGACCAACGTCAGCGAGACACTCGCCTGGGTCCGCTCCGCGCTGACCGGCATCGGCCAGGACAAGATCCACTCCATCCAGCCGGGCAACGAGGCGGACCTGTACCGGGACGACTACACGGGCGAAGATGGGATTCCCCTGCAACCGCCGGAGTACCTAGGGACGCTCGACAACGCGACGTACGTGGGCAACTGGACGGAGCGCGTGGCCGCGATCCAGGAGGCGTTCCCGGATTTGCCGGCGGAGCGCTTCTACACGGCCTTCGACGTGGCGACGCACTTCGGCGCGGACGTGGAGCGGGAGAAGTGGGTGCTGGCGGTGGACCGGTGCTTCGAGCTGGGCATCGACGCGGGCCGCGTGGTGAAGGAGGTCTCGCACCACTACTACCAGAAGGCGGCGGGGGCGGCGGCGGACCTGGGGCCGGAGCTCATGAACCTGAGCATGACGCACACGCACCTGGACCAGTTCCGGGCGCGCACGGGCTGGCTGCGCGAGCACGCGCCCGACATCCCCTTTATCCTCAACGAGGTCGGCAACTCGCTCCAGCCCACCAACACCTACGAGTACCAGGCGCGCCTCGGCAGCGCCCTCTGGGCCGTCGACTTCTACCTCTACGCCATGGTCGTCGGCGTCGCGCGCATCCACTACCAGCAGATCATGCACTCGGGCTTCGACCTGTGGCTCCCCGTCGCCAGCGCGGGGCTCGGCGCCCAGGTCTTCGCCAACTTCTACGCGCAGCCGTTCGTGGCCGACTTCATCGGGTCGTCGTCGTCGTCTTCGTCATCATCGTCGTCGTCGGGCGAGACGCGCGTCGCGATGCTGGACCTCGGGGAAGATCGACCCAACCTCGCGGCCTACGCGGCGTACGACGCCGGGGCCCCTAAGCGCGTCGCGGTGATCAACATGAACTACTGGAACCGGACCTCGTCGGCCGAGGAGCGCGGCAGCGTGACGCTCGACCTCGAGCTGCCCGAGGGCGCGGCGGTCGACGGGGTCGTCGAGGTGCACCGCCTGGACAGCCCCGACGGCGCGGGCGCGGATGCCTCGACGATCACGTATGGGGGCAGCCAGTGGACGTATGCGAGTCTCGGCAAGGAGGTCCAGGGGGTGAGGAATGATACATCGACAGTCGAGGTCGTGGGTGGTGTTGCTAGCGTCACGGTCAAGAGTAGCGAGGCTGTGCTTGTTTGGCTTTGACATAAAGGGGTACACAATCCAAGGGGCTCTACGGGTGCAGGCGGTTATATTATAACTACAGTAGACTTCTCGTACGTCTACCTTCTTTGGGTTCCTTATTCCGCTGTTGGAGTGAGCGTTTGGTTACACGCCTACGCCAAATTTGATCCTCACCAGCTAGAATTTTCGCATTATTATTATTAGAATCGTCGCCACTGTTCGATGCTTCAAATGTACCTATTTCTGATACCTCTTCTGTCAAGTTGGCCGCCGGCTGTAGCCAGGATAGATGCGAAGCTAAACGATCTGCCCGCAGCTGGTGAGACGGCGTAGCCGTACCTGCAGTCTGCAAACCACGGTTTCACGGTTGGTGTAACCTGGCCTCCCAGTGCTAGGGAGGAGTCTTGATTTCCTCTACCGTCTGGACTTTGATTGCCACGATAGGGTTAGACACGTATCGCAAGGAAAACAAACTTCAAGGCAGCTTTGTGAAAACATCTCATGACAGGGGGGACTCTGGCTTTCAGGAGAGGCCAGCTAAGTAGCTACATATCTAAAAGTTGAGCGATTCCGAGCTCGGAGATTGAGGATGAGGCTGAAGGAGTTTATTTTTGGAATCCGGTAGGAACCGCCGCGCATGGGAGGAGGATGTGGAGCAAGGGGATGTGGTGAGCATGTGGTTCTAGATGGTTCCCTGATAGAAGCCCAAGGCCTACCTAGGCTCACGCCCTGCCTATGCACGTTCTCGTATGTTCTCTTAACCAGGATACTTACTTGCGTTCTTTCACCCCGTGCCGGCGGTGCGAATCTTGGAAGGAGTGTGTCCATGGGCCTCGTCCGGACACGAACTAACATCATGTCGCATAATGATGCCTCGAAGATCGAGACCAACCCTCATCACAACCTTGAATGGTTCTGTGTGGAGGACAGATTTGCCAGGCAAACATCTGGATGCGCCAGAATGACCCCCTATTCACGAGGTACCTATTTCCAACAATCACCTTATATCAGCCGGCGTTATTGTAGTATTATGGCGATTCTTGGCAATATATGCAGCTTGCGCCGGCGCCATGGGACCACGTGTTCGCTTCCCTCTCTGGAAATAGGAGAGAGAGAAAGAGAAAGAGAGAGAAATCTTTGGTTGGAGGAAAACAGGGAACAGCTACGGATGTTCACAGTTTCAAATCGTTAAATGCTGCATGACAGACGTCTCCTACGCCAATGTGTAGATAGGCAGCCCTGGTACCCCGTATCTGTTGGTTCTTTATCCGGGCAGGCAGATTATTCTTTTTTTCCCACCAACTGGAATTCAGGGTCCAATTACGTCACAGGCTAGATGACGTAATCATGAATCTCGTGGAAACCGAACAGAATGCGGAACGCGAAATGAAAGCGTTTCATTCACGTTTGCAACCTTCCAAGAAATGAATCACTTTCGGAAAACATCAAAAACCAGACCTTGTGAGATTTCGATAAGGCACGAAACGATGGGGCTCTGCTAGGAGGATGTAGGTCGGGTGACCCTATCCTTGCATTTGACATGGGGCGGAGAAGACGGTTTGGGATTAGTGCATAAAACTGGACAAAAAATTACATGCAGCTACGTGCATTTAAAATGCGTTTAAGCGGCGATTAATATGCGATAAATATGCGATGAATATGCTTTTTAATTGCATATACGCATTTAAAAGTGCGTTTTAAATGCGTTTACAATGCGTTTAGAAATCTTTTATTGCTTAATAGGGTTAGTTAGGTGGTTAGGGTTAGGGTTAGTAGGTTAGGGTTAGGTTTAGGGTTAGCCGGGGGTTTGGGGGGCGGCGAGAGCCCCCCATAAGGTATCTGTATGTATCTATCCCATTTAGGTTAGATTCACATCCTTGCCAATTGCAAGGATAGGGTCACCCGACGTGTATGCTCCTCTGCTAGAACTTTCGCGAGAAGGCACGGAAAAGGAAAAATAACCTGTATCTATAGTGGAGCTACGTATCATCTGAGATTCCATGCGGCTGGTTGCCGTGCCTTGGTGTCAGGGGAGTTTCCCAGGTTCAATGGCAGCACGATCAGGTTTCCTATCACATACCATGCTGCCGTTGCAAGTGTAACTGCGACTACAATAATGCGACTAACAATGCGGGAGAAATATGTGCAGCAATTCCTGTCGTAGCCGAGGGCAAGAGGGAAAAATTTTTCTTTTCTTTTCCTTTTTTTTTTTAAAAAAAAAAGAAAAGAAGTGAAGCGTCACTGAGAGTGAATAACTTGAATCATTGGTCGATACTTCGTACGCTGCAACACTTATGCGAACATGTTAGGCAAAATCATAGGATGCATACGACTAATTACAATCAAATCCATCCATGAATCTAACCTACCCGGCTACCTAGGTAGCTCGCTGATATGTTGAAAAACAGAAAAGCTGATTATAAGGTAGCGTACTTTTCGACCATTATCGCGACTTCATCACAAACTCGCGCGATGGATTTTGGGTTTGCGAATCTGCCTTTGATCTGAAAGTGAATCTGGCAAGGCAGGGTCGGGTATGTACCGTGGCTGCATGGGCATGAATTTTTTAATAATAAGCAGCAGAGCCGGGCACAGCATGACAGAATCTAGCCTCCAGGGCTGGGGGTTTCAATGGGCGGTTGAAGATTCCAGAATGCAAACAGATGGGGCATAGGAGCCGTATCTCTGTGGGTTGGAGCATTAAGTCATTGCAGGTATTTGCCAAGACCATCGCTTGTCGAATCAGAAGGCTGCTTTCAGAATTATAAAGCCCATTTGGGGGTCACGTCACCACCCGACTGGTTCTTTTGGGTCCTTGCATTTCCATTTTTCAGGGTCGGGAGTGGGGTTGTTGTGGATCAAGATGAGATGACGATACTCAATACGTCATAGCCCCTCGTGCCCTCGTGCCCTCGAGCAAGAAAAGAGTCATGAATTCTCTCCGGAAAGCGCATGACTTGAACATCCATTCATGGCATTCCCATTTTCCCCGTCTACCTACTTTAGGGCTCTGGCTGACGCCCTGAACACTAACAAAGTGCTCGATTGATTTACACCTACGATTAGTGCCTCATACTAAACTTGTAGGCGGAACAAATGTTGGCACGCTGATTTGGTAGGTATCCCACCAAACCCCAACCACGAGCCGCGAACCGCGCACCACGGTACGACGGGCTTCTGTGTAATTGTAATAAAAGAGAGACCTACCGCCTACTGCAGGTGACTTGATAGTCACCATCAAGCGATCCCTCCACACGGCAAGGATAATAATGCTGTTCCTGTTGAAGATCATCGTCATTGGAGCGCGGAGAACCGCATCAGTCGGGTGCTTCAATGTAGATTGCGTTTCTGTTTCGGTTGCTGTATTACATACACCCTCACTCGAGAGCACAGCAGCGACACTGGGTTCCGCATACCTAGGTATCGACTGACGTTTCAGCTCCGGACTATTAAGTCCTAATCGCCAGATACCGTACCCATTTTCCGATGCTAAGGCAGACGATGATGAAAGGCGCTATGCGGGTGTGTCGATGAGCCGCCGGCATTATTTTCTTTCCCCTTTCCATTTGCCTGTGCTCTTGCTACCTGACTTTGTTATCCTCTGTACAGTCCAAGAGCCATCAGCTTATCAGTTCTCACGAGGCTCTGGACCTCGTCCTTTTCTCAAATGTCACACTACCATATGTGACAACTGTGACATGCGAGTTCCTGAAATCATACATAGCACCCTAGATATTACCAAATTTCAAGACGCCCTCATAAAGTTACAGGAGCCCCTGTATTCAGACCTTGTACGGAGTATTGATGCCTCGAATCGCTGAGTGACGAAATACCCGGCTTGGGTGGCCCTCTACATGTAGTTACATTCATTACCTTGCTCCCTGAAATAATGGATGAACAACAATGGCCTGGACCTGTTCTTATTCCTTTCGTTCTGCTGAAAGTGTCACAAACGAAACTCCCCTCTGCCCCTATTGTTCGGGGTACTTGGGTACCTGGCAAGGTACCTACCTAGGTACCCAGATTCAGAGCCAGCCACTACATCATCGCGCGCCACGAGTCTGGCTACAGGGGCCTAAAGAAGGCCCCATCCTCCCCTTGGGTCTAAGTACACCTCGTCATTCTTCCCACTTTCCTTTCCTCTCCCGCCCCCCCGTCTGGATTCTCCCTTTCCTCTCTTTTCTCTGCCTGATCCCCCTGTACGAGATCTAAAGATATTCCTTTGCTATCATTAATCTCTTCTCTTTTTAAAGTTGTCGCCAAATACGACTAGAGCTCTCTTGTCAACCAGCACGCTTCTGCTAGATCGCCTCAGCTCAGAATCCTCATCTCGCGACCATACTTCGTACAGTACGATAGATTTGAATTCCATTACCTGTCAGACAAGCGCAAGCACAAGCAGCCAGAGACACGGCACTGCAACCATCCACACACACCCGCCAAAGTTTCCTTCCCTACCTGGTCACAATACATCCCCTCCATCGCTCTGCCGCATTGCCGCCTGCCACTCTGCCACTGTGCCACCCGTCCACTCCACGAACGGACCGCCCAAAGCCACGCCGAGAGTGTATTCGAGCTGAAATCCGCGAAATCAAAAAGAGTTCCAGCAGCTTCCCGAAATCGGTCTCTCATTCCGTTCGGTTCGCGTCGCATCAGCTTGTGATTATTCGGTTTTGGTGTTTGCATCCCTCAGCTGTGCTTGGACGCCTGTCACCTGCCGAACCCTTTTACTTTACAGTGGGTTAGACAAGGGAAAATAGGTGCCTGTGGTGACGTCTTGATGAAAATGTCTACAATTCAACAGCTGAAGAATTTCATACGGCATGGTGTGTTGCACTTTCTTTATTCTCTACATTCAAACTTCTTCCTCTTCTATGCTCCCACTGCGTGTTCCTGGTTTCCATCGTTCGCCTGCCGTGCAGTTTTGTTAATCGCTGCCATCAAATGGTTTCTCATCCTCCTCGACCCCAAGAACTCCACCCTGCTTATGACGCTCCCTGTTGTCCCAGCATTATTAATCCTCTGGGCCCAAGTACACGTTGTAATCATTGCCCATGTCAACTGACATCATCAACCTCTCATAGGTAAACAAGCCAGAGCGCCAAATAACGACGAACCCTCGCGAAAGCATGAGCATTCTCCTCCCCAGACTGCTGCTGCACAACATCAGAAGGCCATGGCTCCCATAAGTGAGCCGGCTGCGGTGCCCCAGGCTGGAAATGGACAACATCAAAATCGCATGTTACCCGATGGCTATTCCGTTCAACCTGGTGATAATCTACCGAATCGCGTCGCGCAGGCAGATGGCGTTGCTGCGCACCACGCCGAGGGTCATCAGAACGTATCCGGCCGAAGTCACTCGAACGGCAAGAGATCGGATGATGCCCATCTCGCCAAGATTATCCAGGAAGAGAACGACAGTAGGACCAAGTTCCCTAAGTACCCGGGCTTAGAGCGATGGGAGTTGCTCGAAAAGATGGGTGATGGTGCCTTCAGCAACGTTTATCGAGCAAGGGACCGCACAGGACAGGCCGGTGAATGCGCGATCAAGGTCGTCCGCAAATTTGAAATGAACAACATGCAGGTTAGTCTCGCTGGCGGTTGAATTCCATGTCGCCAATCAAGTTTTTCTTTTCTTATTTGGTCGTCGTCATTTCCAATATTTCGCTTTACCAACGCTTGGGTCGTACCATAGGGCAACAAGCATCTCCATCCGGAATTCAAAAAGGTTCCGAAGGCTGCAGAGGTGCGAAGACTCTTTCTTATGTTCAAACTCCGGTCACCGCATTCCCTCACTACTCAGCCATATATACAAGCTTTTCGTTTCTTCGTCTTTTATCCGCATCGCTTGGTCTACAATGACGTGAACGCGGAGCCGGTCGGTCAACTTCAATATAGCATGTGATGCTAACGGGTACAATCAATAGCGAGCGAACATATTGAAGGAGGTGCAAATCATGCGTCAGCTTGACCACCCCAACATCATCAAGCTGATTGATTTCTCCGAATCAAGGCAGTACTATTACATTATTCTCGAGTTGGCGCCGGGAGGAGAGCTTTTCCATCAGATTGTACGCCTCACGTACTTCAGTGAAGACCTATCAAGGCACGTCATCGTGCAAGTTGCGAAAGCGCTGGAGTATCTCCATGAAGAAAAGGGTGTTGTGCACAGGTGAGTGATCTTAACTGGGTCAATTTCCGTCCTTGGACTAGGAAAAGCTACGTGGATGATATCATCCACGGCCCCTACCACTTCCGCTAATGCACTTGATCCAGGGATATCAAACCTGAAAATATCTTGTTCAACCCAATCCCATTCGTCCCCTCTAAGAATCCCAAGCCAAAGCAGCCTGGTGATGAGGACAAGGTCGACGAGGGCGAATTCGTTAACGGTATTGGAGCTGGAGGTATCGGGCAGATCAAGATAGCAGATTTTGGCCTTTCAAAGGTAGTCTGGGAAACTTCAACCATGACGCCATGTGGTACCGTCGGATATACAGCGCCCGAGATCGTCAAGGATGAGCGATACTCCAAATCAGTAGACATGTGGGCCATGGGTTGCGTATTGTACACGCTCCTTTGTGGTTTCCCTCCATTCTACGACGAGAGTATCGAAGTACTTACCGAGAAAGTTGCCAAGGGGCAGTACACCTTCCTGTCGCCCTGGTGGGACGACATTTCCAAGTCTGCCCAAGACTTGATTACCCACCTCTTGACTGTCGACCCTGACAAGCGATACACCATCAAGGAATTTCTGAATCACCCGTGGATCCGAGGATCTGGCCCCACGCCCCGTGAGGAGAAGAAACAGCAGCCGCAAGATATGTTGCGCGCATTTGATGCGGGACGACTGATTGATGGCGAACGTCGGATGGATTTCCGATCACCGGGTGCTATTAACCTCCGGGAGATCTTCGATGTTGGTTATTCTGTTCACAGGCAAGAGGAAGAGTCTAAGCGCAGAAAACAAGTTGGTGCCAAGGGCGGCGCGCCATCTCGTCTGGCTGAATTGAACGAAGAAGACTCGGACGAATCATCGGACAAGTCAGACCCCGAATATGTGCACAAGTCTGCGGCTCAACAACTCGAGCAAAGCATGCGGAAAACGAATCTGGGTAAGGATCAGGAACGTGGCAGGGAGCGCGACCGACATGCAGAAAAGGAACAGCGAGGGTACGGCCAGCACAGCGCAACCGTTGCCCAGGCGGCTCGCCAACAAGTTCGCGACCGCAACAAGCAGCGCGGCGCATTTGAGCTCAGCCTCGATGGGGCTACCCTGCTCGGCCGTCGAGCCCAAAAGCCTGCTGCTAGCGTCGGTGGGTCATAAAGTTCCGACTTTGTGTCCAACGGAGTAACCGGTGTCACGCATACGAGAATGTGGATGATGAACTGTTGTACGCGTTATGAGACGACGATGATGGTGGAAGCATGATGGATCACGGTGTGGAGAGCTGTTGGTTTGAATGAGCATACATGGTATTTTCCCCTGTTCTGTAGCACATGGTTATTCCACACGGATCAGCACATATGGCCCGGCGTTCTCTTGGGACTTACATAGTTAATAGGTGCTTAAAGGGGCACAATGAACTTCCAGTTTTTCCACATTCCAACCACGCCGCTAGCGATAAGCCCTCATGATAAATGCGCTCTCGCCCTTATCCCTAATTCTACTGTGTAATCAGTATGTTTGGAGGCTGGCTACCGCCTCCCTTTTAACACTGAGACAGCACCATCCCTCCCATTGGAAACCCCTTCACAAGGTGGCAGTTCTCTGACGACCTGGACCTTACAGTCGAGGGATACAGAGCGAACCATTTGTGCCTAGTCACCCTATAGGTTTGAATCTATTGAGACGATGGCTTCGATCATAAGCTCCCTACCGACGCTGGTAATCAGGGGTTTCAAGGTTTCTGAAGGATTTCTTGCTTTGGTGTTTTCTATAAGACTCGTTCTCTATTCTCTACTTCGAGGCAATATCATTTATACGACACACACTCATTTCTATCATCCACCATAGGATCTACTAATACTCAAATTTGAAAGTCGCTTTCGCGGCGTTCATCACCACCCTCCTTTCAACTAATCTTCGACACACTCGCTGTCTTCACCTTTGAACCGCTCAGCAATTCATCGCGCTCACTTCATCATACTGTAGACTGAACCGTCGACTCGCCATGGCCGCCAGTTCACACACCCTCGCGCAGCTCAGCGTGCAGTACATTCCCTCGGCCGGCTCCTGCAGCATAGACATCAGCGCGGCGATCGACTTCAACATTTGCAAGTCGGTCAACATCCACGTCGACGAGAAGCAGCACCACGTTGACCTCCAGCCCGACACCATCTGCGTCACGCCCACGGTCCCCACCACCGACGACGATGACCACCAGAACCCCCCCGCCGTCATCCCGCCCACGGATCCGGCCAGCAACGGCAACCTGCCGCCCTGGTGGAACCACCACCACCACCAGCATCGACCGGGCACGAACCCGCAAGGCCCCCCCGGCGGCGACCACGAGTCTCCCCCCCGTCCTCACCATCCCAACCATCCCAAACCCCCCAACCAGCAGGTACCTGTGAGTTCCACCACCAAGACCTCGACGACTACGGAGCTCCTGACCACGACCGCGACCGCGGCGACGACGACAACAACCTCGAGCACGAGCACGAGTACTGTGACGCAGCTCGCGCCGACGAGTACGAGCCCGCTGATCCTACCTCCGTACGCGACAGATCCCGAGAAGCCGTTCTTCCCGGCGCAGCCCGGCGGCAATGGGGGCAACGGTGGGAACGGCGGCAACGGGGGTGCGGGTGGTGGCGACGGCGGCGACGGTGGAGATGGAGGGAACGGTACTCCCGGGGCTCAGGGAGGCAACGGGGGTAATGGCGGCAACGGTGGGAATGGAGGCAATGCTGGCCCGGTTCTCCCTGGAAATTACGGACCTGGTGGCAAAGGTGGTGATGGCGGCAACGGTGGTGACGGCGGCGCTGGCTCGCTCGGAGCTCCTGGTGGTAATGGTGGGAACGGAGGCAACGGTGGTAACGGTGGTGTAGGTGCAAATGCTGGCAATGGCGGGAACGGCGGAAACGGAGGCAACGGTGGTAGTGGTGGCTCTGGAGCCCCAAAGCCGCCACCTACCCTTCCCGTCGTGAAACTTCCCGAGCCTACTTATCCAGTTTCGCAGCCTCCGGCTACGCACGACGATCCTGCGCTGCCTGCTGACCACAGTCACGATCACGACCATGACCATGACCATGACCAACATCCGACACTCCCACAGCCTCCGCATAACCAAGACCCCGCTTCCTCTCCTGCCCCGGGCAACAACCAGCAACCCCCACCCCCCCAAGGCTCTCAACCAACCCACGACCAAACCCCCCCGCCGCCACCACCACCCCCTAACAACAAGCCCCCGACCCCCGTTAACCCGAGCACCGTCGCCGTCCCGGAGCTGCTCCCCTCCTACTGCACGTCCGAGTACCTCGACATCGACGTGACCACCATCAAGGACGTCTCGACCGCGGACATGGACTCGTACCTGAACCTCCTCGGCATCCTCAAGTTGGACCTGAGCCAGGGCGTCGGCGGCCTCCTAGGCGGCCTCCTCGGCGGCGGCAGCTCACCTCAAACCACGACCACGACCACGACCACGACCACAACCAAACACCTCAAGCACACCTACCGCGTGAAATGCGGCGTCTCGCGGCCGAGCTTCCCCGGCGACGTCGTGGTCGCGGACGCGCCCGACCACCAGAACTGCCTCGAGCAGTGCGAGAAGGCGGCCATCGAGGCCTCGGTTCGGTCCCAGTCCTCTCCCTCGGGCTCGGGCGGCCGGGACGCGGCGGCGGCCAAGATCCGCGACTGCATGGGGGTCGCCTGGACGCCGGCTGCTGCTGCTTCGTCGTCGTCACAGAAGGCTAAGGGTAAGGGTTCCGGGGGCGAGTGCCGCTACTGGAACGGTGACGAGCACGAGAGCTTGCCGGTCGGCGGGTACCAGTGGGGTAAGGGGGATGTGCAGGTCATCTACATGTGAGAGAGAGAGAGTGGGAGGAGCTTTCGGGAAAAGCTGACGTTTCCTCTTTTTTTTTGGGTCTACTTTTACTACTCTTCTTCTTCTTCTTCCACTCCTTTATACCTCTTATAGTTTTGCTGTTTGGGATTCGTGGGCGTCTACGCGGCTCGTTTGGTTTTTTCTTCTTTACTTGGGCTTTATAGCTGTCTATCTCTAATGTCTGCTTTGAAAAGGGGACGGGGGTGGGAGGGTAAGGTGGGGGAGGTAATGGGTTGTTTGTATTCCGATATTGAGGGGTGGGTGGGTTGAGGATATATCCTAGAACTACTGTGTTTACTATATCATATTAGAGTTAATCTGAAATTAATTATAGACTGACTTGCCTTGCTTTTGGTATCAAGTGAAAAGGGGCCGTGATATCTAAATACCAACCTCTGAAATAATGGGTGTCAATCGTACCATTGGCATACACAGCTAGGTACCTAGGTATGTACCGCTCGCTCAATAAGATGTCTACCAATAAATACACTGTCTCTCCAATCAGCTAACATTATCTCGGGAGTCGAAACAGACTGTAGGACTTGAAATGCCCCAACGCAGCACTCACGGAACTGGTATCCTGGCAGCCTGGTCAGCGTATTACCCCGGGAGGATCGCTGCCGCTTTTTGATTCCAGGGGCTAGTCTACTGCGCAACCTGGGCATTGGGGTTGGACTGAAACGCAGCACGCGGCCATGACACTTCAGGGGCCCAAAAAGGCGTTTTCGTAAGGCTTCCTATTGATGGTTGCCCTTCGCCTCACTATCTCACCGGACCTGCAAATTGGCCAACTTGTATGTCTCAATTTCAGTTTGCCATGTCTTCCATCCATTTGTACCTTCAGTACCCATCGAGGTTTGCCTTCGAGCTAACAGAAACTGGCACTTGCTAGGCTGACACCATCCTGGTGCCAGCTAGGCTGGCTCTTGGTCGGCATCAAGCATCAAGTCAAGCTTTTGCAATTACCACTCTCCCTGGTAGGTTAGGATTCACTGGCACCCCATGGGGCTTGCTTGGGCTGAACGGTGCTGTCGCATGAGCTTGGCGCATATCAAGATTGAAAGTTGAAACCACACACTTCCGCCTCGTAGGCTGACAGCTTGCTCTACCCTACTTGGTTGACTGCGGATACAATATTTAAGTCTTCACCCTCATCTGATCCGCTACACTATACCACTATCCACATGACTATTATTCTTTAATTAGGTATAGCGCTCTTGATTCAACTTACGTTCAACCGCACCCTCTTCGCCGACGAGCCGGCCCATGCGATGTCGTCGGAAGCTCGGGGCGACTACAGGCCAGCCAAGCAACAAGAAAGACCGTCGATCAACGAAGTACCATCCTGGTACGACTTCGAGAGGTCCCAAGAAAAAGCATTGGAAGATCTACTCCAGACGCCTACGCGGCTAAAATTTCGCTCGGGGACGGAGGACCAGGACGACCTTACCTTGCCCCCAAAACACCTGAAAGAATTCACCGGCTTTCAGGCTTGGCGTGACTGTGTCAGCGTCTTCGTCGTCACGGGAATACTAGTCGGCATCACGTTTGGCTGCATGGCGGTCAAGAGGCAGGGTGGGACTTCCGCCAACAACTGCGATAGCGATCTGGCCTCAGGTTCGGAGCGGAACTTCCTCATAGACCGACGCATGGCCGAGAACTTATCCTTCACCCAGGCCAAGCTCATCGATGTGGTCTGGGATACGGTCGTCGGACAGGGCGGCAAATTCTTGCACGGTGCCTGCCTCTACTATGCCGCCGCCCGCGCGCTCACGTGGCTCATGGAGATCTCGGCCGTCCCGTATCACTTCTCGCTGAACCTACTCTTCAAGACAGCTTCTTTCAGCTCACTGTGGTCCGCATCTCGAATCCTGGCACGCAGGAACCCAGTGCGCATGACCATAGCCGCGCTCTGGCTTGCGTACTGCATCATTTACGTCCTCTCTTTCTCGACAATATGGAGCGCGGCCACCGGCTATCTGTCTCCAAGCGTACCGGCGTACGCCATTCTCGATAAGGCGTTTGTGACGCAGAACTCGACTGATCTCAGGGTATGCTGGTCGATTCAGGACAGCAGGCTAGGCGTCGATGCCAAAACCGTCATCAAGGGCCCCCCTTTTTATGCTGTCTTCCAAGGAGGCTTCAGTGATATGACCACCTTTAAGAGTTATGCGAGTGGGGACGGGATCACTAATAACCTGAGTAAGGACTACTGGGGCGTCATCAGAGATCTGTATATGTTTAACAGCACGCTCTGGCCAGAGGACGCCAACTCTTTCATGGATGTGTACAGCTACTCCATATCCAAAAGGACCCTGCAAGCATTCTACGGCACGAACTCCGGCGAAAGCTTAGTGGGCGCAGTCTCCAACGCCAGCGGCAACTATAGCAGATGCGCCAGTGGTAGCGATACGAGATACGGCACCACATTCAACTGCACTGAGGATTCGCAGCTGTTCGAGAGCGTAGCGGGGTGGATGTTCAACAATGCAGGAGACGACAGCCCGTTCGCGACGGTCGCGCAGACGCGGTCGCCCACCACCTTCGTCCTGGACCCGTCGGTGGCTCCCGGCCCAGACGTCGTCCCCTACAACTCGACGCTACGGTTGAACGGCGAGGTGGTCGCGCTGGACGCGCCCTTTCTGCAGCTCGGCACCTCGTGCTCCTCCTGGGCCGCCACCGACGCGATAGGCTCCTGCCTGTGCCTCGGCGACGACCCCATCCCCACCGACTTCCGGCGCCGCGAGAACCTGTCCTGCATCAGCGAGGTCGACTACGTCTGGGGCTTCGCCTCCACCATCACGTTCGCGGGACTCGTGGCCGAGGCCGTGTGGATCGTGGGGATCGTGTATCTGTGGTACGGCGCCAGCGGCGGGAGCGGGCTCGTGGGGGCCAACCGCGCCGGCGTCGGCACCGTGAGGAATCTGCTGGACCTGGCCGAGGCGATCAACCGCGACTTGGGAGACAAGACTTGTGCCTACTCTGAGAGGGAATTGAACAAGCGGCTGGGCCGGTGTGACGACTTGGGCTGGTTCATCGAGAAGAAAGTTGGGGATGGGGAGGGGGAGGAGGGCGTCGATCATATTGGGATGAGAGGCGTGCCGAAGGGGTTGAAAAGGCGAAGTAGGGAGATGCTTAAAGTTGATCTGGATAGAGAGTTTGGGTAACTTGTCCATGGTAGAATTATATGAACTTGAATCAGTCCCATTGGCCCTTGACGCGTTCCCTCCCTTCCTTCGCCATGTCTATCGATTCTGGGAACCTAATGACTGGTACGGTGTTCTTCCCCAGGGCAAAGGGGAGACATGGACTCCGAGGTCAACATGCTGTTGTTCAGATTCCGTTTGGTCGCGCTGGATAATTAAACGTGACTTACTGATTCTACTACATTGTGTTAATCCTTCTTATATAAGGAGGTGGAGTGCTATCTCTGGGTCTTTTCCTTTGCCTTGCCGTGGCTTGGGATAAACCCAAAATATGTACACGCCAATATTGAGCTTTTACTGCTGTTGAGGCTTGTACGGAGGCCTCGCCCCTTATCGATCTATCTAGCCCTGTCGGGTTATTGTTATCCTTGTGTAATGCAAATTGCAGAAGGCAACCATCTATGAGATTGGTAATATGCTATTATGGGTTGATGAGATGGTCTTTATGATGGGTTTCCGCAACTGTATTGCACAAGGATAATGGATAAGATGGTCCAAATTTATTTCCAAACGTGTAGGTATCACGCCCCTCGACCGCACGACTTCGACTTGTTGGATAAACTTGATACTGACTGGCGAGAAGAAGTACGCGGTAGCAGAGTAACTATCCCAATTTCAGCTCACAGCTCAGATCCTCCGGAAAAACCAAATGGCATTGCGGGTGAGCTCAGACGTTCCAAGCGTAGACATCTGCCGAAACCGCTATAGAGAGCCGGGGAACAAGAAGGAGTAGCAGAGGAGCTAGAGAAGGCAAAAAAAAAAAAAAAAAAATCACACCAAGGTAGAAAGCGAGTGACAAATGTGGAAGACAGACACAAACCGAGAGCAGCTCAATACACTCACATCGCCGAAAATATCAGATTAGCGCCCTGCCTCTTATTTGACTTAACTCTTACTCTACTAAGGACTCTAAGAGTGGTGAGATTGACGAATATACATTGGCATAAGTTCTATAAGTTGCTAGTATCTGACTGAGACTACCGACATGCACAATAACCTTCCATTCTTTTCGCTTCTAAAGAAAATGGCTCTTGCAATTACAAAGAAAGCAAAAACAGCAGCGACCACGGCTACTGTGACTTCAACAACTATGATTCGACTACCGTACATCGAAACCTACGAATCTAGATCCCAGGATTACAGGAGGAAGTAATTATAGGCATACAAAAAGATATTAATGAGGTATAGTTCTCGAAAGAAGCCACTACAATAACGTTCCATTCGAGTATTTGGCATCAGAACAATGGGGGCGGAGTGATACCTGATATGTTGCAGGTTGGAAGCAATTCTGGGATTTAGTCTTTGTTTTGCCCTGTCCGGAGATAGATCAGCCAATATCCAAATCATTATCTTCATTCCCACCTAAAAAGAGCGTGTCTTGGGGGACTCCGGCAGATTTCCACGAAGCTTAATACCACAGCTTCTCGTTGGGCCTGACCCCCTTTTCCCGACAGTGTTCCACGTACATGCGCCAGAAGCTGAACCCGTCCATCGTCTCGCGGAGGGTATCGTCGTCGTTGAAGAACTCGATGGACCCGACCACGTTGAACATGACCTCCGAATCCTCTCCCATCCAGAGGGTGTGGATGGTCCCGGGCATCTCGGTGATGTAGTCGCCGGGCTTGCCAGTCCAGTCGTATCTGTGATACCGCTTTCGTCAGGACTACCAATTCACCCCGGGGAAATGCATTACATCGTCGAAGATGAGTGGCGGCGGACATCAGCAGGGGGGGTTGGAAATGGAGACATTACTCGTGGTAGCCCCAGTTGCCCTTCACCGTGTAGGCCCTCACTTCGCCCCTATGCCGATGCTTACCCAGCTCGGCCCGCGGGTCGGTCTTGAGCACGATGACGTACAAGCCGGTGCGGTTCTCGAACCGGAGCGGCTTGCAGTAGATAGTCCCCTTCCAGAGGTACCAGTCGGTGTCGGCCTCGGCATCGATGTAGACGTCGGGTGCGCCCATCTTGTGGGCGATCTCGAGCTCCTCCCGCTCGTTGCGCTTCACCTGGTCGGTCACGGTGCCATTGCTGTTGTTGACTTTGCCGTTGGTCGCCATCTTGGCCAGCTTGTTCTATCGCACTTATCGCTTTAGTCACCTCGAGTGAATTTCTCGACGACGAGATGGGGGATAGGAATACTGTCGACGTCCGGGTACTTTAAGTACCTAGGTAGGTGGTTGATTTTACCCCTCATGAATTTGAGTTTGCGCTACCATAACCATGGCACATCGCCACTCGCGAGTAACATCGGATGGTGGTATATGCTGGAACCCCTCACCGCGGGTGGCACAATCGAGATGGGCTTAGATGTAGCACTGTTGAGAAGATTGATAACTATTGTGCTGCAATCAGACTTAGCGGTATCATCAAGTAGTTTAGGGACTCTCATGGTTGAAGCAGCGTATCTAGTCAAAGATTTATCTAAAGCCGAAAGCATTTCATGCAGTTCGCATAAGAACGGTTACATTCTGGTTTCCCTTTTGATCAGTCTACATCTCCGGGTGAGTGAGAGCCGAAAGTGAGACAAATATTACAGGAACAGAGATTAATCAACAATTATTTTCATATCCATCAGCGAGAACAAGATATGGATCAGAATAGCAAGTTAAATTTCTTTGGTCTACACGACCAATACCAGAGGCCATTCAATGCTTTTCCCTCGGGAGGGATAGCACCAACTATACCCTGTCAAAGCTCTAGGTTACATAAACAAACCACGAGCACAACTCTTTTCGTATGAGACCCCCTTGAGCACTTTCCCATTGGTCACCTATTCCCGACAGAGGCTTTACTCCCGTGGCAACTTCCAGGGACTTCGAAGTCACTTAGATAACTCGCATCTGTTGACTTGGTTTTTGCGTACACGCGTTCCATTCTTTCTGAACACCTGGTCTTGTAACGTCCGGGCTTCGACTAGGCCATACATCTTGGGTGAGAGCTAACTACAAGCTTGACCTCTGGAGTACCATGGACTTTGGAACCCAAGAGACTTTTATGAGCTCGACTATAGCAACTTCGTAGTCTTTACCACCATACGCATACCCCTGCTATAACTAGGCCCGGTAGTCGGCCTTCTAATTTCTTCCCCAATGGGACAACGAGCCGGCATGGCTCAGTTTTGTCAATTAGGACGCGGTTTATGCAGGGGATAAGGGAAAGGAGCTGGGATGCGGCGCAAGATCGGATTTCTCGTTTTCTCCCCCATGAACGACTTCGAAATGAAAAAAAGGGTATGGATATCATCGGGCAACTAGTAAGGGCAAGGATCTTAACCAAGAATTCCCGAGCAATAGATAGGTCCAGATGGACTGACGAGAGATCTGAATGATGTATGCAACGTTGAAGTTGCGATGCGACAGGGGTATGGAAATAATCGGAGATTAGGAGAAATCCATGGATACCTACCCAGATACAGCAAGCGTTGGGCGTTAAGCGTTAACCTTAGCGGTAGGCGGTAAGCGGTTAGCGGTTATGGAAGTCCGCTAATAACTGCAGCTACGTAATGATCTCTGTGCAATCAGTCCGCAATCCATGGCCCCCTGCGCGCGCTCTGCCTCCCTCGCTACAATCAATTTTTCTTAATTTAGAACAATGAACACTTCGTTCAGTGCGCCCCTTTCGAGGCAAAGACATCGCCATTCTATCTCCTGATTCTTTGTTGTGCCATTCATATTCGTGATTTTCAACATGCTGCATTCCTCCTCCTCATTTCCATTCTCGTCGTAAAATCTTCCTTCCATCCCCATCCTCTCTAGCCGCAGAAATGGAGGTATCCCACTTGGGCTTACGAGGTATGTTGCCATCACGAGGACCGCCCCGAGAACATCGTGTTGCCAACGTAGGTATATTCATGTTCCGTCTGCTGATCCTAGCCTACCTGATAGATAGACCATGGTCCTCCGTGCCTACCGATCTACTTCTCGCCGAACTATCCAGAAGACAAGCCGACGATACAGAGTCCGGAAAGCCAGCTTGCGGTTCAGGCGATCGCGGTTCATATGACACCCTCGCTCATGTCTTCGCACTGTTTCTGATTCTGGCACTGAGCACTTTAGGTGAGATTTTCAGAGTCCATACACCTCCCTAGCTTCATTGCCATACAGGAAATCTAACCACGGTTTATCAATCAAGCCTGCGGTTTCCCTCTATTCTCTCGCCAGGTTTCCAAGGGCCGCCGAACAAACCAGATAATCTTCCTCAGCCAACATTTCGGAACTGGCGTCCTTATCGCGACCGCCTTTGTTCACCTATTGCCGACAGCTTTCATGTCCCTGACCGATCCCTGTCTTCCATATGCCTTTAGCAAGGGGTACCGCCCAATGGCTGGGCTTATCGCCATGGTCTCGGCCCTCGTTGTGGTAGCAATCGAATCCTACCTGACTACTAGGGGAGCAGGACATTCGCATTCACATCATCACGGCTGGGACTCGGATGATGAGGGGCTGGACGAGGACGGTGTCAAGATACAAGTAAACGGTGGACTGGCTGCTAGGAGAACTACAGGGCATCGACCTACAGATATCGCAATGGATGATATCGGAGCTAGCAGAGGCCTAATGGCAGATGTTTCGCCTCTTCCAGACACCACGCCCACAGCCGTACCGTCCCAAAACGGGAGGAAGCCCTTCCCAGCGGACGACGACGATGACGATGATGAAGATGAGGAAGATCTCGACATAAACCTGAACGAACTTGATCCCACAACGGCCGACGACGACGCGCAACCTTTAGCGCGTCCTAACCATGTCAAAAGGCATTCTGAATCCGCGATCCCCCAAGCACCGCCAACACCAGAGGAACAGAGACGTCTCATGCTGCAGTGCATGCTTCTGGAAGCCGGCATTCTGTTCCACAGCATATTCATCGGCATGGCAGTCTCCGTCGCCACTGGGCCGCCATTTGTCGTCTTTCTGGTCGCCATAGCCTTCCACCAGACATTCGAGGGCTTCGCTCTGGGCTCCCGTATCGCCGCCATACAATTCCCACGAGCGTCATTGCGCCCTTGGCTCATGGTCTTAGCCTACGGTCTCACGACACCGATCGGCCAGGCCATCGGCCTCGGCGTCCAGAACTTTTACGACCCTAAAAGCCAGACGGGACTGCTGATGGTAGGCTTTATGAACGCCATATCTAGCGGCCTGCTCTTATTTGCAGGGCTGGTGCAATTACTAGCGGAGGATTTTCTAACAGAAAAGAGCTATAAGTCTCTCAAGGGGAAGAGAAGGAGAAATGCTGGCCTTGCCGTATTTGCTGGGGCTACTCTCATGGCTTTGGTCGGTGCTTTCGCATAGGTTGGAGGGTTTCTACAAGAGAGAGTATGTACCGCAGGGCGTCTTCGGGGTATCGCTGATTTATGGGTGGCGGCCACCCGGGGTCATGGAAGCATGGTATCGGCGTTCTTCTGGAACAAAGGAGCATCATATGAGAATCTATTCCATCTTTTTGTTATTTGTGACTGCATTCTCATTTTATTTACAGTATGAATCTCGTGCAATCCCCGTTCTGGAGCCACGTTGTCTAGTTGGCAGCTTGGGGTACCGCGGTCGCCCATGGATAGGTGGTTGTCATCGGTGCCCCGTACTGACCGAGGTCATTGTAGTCCTTGGAGATGGTGGCATTCTGCAAGACCTTGGTCACGAATGGCAACACGCTGTTACTGTGGGGGGAAAAGTCAAGTCAGCACCGCTCGCTCGCTCGATATTGAATCATCCAGCCAACTGATTCCCAACGAAACCCTCACAATACTCTGTCCTGCAGGCTGAAACGCCCTAGGGGACGACGATTGACGACAAAAAGCGAAGGGAAGAGGCAAACTCACAAACCGCTCATATCGCAGTGACCCCCACTCCTGACCGACATGGCGATCTGGTCCCCGACGCCGAGCCAGTCGTACACCACCTTGGCGGCGGGATACACGATGACAGCCGTGCCCTTGCTGTTGGTGAAGGCGTCGCCGACGCCCTGGTCCATGACGATGGCGCGGGGCGCGATGGCGGCGGCGATGGTGTGGGCGTCGAAGGGCAGGTTCTCGGCGTGGTTGACGAACGTGCCGAGCCCCGAGTTGCTCCACCACCCGGCGCCCGACTTGCTATTCTCCAGCGTCTCGTCCTGCCCGCTGAGGCCGTGGTACCGGTAGGGGCCCGTGCCCTGGACCCCGGCCGACATGGGCATGGTCAGCGTGATCCGGGAGTCGAAGAGGCCCGCCGCCAGCGCCCCCTTGCCCAGACGCGAGCACCCCGTCACCCCGACCCGCGCCGCGTCGATCTCGGGCACCGTCGCGTTGAGCGCGTCGAGCACACGGTGGAAGCCCCAGGCCCAGGCGGTTAGGACGCCTAGAGGGAAAGAGAGAGAGGTTGGTGTCAGTGATGGGGGTTCAGTCGAGAAAAGGATTGCCCCCGTGCCGATCGATCATACATCTACGGAACTACGTCCATCCCTTCCTCCCTCCCGTTGCCGAGAGAAACTCCAGCCCTCTACGCCAACGAGAAGAAGGTAGGTCGGAGCAGACATATTTACATCGAAAAAGAAAGAAAAGGGGAAAGAAAAGAACCGAACTTACCAATATCCCGACCTTTGTATAGGTCCCAGAAAGCGCCCGTCTGCGCGTTGGAATCGGCCGCCACGCGCGTGTAGTCGAAGCCGACGACGGCGATGCCGGCCTGCAGGTACGGCTGGTTCGTCATGCCGCCGATATTGATGATTACTGGCGCCGGGCCTGCGCCCGTAGGCAGCGCCAGGGTCGCCGTGAACCGGCCCGTCTTGCCGTCGGCCGTGACGGCGATATTGAGGGTGTTGCCGCTGCGAGTGGCCGTCACCGTCTCCAGGGAGTGGTCGGGGTAGTAGCCGTATCTGTTGCGTCACGGGGAAAGGGGGGAGGGGGGTTAGCTATTCTAACCTATGGAAAACCGTGGTGTGCGCGGATAACAAACACGTACTGGTATTCTTGCAGCAGCTTCAGGATCTCAGGCTGCCGGCACTGGTACCACTCCTCGGGCGTCTGGACCCGGTTCTGGCCCTTGCCCGCCATGACATCGCCCGCCACGGCGCCGCTCTCGGTCGTCGTGTACGCCAGCGGCAGGAACGGGTCCGGCATCGTCGTCTGCAGGGGGAGGTCCTCCCACGTCGGGAAGCTGCCCGACTCCGGCACGGGCGCGCATTCTATCTGGCGTGCCTGCTTCGCCGCCGGTGCTGGTGCTGGGATGGCCGTCGCTAGGGACGCGAGTCCAAGGAGGAAGACGAGGGTCGGAGTGGACGGCATATTGGATGGGCGCGTTTGGCTCTCCCTTCCCGATACTGCATGCAAGTCGAGTTGAAAGGGTCCCCGATAGCTTCATGTCGAGAATCATGGACGTTCAAATATGTATTGGAGCCAAGGTGACATTTGACCCCGTTCCGGAGCGTTGGCCTCCACGTCTTTATATTGCAGCCGCTGCCCCGAGGGACAGGTACCGGGTAATTTATCCCAGGCCAAGCCTCTGTCCTTCATGTGCTCTGCAGCTACGTTTCTCAAGGCGGCCATGACGGCCACGGTATCGTTACCACTTCCCTCCACAGCTTCCTTGTCCTGATCTAGACGATATTCTAAGACCACTTGACGCTGTATATCGGGAAAAGTCGAGGTTCCTTGCACTCTGTGTTGGCTTCAGTCTGAACCCAACTGAGATAGACAGCCATGGGTAGGGTCCTGGGTACTCCCCGGCCACACTTGGAACTTCTGCTCAGGTCCAGTGGATAAGCCTGGCCAGGCGCTGACTTTAGCCGCGATGCAGTAATCGCGGCAGTCGTGGCCCTGCACAGTTAAGGTAGGTAAGACACCCCACAGTCTCAAGTAATCGTCAACTACAGATACTTCAAGTGTTTTACTGGATTCATCTAGTTGTATACACATGCGGAAGTGCAGTGAATGACAACGAGTTTCGTCGCGTCCGGCTGCCTGTTAGCGCCTTGGTAGACTAGATACCCCTGATTTTATCCCTGAGTGATGTGTGCGTTGATGGATGTACTGATCGATGTCTCAGGGCATATCAGCAGAACAACAAAAGATCCGAAGCAAGGTCTCTCTGATGGTGTGATATGCTGTTTATTTTTACGCGACGATCTATGTTACAAAAGTGTCTTTCTTCATTGTCCACCCCCATCCCCTTACGGCCCATACACAAGGCATGCACGAAGTTGCCTCAATAATGAGGAGAGCTGGTGTGTGGGTTCGCGTGCCATTCCGACGCGCTTGCTAGAGGGTTATGGAATAAAGAAGTTAGATCATCCTTGCCAAGATCGGGCGCCTTGGTCTCTCTCCCGGCGGCCGCGGTCGCTGAGGCGCGCGCTGAGAGTCCTAAATCTGATCCGTGGAGGGATAGGGTCTTGAATGTCCATCCTCGTCGGGTCCTCGGCGTCCACGCTCGTAGGGGCGTCATATACCAGCTGCTGCAGTACGTCCCGAATCAAGGCGTCCGACTCGTCGAGCCCGAGCTTCTCGTAGTATTCCGGCGTCCTCGACTCGATGGCTCGCTCAGCTTCGGGGAGCAGGTCCCTCAGTGAGGGACGGTCGTCTGGGTCCATCGCCAGGCTGTAGCCCAGCGTCTCCCGCAGCTCTTCGTCGAGGTCTGGGTACCTGGCACCTCCCCCTCCCGGCACGTCGAGAATCTCGCTCGCTTCCGACCGGAAGTCATCGTAGTCGACGGCGTCGAACCTAGGGAGGAGTTCTCGCGATATTAATGATATCATGATCTGAGATGGGTCGAGTTCACAGTCAGCCATACATTCATTCATTGAAGACCTTAACATTAGTGCTATGTTGGGGGCGGATCTTACCCGTGCAAGAGACAGAAAATTCTCCGGCTCCTCATATCCCACGGGTATTTTATCGGCGCTTCCAAAGTCGATGACTTTTAGAGCTGGGACGAGGTTGTGCTCCTCAAACCCGCCTCCGGCGTTGCCTATCATGACTTACGCAGGAGCCGGTGTCAGCATACAGAACCCCGGTGATCCTTACAGGTAAACTTACTATTTCCAAAGTGTATATCGCCATGTTCTATCATGAAATCGCGCTGGCGGACTTGGGGTATTCTCTCCAAGGCAGAAGAAGGCGGATCAGTTTGACCAGTAACCTCCGGCGACTCCTCATTCGGCGGCCACAGCATCGCAACAGAGGCCCTCATGACTGATGCCACATAGAATCAGCACCATTTTCCAGTTCCGATAGTCCTTTGTACAGGTAATTTTTCTTTTTCACGCACGTAGCTTCTCTGCTTGTCCTGAAAAGTTGGGCACTTACAGCACAACAAGAAATGCCATAATATTCGGTTTGGCAACACAACATTCTGCTTCCTGGCGCGCTCTATCAGCCTCTCGATAGTACCGTTCTCCAAGTACTCAAGTACGGCGATGGGACCGGCCATCCCGGCCAGGAAAGCGTTGGGCGTGTTATCAGACCGTCGTATTTGGGCTTCACCAGGCGAGAGCTGCACGGTGTCGTCGCGTGAAGCAATTAATCTTACGATGTGCTCGGCACCACTCAATACCTGCTTTACCGGTTAGCGAGACCAATTGTCGGAACGACTTCATAAAGCTTTTTTTTGGGGGGGAGAGTACAAAGTGAGAAGTTCATGCCGTTGGCTCACGTACCTTAAGCCATTTTATCTCGTTACGCAGCTCGCTGTCCGAACCCGAGTCGAGGGCCCGTTTGATGATGAGTCTCCTGTTCCCTCGCGTCTCGGACTTCTCGAGCACCCGAAACGCTGCGCCGAAGGACCCATTGCCAATCATGTCTTCCCAGACGAACTGGTTCGGCATGCGCTGGAAATGCTCTCTTGTCTCGTCGACGCGTTCAACCATGTCTTGGAAAGGTACTGTTTCCACGTGTTATTGTCAGGTCCTCGCTATTCATATTCAGAGCAAATCAATCGAGAAGACCCGGTGAAAATTGAGTACAGCTGAATCACGTACTGGACAGGTCAGTACTCCAGATGACTGCCGAGGTTTTAGGGATCGATGGATAGAAATAAAAACGCACTTCGCGTCTCGAAACCTACCACTCATCAGAAGGCGTCTGCTCATCAGAAGGCGTCTGATCACCCTCTGGGACGCTATCCCAGTCTCTGTCAATGTACTCCATGCTTTTTGTCGTTCTTCGGTTCGGTAAGGCTGCTGTCTGAGTGCTTATGTGCTGTGTCTAGACGGGGTTGTCGTGTTGACAAATGTTGTGCGCTCGGCTTTCGAATGTAGTTTATGCACCTGCTTGGATGAGCTGGCGAACTGGAAGCACAGCCGCCGTTTCTACTCACTGCGTAGTAGAATCCATTGTGCTCCCTATTCACTGACAGAAGCTGGTGTAATATGACTTACTTGTACTTTGACATGTCCGGTTCCGGTCATGACTAAACAACAGATTACGCTTTCATTATTAATACAAAGCCACCACAACACCGGATACTTCAACTTCCGCAGAATCCAATTTACCGGCATTTGGATTTATATGCTTTCTCATGATTCCCTGGTAAGTGCCGGTGAGGAGTTCCGTGTAAACACATGAAGAAGGTCTTTTGTTGCCAAAAGCAAGTTATTAGAGTAGCATGACTGGTCGAATCGAGCTACGTAGGAGGCATATGGCGGGCAAATTATGAATCTATTTGATGTCAATGAAAAGACTAATGCATACTTAGGAAGCACTATCCTCAGAAGACCTTGCTACCGGCGTTGTCTGTATGGGTAACGGGAATGGATGGACCATTTATTCCGACGCAAGGAGTTGGAGTGTAAGAAGCTTGTTTCGAGGAATGAAGATACCAACATCTTGGGTCTGTTCTCACATGGTGGCGTACTTTGCACTGAGAACTCGCTGAAACTTTTTCGAAATCTTACTTTCGACAATGGAGAACACTATCAAGGACCAGATCAAGTTGAAACAAATATCTCCTCACATCTACACAGCCTCCTACCATGCCGACTGGTTTGCTGGATCAGTTAAGTAGTTATCTCAAAGGGACCCCTTATCAACATTCTACCGTACTTTGAATACTCACCCGTGCTTTGGCTACGCATGGCGGGCACTTTGCCGCCATTATCCATGAGGTTGCGACCGTCCATCTTTCCATCAATTTGGCCGCCCAGGGTCAGCCTGATGTGTATACGATGCATCTAGAGTGTCTCCGTATTCGCGAGCGTAGCGAAAGCACTCTCAAGGTCAGCCATGCGAAGCTCGGCGCCGGCGTAAGCACTTTGCAGATCGAGTTGAACCAGAATGCGCAACTCAGGCTGCTCGCGTTGGTCGCGTCGATCAACTTTGACGAGCCAAATAAAGACAGACCTGATGACTGTGTTACATCGTGTAGCTCCCCTTCTTGAGCAACGCATAACTATCTACCTGGGTACCTCCCTAGGGAGATAAGTAGTTTGGCCTATGCGTTTGGTACGTTATAGTAATTAAACAGTATTCTTTGTTCTATTGTGTGCTATCTTGTAGTCTGCCAACCTTCTCTCGGTGCCAAGAGAAGCCAAATATACTTGGGCAACCTCACAAGGAAAGAGAGTGACCTTTGAGTCGTCTGAAAAGCGGCACTGCTGCAAAACGTCTCCGTAGCTTGCCCTGCGTGACTGGTGTCATAAGCCCACTGGGACGCGTCGCTCGTAGAATCTGTTTGAGACACCATCATAACACATATGGGCTCTTCAGGTAGAACCACAACTTACAAGTGCCGTGATTGGAGCACGGCTGCCAATTTCCAATGACCATATCCTCTGGAGGTGTAGCTTTTGGCTCCAATATATATTTGGATAGGGGGACATAAATGCATCCATTACAATACCCGTGCCAGCCGAATTTTACTCAACGAGAGTTGGCTCGAGCCAGCAAACATAGCTACAGTAGATATAGTAATTCCGAACTGCATGTCTAAATTACAGATGCTATTGAATATGACCACTTAGTAAATCGACGTCAAGCCATTTTGTTCGCTATTGAAATTATGTTGGCATCGACATGTGGATATAGGGATTCGTGCCAACGGAGTGGTAGAAGGGGGTAAGGGGGTCGCGAGACATGCCAAGCTGGTCGGTCTGAGCCACACTGAGATGGTATCTAGGTAGTCACAGGGATTGTTGTCCCAGCTGGGTCAATCTCACGCCCCAGCCTCTTCAGAACGGGCGGTCGCCATCTATTTATATAGGTAAGCAGCATGGCTCTTGTCCTTCATGGTGCGAGCGAGAGAGCCAAATAATAAATAGAGAACCCGATCCGCACCTTATGATGTCGAGCTGAGTCTACCATGGTCCGTCCTACTGTAGCAGTATGGCCTTTCCTTACCCATCTATACCACCAGGAGGGACGCACATCCGCGTCTTAGAGGTGCGGCGGCGCCTCAGCGACGAGCTGATTGGCGAGTTCCAGATCATCAACCTCGACGATGCGAGCCGGAGGAGATACATGGCCGTCTCTTACACGTGGGACCGGTCGACCGAGGCTACCTCCCGACTCCCGTTCTCGGACGGCCGCCGGACGCTCCCGCTGAGCCAGACGCTGACCGACCTGTTCGAGGCGATGCGGAGGCAGGGCTTGTCGCGGTTCGGGATCTGGATCGACGCGCTGTGTATGTATCAACCAGGACGACCCCGAGGAGAAGGCGTGGCAGGTCGCCATGATGCACCGGATCTACTCCAGCGCCAACCGGGTCATCCTGTGGCTCGGCGCCGCGTTCCGCTTCATGGCGTCGAAGGGCGACCTCCCGTACCCGGACGGCTGGCCCGCCGCGCTGACGGCGGAGGACGGACCACGCCGGGCTCGAGCAGGTGCTGCGCCTGCTGGCGAACCCTTGGTTCCGGCGCACGTGGGTGATACAGGAAGTCACGCTGAGCGACCACGTGGTGATGATGTGCGGCGACGACTGGGAGGGTTTCGGCATCTTCTCCCGCTGCGTGTTCGCCATCTGGAGGTACTTCCGCAACTGGGATGACTACGACGACGACCACCCGGCGCTGCTCGGCCTGTGGACCGTAGACCATCTCGTATCCATCCGCGACCGGTTCATCGACTTGCAGGAGCCGATCCGATGGGAGATGCTTCTTCTGACCATGGCATTCCGCTGCGAGGCTACGGACCACAGGGACTCCGTCTTCGCGCTCCGGGGCATCGCGGACCGCACGCCGCCCGTCCCGGAACCGGACTACACCGTCGCTGTCGGAAAGGAGCCCGAATACACTCAGGCGGTCGAGCAGCCCTACCGAGAGACGGCCATAGCGCTGCTCTGCCACGGAACGTCCCTGGACCTCCTTGCGCTCGCCGGGCTGGAGAGACAGCGCGCTCCCGGTCTCGCGTCCTGGATCCCCGATTACCGTCATTTCAGCCTGACGGAGCCCATGGTCGCAGTCGAGATCGGGGCCTGGGACGCCGGCGGGCCAATGAAGGAGCACGCCACATTACTGTCGCCCGACCGGCTCGGCATCCGAGCGATCTTTCTCGGCACCGTGGGGGTGGTCTGCCCCAAGTTCAACGTGTCATCCGTACTGGAACAGCAAGAAACGATGCGGCAGGTCCTCAAGCTGAAAGAAAAGCAGCAGCTGCCCGGGGTTCCCCGGCCGACTTGGCTTCGCGATCTGGCCGTAGATCTGTCCCTCGGTCTTGATGCCGACGACGCCGCCGAACACTTCGAAGAGTGGCTCGACTGGCTCCACTCGAGCACCTCGCAGGCCGACCTGGCCAGGATCAGACACCACGCGTACCACCGGGTTCTCGACGTCAGGGTCGATGGGTGGAGAGCGTTCGGCACGCTGAGTAATAATCTCTTCTGCATCGGGCCGCCGGAGACGGAGGTGGGAGACCTGGTGTGTCTCGTACCCGGCTGCCGGCTTCCCCTTCTCGTTAGATGCAAGACAGGTCCGGCGGACGGTGAGGGAACCGACGGCGACTTTCTGCTGGTCAGCTGGTGTTACGTGTCGGGGCAGATGATCAGCGACGACGATGATGCGAACCGGCAAGGCGAGGCGATGAGTATTGTTTTGAATTGAGCTAAATGCAGCTCATCTCTTCTTTCAGTCGACCAAACAAGTTACTGTATGGTGACTGTGCAGCTTCGGGAAAGACTTGAATACCGATGTTGAGTTTTTACTGTTTTTGAGGCTTGCGCGGAGCAAGATCGCAGATGTCTCATCAGGGGTGAGAGCCCGTTCGCCATCACAACCACCATTTAATCAAGGTATGGCCTTTTCCCAGGCTTCTAATTAACGAATCTTATTCCCTCGTAGATGGTCATATCTTTGATATTATTAGGTAGAAGATCTCCGGTCTCTTTCCCCACGGCGACCGGAGCAGTTTTTATGCTGTTGTTCTAGGAACGGAAGTCTACCGCTCTTGATTCGTTCTGGGTCAAGGTGCATTGAAGGGTGAGCGAATGACTATTGAATCGACGGTGGTACGGTTTTTATGTTATAGTCCTCAACTATCTATCTGAAGAGCCCCTGAAACTTTGAGGCATTGTCGGATTGTATATATAGAGCGACTTCTCTATCCCGAACTCCGCACCGAAGAGGAAACACGCGTAGGTTTTGTATGTGAGACCATCACCTAGGTGCCAAAGTCCTTGAGGTCTATACCCACTGTTTGTTTAGGAATTGCGAGACAAAAGCACCACCGTGGCCTTTTTCGATGCTCGCGTTCTCCCAGGCCGACCTGATGAGCGGAATGGCGTCCTGCGGAGAGCTCGGACCCTTGAAATCAGGCGCATACTCTGAGACCCTGCTGGCGAACTCCATCCAGACCTTGCCCTGCTCTTCAGTGACTGTGCGTGTATACGTCAGTAAAGCACTTCTTCAGATGATTCATAATCCGCGGCCGGGGGGGGGGGGGGGGGGGGGGGGGGGCTAGAAATAAGAAATTCTACGTACTGTTATCGTAGTTACCCACGTCTACGATGCCGGGGCTCATGCTCATGAAAAGCACGCCTTGTTTCTTGTACTGGGCGCTGAACTTGGCCACGATGACGTTGAGCGCCGCCTTGGACGCGGCGTACATGGAACAGATCTCAACGTCGTACTTGTTGAAGAATTCAAGGTCGGCGTGGCCGCTGCTCAGGGCGATGACCTTCTTGGTCTTGCCCTTGAGGACCAGCGGCAGGAACAGGTGGAAGAGGTGGGTGTTGCCGAGGACGTTGGTCCGGAAATACGTCATGGTCGTCTCTCTCAGCTCTTCGGGATTATCGGCCCTGTTCCAACTCGAATTTCAGCACACGTCGTCAGAGAAAGACAAGCCACACCTGGCAGAATGGTTCGGATCGGAGATAACTAATCAGTAAGACGTACAGTGCGCCGATGGGGGCAAAAGAGTCGAAGGCGGTTGACTGGAAGCCACCGCAAGCGACCAGGTAATCGACGCCACGCTCCCCAACAATCTTGGTGGCCTCGGCAGCGGCCTGCTTGAGGCTGTCGTAGTTGACGAGGTCCCCGTAGAGGATATGCACGTTGGGACGGGAGCCCAGCTGGGCGGCCACCTTCTTCTCGACGGTGGCCTTGTCGCGGACCAAGCCGACGACGATGTTGTTCGGGTCCTCGGAGATCTGCTTGGTGAGCTCGAACTAGGACCGGGGTTAGTCACATATGATGCCTAGGGCTCGTTCGGCAGCACGGTATCAGGCAGAACTCACGCCGATTCCCTTGCCCACTCCGGTGATAACGTAGACGGCCATGTTGCACAAAGTTGTCTAAGAGAGGTTGGTATGATGATAGGCGAAAGGGGTAAGCCAGGAAGCAGGGCAGCAGGTTTAAAGACAGAGACAGAGACAGTCAGTACCGTTGTACAAGAGAAGTCTGAATGAGATGCAAGTAGTCGTTCTTATACCTGCTGCCATACTCGGGGTGCTTGAACACTTTATATATCCTGTCCGAGATGCTCAGTCACACGGAGGCTCTCACAGCCAACTGTTCCAACCGTGCGATAATCATGGCTTCGACACTGGGATACGGTAGTTCATCCTGTAGCCGGACTACCAAAACAACTAACAGCCTGCTTCTTTTCCATACTGTTGAGGTTGATGCTCCTGAGTGGTGACGGAGCGATTGGAATGACAAATCCGTCACGAGGCGCGCTTCTCGTTCGTCCGTCCGTTCGGACGGACGAAGCGGACGGACGAAGCGGACGGACGGACAGACAGACGACACACGCAATGGTGTTAAGTACCTAGGTACGAAGTACTTCGTATTCATAAGCAAGTGTGGATCCCAGCAGGGATATAGGTCATTAGGTGGGTATACTCCGTATGTGGTACCTCAGATGGTACACTAACTGTTTTGCACCTTGGATACTGGGCATCTAGTTAGACAAATAACTATTTACATCGTGGCAAGACATCGCGATAGGTCATAGATAATAGCTGTCTGGCAGCCAGGTAAGCCCCTGAAGCCTGCCGTACAACGAATTGGCTTACATGATGTAAGGCAGTGTGACATTTCGCAGATGGCAAGTTCTCATAGAAGTAATTCGCGCTGCCACCTGCATATCATTTAGACACCTTTTGGCTGTGTTGTAGATATTCCAATCGCCATTATATACAGTCCTCGCTAGTGACTCCTAGTCGAGGGGGTTTATGAAGTCTAATTCAACTTCTCTCTCTCTCTCTCTCTCTCTCTCTCTCTCTCTCTCTCTCTCCCTCTCTACCCCCCCCCCCCCCCCCCCCCCCCCCCCGGTGGCTTTACACGGCTTCGCAGCCTTCCTGTTCGGAGCCCGGTTCCATCATCAGGCTGACCACTTCCTGCATACGGGCAGTAACTATGGATCAGTATAAAGTCTCATATCATTCTTCGTTTCTCAGAAGCCATGACCCGCTCGTTGCTCGATTTGGAGGGTGGGACACCAGCGAAGGCGACGCGTGTTTTTTATAAGGGTCATGTTGGCCTCGGGTCAACAGCACGCACGAGTGAGCAGGATTATTTGCTCTACTGCGGGGGCGGGGTTCAAATTCGGATCTTCATCTTTATCTCGCATGCTAGTTCATCCCAGATTAACGACGCATGAGCGAAGATCCGAGGACGTGAGGATATTCCTACTCTTTAACACATAATGTTCTTTGAGCGGAGTCTCTCATGTCACAGGAGGAGGCGAGCCACCAACCCTCGGACCCTGTGATGCAAAAGATGGTAACGGGGTTTCCGACTGGTCCTCGTTCATTTCAGTAACGGGTGAGATCGTATCAGGATCGGGCGAAATGACAATTATGGGTGAACTAGGTTCCGCCGCCGTGGTCGTGGTCGAGTCCGTGGGATCGGGCACTATATGGGCCTGCGGAGGGCTATTGTGGGTGGGTGGGGGTACTCTGAGTATGGGTGAATCAGGTTCTCGACCCTCCCCGTCTGAGATACTAGAAGGCCGTGGAATGGATGTATTATCAGTATTACCTGATTCCGTTATTGGTGGTGAAGCGTGGAGATCCCCCGACTGGTGCATTGATAATATATGGGTTGGGCTTGGGGGTGGGAGTTGTAATGAGCTCGTTGGAGTTTGGATCTGCTGAACAGGCGTTGCGACCACGTGCGAGCTTCGTTCTCTTTCATCATAAGCTGCGCTGTCCAAGTAAGATGATATTGAACCATGCTGGATAATGAGGTGGCTACCTGTCGATACATCACGCATATGACCGTATAAATGCGGCGGGGGCTCTAAAGTGTCACGTCTGCTTCGCCGGGTGATTGGTTGTTCATCTCTGACTATCGGGGCCTCTTGTTCCTCGCTCAGGCCAGAGTGAACTGGTGACTGTGGTTGCTGAGTTGGAGTAGCCACCTCACGGGTAGGGCTACCATCGGAAGTAATGCCAGAGGCGACACTAATGAAGCTACCCGCGCGTGATCGACTGCGAGGTGCTGGGGTCACATTCCCGTCCTCATCGCGGCGTGGATTATAAGTCTCCCTGATGCGAGATAACATGGGATTCCGTGACCCTTCGCCAGGTATTTCTGGAAAATCCGATGCTCTACCCCTCTGGAACTCTGAATCATCGAAACTGTCGTACGCCGCATTACCGAGGTAATTGCCAACTTTTGTGAGAGCGCCTGCCACTCTTCGCCTATTGCCAAAGTCGCCTGTCCAGCTCCGCTTCGGCGGCATGATGCTCATCGTGTCTCTGTCGCTAGACCGGCTACTGCCGGCTCCAAGGGTTTGGCGACGCTCAAGTGCATCCATTGCAATGCGTTGAGCTACGACAGGGTGAGTTTGTGATTGCATCATTTCACTGCCAACTTCTCGACCTTCCTGGGAAGCCGTGGACAGTCTAGGTGAGGCGGTAACGTGGTCTATGTATTGATTCGCCGAATCCTGACCACCCGCGGACCAAATGTCACCCTCTTGGGATTGGGATAAAGAACCCGGTCCGTCGATCGAGCGGTGATGGGAACAGTTGCAGTGAGTCATTTCGAGATTTGGCTCCGCCCTGTCCTGCTCATGTGCAAAGTAGAGATACAAGGAACCAAGTGCTGCAAGTGCGGTGCCCGCTATCGGTCCCCATTGACCTGAATATAGCATTTGGACGTCAGCACTCTGTCTCGAGATGGATGGGGGCTTTACACACCAACACTAGCCATTGACTCCGTTTGATAAGTCACTTGGTCGCTGAAGAAGTTTAGCTCGCCGAGGATGAGAATAGCGATTACTGCACCACCAAAAACAGGAATTTCGATTGTGCTCAAGAAGAGCCGAACCATCGAGTTGATATTCTCAACATGCCTGGGAGTCGCTCCGTTGGTTCCCTCAATGGGCTCATCCGGGTTATCTTCATCAGGATTTCCAAATCTGCTCTTCCAGTTGATCTCAAGGATCTTATTCCACATGAAAGCTAGGTGAAGGACGGCCGGGATACAGCAAGCGGCTGAGAGTAGTAGTGCAGTGCTAAAGCTGAGCTTGTCAGGGGTGGGGATGATATAGATTTCATCCGTAGATCCTTGTCGCATGGGAGAGAATGGGCCGCCAGGTCCGGCATAGCATTGGGGCAGGCACGTCAAGTTGGATCCGTATGAGAAGCTTGCCAAGGTGTTGTGATGGCCATCATCAGTAAATGGGCAATCCACCGGCGTGATCCGGAAGAACTCGACAGTTAAGCTCAGTAAGCCTTGCGGATGTGTCAGATTGGTCTGCGGCTGAGGAGACTCACTTGGGCCAGGCATGCTTACCAGCGAGGAGAACACCAGTCCACAGGAAGATCAAATTTCTGCCTGGGTCAAACCAATAGGTCCGAGAATGTCTGACAGTCACCGGGGCTGCTAGAATGCCTATGGAACAAAGTTGAAATGCACCGAAGACATCCATGTCGACGGCATCTGAAGAAAAGGGGGTCATTAGCGTTGCCGGATGCTCATGCAAGTCACCGGAGGCTGGCTCACTGTCAACATGCACGGAGGTGAGAACTATTGCATGAATAGCAGCAATGGCGGGAAAGATCAAAGCTGCGGCCAGACAAGCGCTCCTGAGCCATTCTGCCTTTCTCGCAAAAACACAAGCGGCGACGAGCACGTAATACCTGCGCCAACGTGGTCAGCATAAGACTACTTAGGTAACTAGTCGATGTCTCGCGAAATTGACTACGTGAACAAAATGCTGAACTAACAATACTCTAGACCCTGGACCATACTGACCTGATCAGCGGTAAAAGTCAGTCAATAATGTAAGTTTTGGAATAGTGGTGATGTTGCACGAGTCGGGAAATGCACGTTCCAAAACCAGCCTCAAAGCTGTGTAAGAATGAATGCATGCGAACGCGGCGTATCGTACGTAGCTCATCATCGCAAGGCCCATTGCATGATCCGATTTGAAAGGACAGGAACTCACCCGACACAGGCCAGGCGCACACGACATCAAAGGAGGGAGCAGAAGCATTCGTCGCAAGAGCTGATATGTTGTTTCTGCTGATCAGAGGGTCGAGGACGGAGCTCGTAAGTGCTGGCATGGCCCTGCTGGTCGCAGTCTGGCGGTGTGGACACTGCCTGACTACAGTAACAACACCCTTACGAAGTAGACAGTTGGTGGTTGGATCTGGGTCGAGGTGTGGGTATGGGGTAAAGCGGACGTCAACCCCGGCTGTGGGGAATGAGAGTCGATGCCAGCGAGTGCGAATATTCGAGGCGACGTAGTCTATTCAGTTTCTCGGGTACGAAGCTGTATTCATATGTTGCAAAAGAGAGGAACATGATTCTTGGAATTAGGCAGCGGGATTGCTCTAACAAGGGGCGTTTCTCTGTCTCAGTCTTGACAGAGCAAGCAGGTGAATAACCTTGGAAACGAAAAGGTGAAGGAGAAGATTGAGGCTGGCTTATGCCATGTGAGATATGCATAGGACTACGAAGTACGACGGGGGTTCATCCTCGAGCTGAAAGGCATACCTTACCTAGGTAGGTACCTAAAGTACCTAGGTAGGTAGTCATCCTGATGCATGCGCGTCGACACATCGCATCGTGTTGCACCTTTCCCAACTCCATACCGAGATTCAGTAATCTTACGCCAAGACGATGCTTCGACTGAAGCTTCTACCGCGACCCGGCGTAGCAGTCAACGTCAGCCCTACATTTCGGATCAGGTGATGGGGATCTTGCAAGATTCTGTGGGTTCTGGGGGGGGGGGGGGGGGGGGTGTTCCGTGGCTGGTGATCCCGTTGGAAGAAGAATTCTCGAAGCCCTGGACCGGTTTTCAACCCCCGAACACTGTATGCAGCTAGACTCCATGCCGGTTTTGGTAGGTGAAATGGTGTAGGACGTTCGCTGGCTCGATCTGATTCAGCCCGCGCGATAGTGATTGGCTTTGACTTGCTCACCGCTGGTCAGCCACCAACATCCCATCCATTGACGGTTAGATGGCTGCCCAGGGTGAGAGAGTGTCAGCCCCTGGAGACACTTGGACTTGTACCTGTTCGGAGTGATCAGGCCGAGCTAGAAGCGAGAGGCGTTAGGACAATGGAGGACTCGGAGCGTGGAATGTATTCCGTAAAGATTCAAGAAGTGAATTGATTGAACACATGCTGAAATGGTGCGGAATGATAGGGCACGCATACAACATGAACGTTGTACGGCAGCAGGTTGGCAGGTGTACGGACAGACGGAGTACCAAGAAGTTCTTCCCTCCTCCAGGTTTCGATAGCGGCCCCGGGCCCGGGGTTCTTAGGGTTTTCTTGGAAGTGGAGGCAGTGCTGTGGCTGTGGCGCACTTCATCGATAGTTGATGTTTTAGTGTATCCAAATCCAAACCCAGAGCCTCATCATTCTCATCTCGCCCAATCTCCTCGAGCGCTGCGTCGCTTGTGTCTTTCCTCATCGCGACACAACCTCGCACGTCGGTCTGTGGAAACGGCAAGCGGTCTTGGCCGTAATACGTCCCTATCCGGGTTTTCCCATCTTTATTCTACACTATACCTATACCCACTGATGCCATTGATATTATGGCTATGGCTGCATTGACTGACTGATGGGGCATTATTATGTCTCAATCATCATGAGAAAGGCAGAAAGAGCCTAAGAGGCTACTGAGTTCTACTACTTAGTACAAAGACGCACAGCAACGCTGTCCCTTTCCCCGAGTACCAACTTCTAACACCACCCTTGGGCTTCTGGAGGAACAAAGAAGCTTCAGTTATGCGCCGTTGGGAGCTGACAATACGGATACTTACCTGTCACCGCTTAAATCGAGGTCCAACCGTTGGACAGCCCTGTTATTGGTCTTCGGTCAACGCCCATCTCTTTTTCCCGACCCCACCATCCCCTCGACAACCGACACTGTACCTACCTACCTAGAGGTATTCTCTGCCTTCTTCTTCCTCTCCTCACCGGCAGCCCTAAGTGGGAAAATCCAAAATGTCAGACACGGATCTCAGTAACATAGATCTGGATACTAGTCAAATCAGGTCCTGGCGCTCCATCGTGACCCTCATCGTCTTCGTCGTCACTAGTGAGTCTGGCACCCATGCCCCTCATTCCTTGGGTCGAATCTCACCAAGCAGCGTAACCTGACCTGCCACTGCAGATCTCATCGTCTTGTTTCCCTTCCATATCCCCTTCTTTCTCCCGAGGGTCATCGTGAACGCGATACTAGATGCTCTGAGCGCTCTAAGAATAATCTCCCCCAGGCCTGGTCGCTCTCATCATGGGTGCGATCAACCAGACACCATCCAAAATGGCCACGACAAGAGCGGCGCTTTTGTGCGCCTGAGATTTCCCATGAACTTTGTCACTGCGCCTCTTATAGCAGATCTATTTTTACTGGCTATTCTAGCCATCGGTAGAAAGGAGGTGTCCGAGGGCACCATTGGCGCAAACCACATATCCCCTATAGATATTATGGCCTTTTTCATCACCCTAGCCTACATCGCCATCTCCATTGATGCCTCTGGCCTTATCCGCTTTTTGGCTTTCAAGGTTCTCCAGCTGGGAGGTGAAGTTGGTCACAGGCTATTCTTCTACCTCTATGCCTTCTTCTTCGGTTTGGGCAGCTTCATTGGCAACGATCCGATCATCTTATCTGGAACCGCCTTCCTAGCGTATATGACCCGCGTCTCCAGCAACATTGTCCACCCAAGAGCATGGATTTACACCCAATTTTCGGTAGCCAACATCGCTTCCGCCATCCTAGTCTCCTCCAATCCTACCAACCTCGTCCTTGCTGGTGCCTTCAAGATTCGCTTCATTGACTACACGGCCAACATGATCGTTCCCGTCGTCATAACGGCTATCGTTCTGTTCCCATTTTTGCTGTACATCGTCTTTGCGGATGAATCATTGATACCTCAGTCTATTCAGATGCATACCCTCGACGAGGAAGCTCGGAATCGCAGGCCTGTGAATCCCAATATTCCTAATGCTAGAGGTTTAGCCGAGGAGAAAGAAAACGAACATGTGACCGACAATGAGGGCAAACAGCTCTCACTTGAGGAAATCATGAATCCCTTTCTTGACAAGGGAGGTGCTATGTTTGGAGCAGTTGTCATGGCGGCAACCCTGATAACGATTCTTGCGATCAACGCTGCATTCAGTACCCAGGGTAAAGAGCTCCCCGTCTTCTACATCACCTGCCCCGCCGCCTTCGTCATGTTCTGTTGGGACCTTGTGTTCGGTTGGGTCAACCGCAAAGAGACACGTGAGATCGCACGCAAGGGACGGGAAGAGGTAGAACGCGCCAGAGCCGTGCGCGCGCTCATGCAAAGGGAAGAAGCCGGGCAAGCCACCGCGGTAGAGATGACAGAATTGACTGCGCAACAAGATCCGCCAAAAGCGAATATTGAGTCTGGAGCCCAGGCTCAGCGCACGAGTATGGTTAGCGATGATGCTACCCCGGTGTCGTCCACAAAGGCAGAAGATGACGTTCAAGTAGCAACGAAACATGAAGCACTTACCGGTATCAGATCAAGCAACCAAATAGAGGAGAAAGCGCAGACTAGCTCCGACCGGGAAATGGAGTTGGAGAAGAAGATCTCTCGCGAAATTGCGCGTCAACAGGAACGTGGCAAGGCGACCCTCGTAACTCTGTACGCAGATGCGTACCGATGGTCGCAGGAGACTTTTCCCACGGTCACGGCAGTGATGACCCATCTTCCATGGGCACTCATTCCCTTCGCGTTCTCCATGTTCGTATTGGTGCAGGCGCTGGACACCAAGGGCTGGGTGCCGGTGTTCGCATACGGGTGGGATCACTGGGTCGAGAAGACTGGAACGATCGGTAGTATTGGGGGCATGGGCTTCGTCTCGGTGATTCTCTGTAACGTAAGTATATCCTTCCTCCTTTTTCCCCTCGTCCCGCCCATAGGAGCTAAAACCTTCCAAGTTCGCGGGGACCAACATTGGCACCACCATTCTCCTATCCCGCGTGATCCAGGCCTGGCAAGCGATTCACATTCACAACGGAGTCCCCATCACGGAGCGCACCTTCTGGGCCACGGTATATAGCATGGCTCTGGGGGTCAATTACGGCGCTTTCAGCACTACGTTCAGTGCCTCACTTGCAGGCCTACTTTGGCGCGACATCCTCGCCCGCAAGCACATCCACGTTAAGGCCTTCGACTTCGCCCGCGTCAATCTCCCCATTATCGCTATCGCCATGACCGTCGGCTGCGTCATCCTCATAGGGGAGGTCTATATCATACGCGGTCTCGACCCCATTCCCCTGGGGTAGGGAGAGGGAAATTTGTAATGATGTTATGATGTCAATGCCGAGTAAAAGGAGAAAAGAAGAGGGAGTAGGTCAGGATGCGTGTAGATGCTTCAGATTCTCCGTATATAGCCGCTTTACTTTTTAAAGTCTAATTTTCCATGCAGCTATATGGTAGCAATTGAACTACCTATCTGTCTTCTGTAATAAAACTGCATGTAGCATGATGTATCGTCACAGCTACCAGCATACCTTGGGCCTAAAGTTTCTTCGGTGATTGGTTCACTGAAAGACTCACTGTATCCTGTTGTCCTTACCCTTCAAGCTTTTTTCTTTTCTCTACTCAAGGGGAAGAGAATCAAATTGTTTACTTCAAGCCGTCCGCAGCGATTGATGCCCGACCGGATCAGCAATGATCGAGGAATGGGGTCACGAGTCACGCAAATGACTACTCGGTACTGCAGATTGAAGTTACTTACACCATCGCCTAACAAGACAGCGAAGGCGATGAATGTTAGTGTGATGGTCAAGATGTCCAAAATTGACTGCCGACGTCGATGAGACATGGGACTCCGTCGTGAAACAAACTCAGGCCAACTATCTGCGGATCAACACTTCGAGTGCCACGGATTTAGTATGGATTGGCGAAGTTATAAACCACCCCTAATCAGAAGCCCGCACTATTCCAAGCCCCAGAACCGCTATTTCTTAGACAGAAGATAAATCTCCCCCTCCTGACTGTTGTCGCTTCCCACAAACAGACCACGGCCAGCAGGATCCCTAGGAGGAGACGCAATGTCAGCAACTATACACAACAAGTCCCAATGCTACAGGGACCCAAGAGGCACTCACCATCCGGCCGCAGTCAGTCTGAAGCAGTTGCTCATGGTCAGGCCGTTGGCCGTGCAGCCGGCCGGGTTCTGGGCCGAGAAGATGGTGCGGTACCCCGTCATGCTGTCCGGCGGCGCCACGGGATCGTAGGCGCCGCTCGCGAGCCGGGTGAAGGGGATCTCGACGACCTGGAAGCCGGCGGGCGGCTGGCGGTCCCAGCTGCCGTGCAGGGTCACGTACATGTTGGTCGCGTTGGCGTCGAACGCGTTCCAGATGGGCGCCGTGTGCGCCGGCAGCGCGAGGCGCGGCGCCGTCGCCTTGTTACTGCAGTCCGCGTCGCTCTGCACCCCGTTCCCCGCCGCCAGCATGAACTGCGCGCCCGTCTTCAGGCCCCCACCACGGGCCGCGAACGGCGCTGGGTCCCAGACCGAGAAGCAGGTCGGGTACCCGTACCAGACGTCGCGGGCCGTGAGTGGGTCTCCGACTGGTTACGGAGAGGAGAGAGATGTCAGCGGCAAGGTGGTTATCGTACACATCTTCAAGAGGAAAGAAAAAAAAGAAAAAAGAAAACAGAAAACAGAAAACACCATGAATTAACGAAACTTACGATTGTTCAGCTTCTCGGCCGGGTTATCCTTGTGGATGTCCTGGCCGTTGAGCGTGAAGTCGTCCCCGCTGTTCTCCACGCCCCAGACGACGCCGGCCGGGTCCTGGACGAAGCCGATCTCGTTCCGCAGGCCGTAGGCGAAGACCTCGCCGGCGGTCTTGTAGTCGTACCCGGCCGCGGGGGCGGCGGCGGCGTCGAAGATCTTGATGATGGCGCGGCCGGCGGCGGGCTGGGCCGACGCCATGTCGAGGTTGGCGTTGGACCCGACCTGGACCAGGACCAGGTCGGGCCGCGACGCCACCACCATGACGTTGCGCGTCGCGTGGATGCCCGGGTCCATCCCCGTCACCACCGTCTTCTGGCCCGTCGCCGTCCGGGCCGCGGCGTCGTACGCCCACGAGTACACCGCCCGCTCCCCGCTCGCGTACAGCGTCTTGCCGTCCGGGGTCAGCGCCAGCCCGTGGTTCAGCGCGCTGCTGCTCGCCAGCATGGCGGTGCTGTTGATGCACCCGTCAGGCCCGAACGTGTGAACCGAAATCCCCTTCCTCGCCTGCGCGACCAGCAGGTTGCCCAAGGGGTCCCAGGCGACCGTCCGCACCCCCGTCAGACCCCCGGCCATCTTGACGACCGACCATCCCTCCGAGACCGTATAGGGGTAGCGAATCGCCGAGACACCGGCGCAGCTTGCGGGGATCGGGAGAGGTGCGACCTGGCCCTGGACCCGACCTGTGAGGAGTGCAGCGTCAGTATTGGACCAGACCGTGACGGCGTTGGTCTAATATCCTACTGTTGCCTAACAAGGCGACCAAGCCTGTAGTGACTGCTTGCCAACGCATGATTTGAAGGTTCTTTTTTTTTGTCTCTTTCTCGCCAAAGCCCAGGAAATCTATCTCTCCTCTGATCGATCAGGGAGCCTGAGTCCTTCCAAACCTGAACCTTGCGCCCCATGATCCAGTACTTAACTGCCTGAGCCCGGAGCTACTCGATCAGTCTCCTATAGTGAAAGCACTATGGATGGGCACCTCATTTCGTAGTGCGCGAATAGCTAGCAGATGTCAATATCCACGGATACCTGCCCTTCGGCAAAACTCCGTACTCCGCACCGAGGCGAGCGGCAGATGCTCGAGGCGAGCCCTGGAGGGACGCGGTGGGGATCGGTGAACGAAGTTATTTATATTAACCGGGGCGTCTGGGGTGCAGACTCCCGCAGAACTTTAATACGTTTCTAAAGACAGATACAAACGATAGTCCATTGGCTCATTGGGGTACATTCGTATGCTAGCGCCTGGACCTCCAAGGCCCGCAGGTGAGTGTTCCAGGTTAGGGCAGCAGGGTTGTTGGATAAGGGGTACATAAGACTTCCTCTGGTGAAGAACATCAGATCTTAAGCACGGTGAGCCCTCTCCGCGCTTGGGAACTACTAGTCAGTGAGGAAGCATAGAGTTGGTTGGGCTTCCCTGAAGCTCTCAAGAAAGTTGACTGTAGCTGACTAGATCCATTCATTGAGACAAGAGGCCAGGATATAAGTCAACGACGGATGAACATAACAGCCAACGACGACGTTTGCCTTATCACCATAACTCCCATGTCATAACATAATCTTCATACGATATCAGGATCCCCGCTCCATAAATATGGGTTAGACACCAGGCGATACTAAGCCTTCGACATCAACCTTGTCAAAGACCGCCAGTGGTCAAAGAAACCTTTCCCCCTATGCCTTGACTTAAGTAGTTTCGAAGGAATCAATACGGAGGCGTCCTAAGCCCCTCGCGGCAATACATGGCTAGCATTACGTGACGCTGGCTGCCCTCCTAACCCCCAATTTCCCACGGCCTATCATCGCTCCGGACCACGAGATGGTAAGTCTTTACTCCAAGTCCTTCGGATTGAGACTTCCGTACTCCTCTTCAGGCCAAATCTAAACCAACCAACCTAAGCACGGAAAACGTTGCGGATGCTGCACGGATCCTCAACGGAATAGCAGAAGCAAGTCTTTTTTCCTCCTGTTATGTTTGAACGCGTTTCATGTTCACATGAATTATATCAAAACCCAAATGGATATTCATGGTATCACCCTGGAAAACTCCTTGCACGATATACCTCCTTGAATTGAAATTTCATTTTTTATTTTCCACTTTATTTGGGGCCCGTGAAATCTTCCTTGGTCTAGAGAACTTCGTTTATTCTTTTCTCTTCTTTTTGCTCATTTTCAACCCGCATATTCGAAATTTGACACCTAGTTACACCATTCTGGCTTTGATACTTGTGAGGTCTTTTGATATATTCATAGATAGGTTCTTACTGTCAAGGGTTAGAAATCTGTCTCTCCTGGCCCCCCTAACCCGTCTTTTAGGGAGCTTAACGTTTCTGATATCACCATACGTAAGGCAGAGGAGGGATCACGTGAGGTCCGATGTAGCTGTCAATATATCTGTTGCGAGGACCATGATTATTTTTTCATATTCCCGATTAACTGACGTCGATCGAGCCGGAGGGTCCCGATGTTGTCAATGATGATCCTCATGTCTCTCAAACAGGATGTAAGGTTAGTATGTAGATCATGGTTACCCAGGCGCACAACTTATATGGGTCACGCACAGTCTAAAAATGTCTTTGTGATGTTGCATATTCAAGTTGCGGCATTAGTTCTATTCCTGCGGTCTGTATACTCAAATCGTAAGGATACCCTCCCTTACAGCTGCTCATGCAAATATGAAGCTTTGCTTATCGTTCGTACACGTGATGATGTGCTAATCATCGATCAATCACTTTGATCTCAGTCATCGACCTTTTCGATTTTCAGACCCCATGGGTCTGATTTAATCAGCTCCGAGGCTGTCGGGTTTCTGAACTTCTTTCGAGGGACGTATAATTCAGTACCCTGAAGATACCTGGGTTTCCTCAGTAGTGGAGGCACCCCCCTTTGCTTCTGGACCAAGCGTAGCAACTTTTCCATATCTGTCATCGTGTCCTCCTCTACGTCGTGTCGTTCCACGCCGAACATAGGAGCGCCGGCCTCCCCGACGATGTCCGACTCTTTTCCTTCCTCCCATGGCCGGCGGCTGAAATCCCATGGCTGGCAGGTGTATGGATGTCGAAACAAGACATACTCATGGAATAGATGCTCTTTCCACTCCAGCTGCTTACAGTACATTGAGCCAGGAAGGGCCTCCCATAACATACCGGCGGGTCGCGTAGTCTCCATGATAACTTGCTGGCAGCCAGATTGGCCGACAGAAAAGACGAAGGTGTGATTGTCAACTTTCACGAAACCTTCCTGAAAGCCAAATTCGTAGCTCAAAACCTGGATACCCGCCAGGTTCAATATTTCCTCGTCCTCAAACACGTACCGAGAAGATTGTGCGTAGATGGGAATGTTTTGAATGCCTTGATACCATATCTCACTCATCACATCTGCGATGGTTATGGCGGCCGCGTGTCGCGAGCGGTTCGTAGCATTGAGCTTTTTGGTGAGGGCTGCCTTCCCTGGATCATCTTCCGGGTGTGGGGGGGTGCTGCTCATGCTTCCCAAATCAAAACACACAATTTTGTCAACTCCAACGATCATATCATTCTTGATACCCGATTCAATAGCGAAGCGAAGCGATGACGCGTCCCGACTCCGATCCCAGAGAGCCTTCTCGTCCATGAAATCGTTCTAGGCCTCGCCTATGCCGTACGTTGTACTTGATGGAAGATAGTCTAGCGTCATATGGTAGTCCTCCTCCATGATATCAGCGGCTTTTAAGGCTTGACTGAGATTAGGATCCTTGGGATCCAATTCCCGTATCTCAGGGGGTAGGAAGGTGGGTTCGATTCCTCGGGGGCGTAGCATGCATAGGTCGCCCAGACTTCCCGTTTCGATATACGCCATCAGGTGGCTCTCATTCTCCGCTACCCAGTTTGCTCTCTTGATGATGGTCTCCCATCTTCGTGGATCGTCTGATGCCATGCGCAGAAGTGCTTCTCGATGCGGCCGTCTGCCCCGTACGATCCAGATTCTTTCGTGGCCGTGGTTTGGCGCGTGAGTCAAGGGCCAGTCGGTTTTCGAGAAAAACTTGCCCGGGTCCATGGCGGCGTCGAGCTGCGAAGTATAGACAGTAGTATAATGCGGTGAGCGTACCAATGATGCTTTGTCGTTGGAAATAAGTACTGGCTAGAAATGAGAATTGAGTAGGAGAGGTTTGCAATTGATGGCGGATGGATATAGTGAAAGGTTATGCCCAAAGATCCCAGCTCCAGGTCATGATTGGCGCCACAGAATGCAAGTGTATTTGGCTCAAGCACCTACCTATTTAGGTACTTAAGTAGGTACATATGCCTGGGACCGTGCAATGTATCTGAACAAGTGCGAGAAGGTGCGATTTTTCTCGCCACTACAGATTATAGCCTAATTAAGCTTTTATAATAAGCTCTTATATCTATTATAACTTATTAAATAATAGTGGGTATTATTTAATTTTAGGTGTTTTTTAATAATAGCTTTAGCGTTTAAATTTTACGATGCTTACGATATTTTATTTTTAGTGTTTTATTTTATTTTTATTATTTTTTATTATTTTTATCGTTTTTTTAACGTTATTAGCGTTATTATGATTATTATTGCCTTTTTTTAATATATTAATAGCTTAATTCGATTTTAAAGGTTCGATTAATAATAATATTTATAACGGGATAAAAAAACTAAAAATTAAAGCTAATTCATACGTTAATAATATTTTTTAATTTATAAACGTTTTTATTAAAGATTTTATTATTTAATAGCTTTTTAATATATTAATTTTATTATTTAAAAAGTTTTTTTATAAGGAAAAAGTTTAAAAATAGGTGAAATATATTAATAAATTTATTTTTTAAAGCGATTTTTTTATAATAACTTTTAAAATAAAGATTAATATTTAATAAATATAAATAAATTATATTTATTTTTAAATATTTTAATTTATATAATTACGTATAATTAAAAAGATATTAAGGATTTTTAAAATAAAAAAACGATCGATAAATTTTATTATTTTTTTATTTATTTTATTATAAAAGATCGATTTTAAATCTTTTTTTAACGATTTTATATTTTTAACGATAATTATTAATATAAAATTAACTTCGACAAAATTTAGAAATTTAGCGATTTTTTTTTAAAAAAAAATCGGCTTAATTTATAACGTTTAATTTAAAAATTATAATCGATAAAATAATTATTAAATATAAAAAAAAAAGCTATTTTATTATAATAATAAATAATAAACTTAAAAATTATAGTTATAAAATTTAAAAGTGTGTTATTATTAATTATTTTTTAATATAGCTTTATTTTATCTTTAAATTAAATAAATATAAATTATATATAATTAGCGTGCTTTAATAATTATTAAAGCGCTTTAAAGTTTATTATATAAATTAATAATTTATTTCTTAATGTTATTTTTAATAATAAATAATAATTAATATTATTTTAAATAAAAAATAACTTATTAATAAATATATAATATATTATTTTTTATTTTATCGATCATTTTTTTTTTAACTAAATATTACATTTTTATCGATAATTTTTTTTAACTCCCCCTATTTTTATTTTTAGCTTTATAAATATAATTATATTATTATAAATATAACTTATTTAAATTATAATATTATAGTTAAATTTTATAATCTTAAAAATAAAAAAGATTTATTATATAATAAATTATATAATTATTTAACTTTTAATAATTTAATTAATTAATTTATATAATAAAATAATAAAATAGCGTTATTTTTATTTATATTTCACTTTAATAAAAAACGCATTTTATAAAAACAAATAAAATTAATAATAAATATATTTATTATAAAAAAATACGTAAAAAGTTCGATAATAGCTAAAAAAAACCTATTTATTTTAGCTATCGTAAATAATTATAATTATTATATAAATAGCATTAATATTATTAATTATTTACGATTTATTTAATAATAAAAGTATTATATTTATTATAAAAACTAAAAGTTATTTTTTTATTAATTTTTAATATATATTATTATTTATAATATATTTATTTTTTAATAAAACGATAATTTATTATAAAAGCTATTTATATTTATTATTAAATAAAAAAATATATTATAATAGCTATTATTAAAAAATATAGTTTAATTATAAATATACGTAAAAAAAGTTTTATAATAACTTTAAAAAAAAGGCTTTTAAATTTATTAAATAACACGATTTAAATTATTATAATAAACGCATTATATATTAAATTTATTAAAGCAATTATATATTAAATATAAAAAAGCATAATTTATTTAAAATATTTAAAAAAAAAAGCAAAATAAACGTTTAAAGCCTTTTTTAAAAACGTTATAAAAATGCTTAAATTATAATATAATAATTTATCGAAATAATATTAAATATTAATATATATAATATAAGCAAAAGTTTTAAAAAGCTAATGTATTTTTCTTAAAATTAATTTTATTAGCTGCTAACTTTTTATTATCGTGGGTTTTAAAGTAGCGAGAAAAATCGCACCTTCTCGCATTTGTTCAGATAAGTGTGGTGGTGATGTAAGCTACTGCAATAGAGGTTGCCAGAGGAAAGGACTCTCGACCGTGAGAAGGATAGATGATACAACTGCTGACTTCTGTACGGAACGAATCAGACTACATCCATGGTAGGATCTAACCATCTCTTGCCCGCGGAACAGAACATCATTGTCGGCTTGTCTTTCTAAGCGGACATGATGATTGGAGAGTGGATATGTGGGTAGATTGTAGATAAATATGCGCGCAGATGTGTGGGTAGACTATGTGAACAGAATAATAAGGGAGAAGGAAGGATTCTGCATAGAATACAGGAAGAGCTCCTTTCAAAAGATACAGGAATTAGTCGGAAGCTTCGAGGTTCTTGTTGCTTCATTGTATACTACTTACTTAATCCGATAAATTACTTACATGTTGGTACCTAGGTACCCAACAGTGACCATGTGTACCATAAACCAATACTCATCGCAGATACGCTCGAGCCCCCTGACTGACATCCAACATCATGATCCAACATCGAATCCGGGTCCGAGAACCGAATCCTGATGCTGGAGTATGCTGGGACCCCGACGGCGCAATCATTGGCATTCATCGTCTTGTCCCTCTTCTCCTTCTTCTTTTTCTTCTCCCTAGTGTCCAGGCGATTCTGCATTCGGCGTGGGTCCCCCCTTTTCCTATTTCAGTCCCACCGTCCACGGAAATAAAGCATGTTTTCTCCGCCACAGCAATTCCCTATCAATCTAGATAGGTAGGTAGTGATCGCAGCATCAGAAGCAGTGTCGCAGCATATGTCACCAAGAAGTTTACTGAGCCTCAGCCCGAGGTCATCGTCCATGATAGGGCATTAAAATGCCGTTGATTGTCTACCCCACGTTCCGGTATTTACTTCCCCCCAATCCAGTCTTGGGACTCTTGGCTCTGCAATGCGGACTGGTGAATCAACAACCCCTATTTCAACCTCGATACGCTGTAGTACAATGGATACATTGCGACCAGACCTCTCAGCCTGTGAACCATTTAAAGGGGTTAGATTTCGGTAGAACGAAAAGCGTCCCACGAGTCCGTTCCTGATCCGATGCCCTGCGATCCGCCTTCGACATTCCTTAATAGTCACTTATTCCGCCAATATAATTCAGGCATTAAGCCTTACCTACATGGTACTCACTGGAGCAGAAACCCCACTTACAGCGACGATAACAGACGCCGTTGCTACCTGCAGATCTTGGATTCCGGCTCCAGACTCGTTTATGTGTAGCATCCGACGGCAGACTGGCAGGTTGCCCCGGACGAGAATGGGCTCTCCCCATGTTGCGGCCCAATTAAAGTCTTGGGCGCATACACGATGTTAATGCGGAGACCAATGAACGACCCCGGTGTCCCCTCGAGATCTCTCTCCAAAGCAGCGAATGCAACTCACTTTTCAGTCTTCGGACACCATCTTCCCCATCGGGCAGTCGCCTTTTCGGTCCGCCGTCGGCAGTAACGATGGCAGTTCGATTTTGCCCATCTATTGCCGGGGCACCGGGAATGCTCAGCGCCTTCATATACGAGGCCGCGTCCCGGGCCCCCTCCAGCGGTCATCTCGGTACATTGGCAGATTGAATGCAGACGATTTCTCGAATCTTATTCGCATGGGAAGTCAGAGTCGATCTTGTATCCTCTCACCATGTTGTACCGATCCTCCATCAAGAGCTTCACTGCTCTTCTACTCGCCCCTTTCAGCTATGCGGCCTTGACGACGGTCTCCAACTGGGGTGAGAACCCGACCGATCTGCAGATGGCCGTGTACCTGCCCGCGACAGTGGCCGAGAACCCGGCCGTCATCCTGGCCGTAAGACTTAAGTCAAGCACCGAACATGTCTTACACTCGGGTATACTGACAATGCCAATGTACAGTTGCACGGCTGCGGAGGGACGGGGAGCCTGTATTACCAGCAGTCCCCTTATGACACGTACGCCGATGAGCTCGGCTTCATTGTCATCTACCCCACCACGACCAAGGACAGCCACTGCTGGGTGAGTTCACACATGCGAACCACGAGATGTCTGTCTGGAGCATCTCTCGAAGTTTCCAAATGAATAAATACTGAACATGCCCCGCGGGGAACAACGGCTGATATACTCATTCTCGCCCACAGGACGTGGCCTCGGACGCGACCCTGACGCACGACGGGGGAGGCGACAGCAACGGCCTCGTGAACATGGTCAACTACGTGCTCGAGACGTACAACGGCGACGCGTCGCGCGTCTTCGCCACGGGCTCGAGCTCGGGCTGCATGATGACCAACGTGCTCCTGGCCGCGTACCCGGACGTGTTCGCGGCCGCGTCGTGCTACTCGGGCCTGCCGGCGGGCTGCCTGCTGGGCTCGCCGGGCTCGAGCCCGACGAGCGCGGACCAGACCTGCGCCCAGGGCGGCCTGGTCCTGACCGCCGACGAGTGGGCCGCGCGCGTCTACGACATGTACCCGGGCTACGAGGGGCCTTACCCCCGCATGCAGACCTGGCACGGCGAGGCCGACTTCTTCGTCAACTACCCCAACCTCGCCGAGCAGCTCAAGCAGTGGTCCACCGTCCTCGGCGTCGACTTCGCCCGCAACGTCACCGACACGCCCCAGTCCGGGTACACCGAGATCGTTTACGGCGACGGCACGCAGTTGGTTGGATATTCCGCCCGCGGGGTGGGGCATACCGTCCCGGTGCACCAGGAACAGGACCTGGCGTGGTTCGGCTTGATCTAGGTCACCGTCCATAGAGAGTCGTGAATACGATTGATTGTTTGTTTGTTTCTCGCATACCTAAATGCCCCTTGTGCTGTGCACTGACTCAGAAGCCCCTGGCGAAAAGGGGTTTGGTAAGACTTGACTGTAAGACTTCCAACGTACGGTAAGCCCTTTACCGACCATGCAGTCAGTGCTTTAACCTGGCTCATACTCGTTTATTGTTTTTTTTTCTTTTTTTTTTTCATGTAGCATGTCTTCAGATACCAAGTTAACCCTGTGCTGACAGTGGCGAAGATTGATGTATTATTTTTCTAATTACTCATCTGGCAAGTGATCTCCGAGGTCCGTGGTCCAATCCATAGCTGAGCTTATCAAGCTGTCCCGGCGGCCATCTGCTCCTGTGTGAATGTCTGCATTCCGATGGTGAACTGCACCAGGGTGTCATAATCCAGCCGGTTTACCGGCCTCTCCCATCCTAGTTCGTATGGTAGACGTTCGTTCACTACGAATTACGAATACGGTCAGCCAACTCTCCCGTCCGCGACTTTCTAGTCCCCGTTCGTCTTAAAAAAAAAGGGGGGGGGGGGGGGGGGGGGGGGGGGGGGGGGGGGTTCAAGGTGGAGAAAAGGATATAGTTAGTAGTTGGGGCGCAGGGGTAGGCATATCTTACCGAAAAAGTACTGGATCAGCTCCTTGGGGGTCAGGATCTGGTTCTTGACATCGGCCTCGAGGTTCCACTCGCCGAAGACGAACTGGTAAGCCGCCGTCTCGCCGTACTGGAAGCTCATGCCGAGCTCGGGGAAGGTGAAGCGGGCGTTGGTGGAGGCCGCGGTGATGGTGCGAGCCGTGCGGGCCCTGGTCGCCATCTCGACGTCGATGGTGTCGCCGACAAAGTACGCGAGCGTCTCGTTCCAGGCCTCCTCATTGAAGACGTCTGCCGGGCCGAAAAAGGAGTCCTGACGACTAGAGCGTAAATGGTCAGCCGTAGGGTTGGTTCACAGGTGAGGGTTGAGCGCAACAATAAATGGGCCACTCACCTCAAGCTAGCATCGTGCTCGAGAATGTTGTGCGTCGTGAGTTCGGCCAGGTTGATGGTCGTCGCGTTCGGGGCCGGGTTGGTGGGCTGCGCGAAGTCGTACAGGTCCGTCACCACCGAGCTATCCCAGTTCAGAACCTGGTCAAGCACTTTGATGGCCATGTCTCTGCTGATGTCCCTGCCATTCCGCGGCAGGTAGCCGTGGTTGGCCAGACTGTTCAGCATAGGACAAGGGCCCCGTTCTATTGAGTTGAGGAGAGCGAAACAAGTCAGTCTTCGTAGGCTCAGTCACGATCATACTGATCAGGGAGGGCGCTAACTCACGGTCGCCATCGCCGGGTGCTTTCCATTCCCCGGCGTCGGAGGGCAGCGCGAATACGGGCGCGAGGACGGGGCCTAGGGCGGCCAGGAGGGTGACGAACTTCATCTTGACAAGAGGCCGAATGTCGATGATCTTTTAACAGCAACAACCAGCTTCAAGATCCTCATGGCGAATAATTCGGGTCTTTATACTCGTCAGCGTTCCAGTGACCGTATAAGTACATTCTGCATTTCCCCCCTGGGTCGTGCCAGATCGCTTGCAGCGGGAACTCAGAGCGCTTTTGCTGGGGTCATGGACCCTGATGCAGGATCTAGATCTAACGTGTTGTCTAGACCATCGCGGAAGCGCTTCCTGTAATTTCATCGCGAAAAAGAGCCAGGCATGTACCTGCATGGCCCGATCTTGAAGGCCGCAACGGGAGTAGTAGGCCGCAACGGAAGTAGTAGATGCAGCCGGCCCCGAATTATCCGAGATATCTCGTCTCTCCACCCTTGCACCCGAGCCCGCACTCGCACCGAGTACGAAGTACTTACCCATGAACGAACGGTACGGGCGAAAGAGGAGGCTCATATTACCAATCGAGAGTTTTAAAGCCAAGACCTCATCGTGTATCGGTAGTTTGACTACTTCTGGTTTGGCGGTAAGATGTTGAAGATATCACCATGGTAGTAGAGCCGCCGGATGGGCATTTCGAGTATCCCTTGACTGAATGGAGCTCCCCATGCATTTGCCCCTCTCAAGCCGGTTGCGAGTTGCTCATGCTGTGACATCGCGGAGAACAAAGGATCGAGCGAGACTTGGCCTAAGCGACAGTCACAAGTATGTCACTCAAGATATTTCCTGTGTAAAATCAAAACATAAGCTTAATATCTACATAAGAGCTAGTAAGATGGAGATTCAAGTGACTGAGAAAAAAGAAACCCGGATTTTCTAATGCTCTGCCAAAGAAACCAAGTGCCGGAATACTGCAGTACTTTAAGAACTCGATGGCCTGTGGAGCGTCGGCCCCGTCGAGCAAATGTTCGCCGAGCACAAGCCGCCTTCCTTAAATGATTTCCAGACGAGTGTCAGGGGATGCGAGGTAGCCAAGGTCAAGAAAGAAAAGAAAGAAAGGGGAAACCCCTTACGTACCCATACTGTACTCTGTGTTCTGATTTTTTTCTAGGTTGGCAGGCTGACGGGTTGGAGTAAAGTGCCAGATCAGAGCGAGATGTCATTGATGATTACCTAGGTAGAGTGAGAAATCACACGATCACCAAAGCGTGTGCTGATGAAGTTACCCCTATTTCCCCTTGGCAGCTTGGTTAAGCCCGGAAGACATCTCCAGTAGACCTGCATGCTAAGGTTACTCCACACCTAATGGGGAGGTAGCCCGAACTCACTGACCGAAGATCTTAGTCCCCTGCTACTCCGTAGTACTCGGGAAACCCGACGGCACCCGCTTGAGAATCGACCGATATCCTCGTCCCCCATTTATGGCGGTCGAGGCGCTTGCCGGGTAGGGGGTTTACATTTCCTACAACTTGTTCAAATCCTCCTGTGCTCCTAGATCATGACCCGGTCCCTGCCTGTGGAGGTTCGCCTCAATCGTCGGTGTTCATTGTCCTCGCAACGACTATTGGCCCGCTTGGCTTCCACCCGTTGATGAAGTTCCCAGGTCTTTTTTTCAGCTCCTCTGTCAAGTTCCCCCTCTCACTGGCACACGTTATGACATGACCGTCACCTATGGCTATGGCGCCTGCATGAGGCCGGGAGTGAGCTGCGGTACGTTCCTCATCTGGTGGTTGACTTCCTCAAGGTCGTACACCCGATCGCGCCCTCTCTCAACGCAGGGCATACCATATGCCCGCGTGGTCAAAGTCCCGAGGGTGGACCAGATTGATGGGCATTGCCGCGCCGCCCGCCCTCATAGAACTGGGGATATTTCGTCGAGAAATGCCTTGGAGGACGAATGAAGATGAAAGAGGAGACCATCAGGATTGAATGGAAGGATTTATTTCACTACCCCTTCTATGCTGGCGATCCAGGGCCCGAAAGAGGCTGAGTCCTTGAGGAGCTGTACGCGAATGCGAGTCCCTGATCATCGCAGGCTCAGATAAGACTGCAATCGTCCTATCGGTCATGTTTTCTGCCTCGCACGTAGCTCCGATGTACAGGGTAGGCTAGCGGACGGGATCACCTTGACATTCTCCAGCGGTGACGAATTCGCAGAGGTGGAAGCTGAACGTACATATGCGGATACCTCCACGCCTTTATTCAGGGGGTCCTCCACATAAGTCCACCGGTCAGTGGCGAGACCTTCCGCGTGGTGCCGAAATGGGGCGCGGTAGTGGAAGGTCAGTACGTCCTCGAGGGTGCCCGCGTCAGCACCGGTTCTACTACACCCAGAACGTATATTCGGAGCCGGTCCGACCGAGTTCATCCCGGAGCGCTAGGTTATGGGCGAGAAGGGGGCTACCCCTCGAAATGCTTGGAGTTGGCTGTGCTGTGAGGAGTTTATGCATCTTCCCGCCAGGCGCCCGTATATGTCCTCGTAAGGCCTTGGCCTGACCTAAGTATCGCCACGATCGTGTATGACCTCGAGATCATGCGGGACCCGACGAACAATCTAAGAGCGGGTGACCCCAAGAAGTGGCGAATCGGCGCGGGATTGATCAGTATAGGACACACGGTACTTCCGCCTCCTCGAGAGATGGTCCGATGTTTCATTGCAAGGAACGAGGCATAAAATCAGGCTGTTCCTGCGAGGACATGAGAGTTGTCTGGGGCGGCTCGTTGATCACGGCGGAAGCGGGACCTGTCAATCAAATCAATCGCCTTCCATTTTGGAACCCATTGACAACCGCTTTACCCACGGCTTGGGTCAATGACACCATCCCCGAGGAGGAGCACACCGCGCTTCCAAGGCCCATTGACTCCCCTCCTGTCGATGCGAAATGTCTACAAACAGTAACTGATGTCTCAATCCGTCATGGCCTATCATCTTCACGCATTCTGCAGACAGTTGCGAGTCGGCCAGCTCGTCCCCAACAAAGGGCCCGCATATTCCTGCTGGCAGTCAGTCAATTGGTTTGAATTGAGCGAGATCCAAGCCGTCGGTGAACGATCCAATGTGGCGGAAATCATGACACATGTGACTCTCGGGTTATGCTACGCAGCCACCAACTGCATAACCTACCTAGGCAGGTCGATAACCTACATGTGTAGGTATACAGGGTTGCATCGCTAGGACACAGTGACTACTAGAAGCACCCCCTCACATGCATAATGACCTGATGGTTAGGTAGTATCTGGGGAGGAGACTTACAACATAACGTGCGTTTTTCTACAAGTCCTAAACGGTGCATGAAGGTAGCTCTCTATCTGCATGTAACTGTACCTAGGCTAAAAACCAAAGTACACGAATACGTGTGGGTTTGGTTTCCTGAGAGGGGGGGTGTGATTCATATTATACGCAGCAACGTTTACTACCACAGTCCTTTCAGGAGCAATGGTACATATCTCATCAACTTACACCCCTGATCTATGCGTACCTGCAGGCGACCAAGAGGCAAAAGCATCAATCGAGAGTCCATACAGCTGTTGCCGCGTACATCGCATCAATTCGATATTCATGCCTCCTTGCACCTTCTGTCTGCGTCCCATTGCGTGATACATTCGTCCTTTAGGGGGCACTTGGATCATGGAACTCAGCGAGCAGCAGAAACGGATCCTGGATGAGCAGCTTAGTGGTCGCCCCCCTGACGACCTTCATGGCAAGAAGGGCATTCTCGGGTTCACGACTTCACGCGACAGAGTTATACTTCTCGTCAGCGTGCTTGGTGCCGTACTCGGCGGTGTCTTGACTCCTCTCATCGCGGTAGAGTCTTGTTGAGTCCCATCATATGGTATACGGAGGATGCTGATCTTTGTGCAGGTCATCTATGGTCAGCTCGTGGGCGTCTTTGGGAACTTCGCAACGTCCTCTTCCACGGCCTCCGAGACCAGAGACAGGCTAGTCACTTTCTCTCTCTACTATGTCTACGTCGCGGTTGCGATCTTCGCCCTCATATACGTATCCACGGTCGGGTTCTATTATGTCGGAGAACGGGTGGTGCGGTCCTTGCGTCAAGCCTATCTCAAGGCGATCCTGCGCCAGAATATGGCCTTCTTTGATGCTCATGAGGCTGGCGGGATATCTACGCGCATCATGTCCGACATGGGGACCATCCAGGAAGGAATCACGAGCAAGATATCTGTCGCCCTCACGGCGGTGGCCACATTCGGCGCCGCTCTGGTCATCTCTTTGATCGAGCACTGGAAGACCGGCCTCATACTGACCCCGACCTTCTTGCTGATGGCAATATTCGGCAGCCTGACCGGGTCTCGGGCTCTGAAGGCGCATATGAAGGCTAAGCCGGCTGGTGACCAGGCCGCCAACATCGCTCAAGAAGCTCTGTCATCGATAAGGCACGTATTTGCCTTTGGACTACAGGATCGCCTTGCGGTAAAATATGATTCGTATCTGCAGACGGCCGGCAACCTCAAGATCAAAGCCCAGACTGTCATCTCGCTCTTCATCGCTTGGTCGAACACTGCACCTGTCCTCGTGTATGCCCTTTGTTTCTGGGCAGGGTCTATCTTTCTCGTCCGAGGCGAGGTATCGGCCGGCCAGATTGCCACCATAACTCTGGTCGTAAACATGGGCGCCTTCGCCATCCTTAGGATTGCCCCTTCTGCGCAGGCTCTCGTCTCGACTGCTTCCAGCATCACTGCTGTGCTGGGACAGATGACTCGCCGTTCTACGCAAGACCCTTTCGACATGTCTGGAACCACGTTGAATGACTTGAAAGGAGACATCGAGTTTGAAGCAGTCAGTCTCGCCTATCCTCAGCGGTCAGAACATCTGGTGCTGGACAATGTCTCCTTGAAGTTTCCGGCAATGAAGTGCACCGCTATAGTGGGTGCTTCTGGAAGTGGGAAGAGCAGCATTATTAATCTACTTGAACGCTTCTACGAGCCGATTAGTGGAGAAATAAGTAGGTATTAGGTAGTGACGCTCGGCTATACATAGTCATCTGACGTATCTAAAAATGAAATTGTTGATGTGCTGACCAAAAACAGCTATCGACGGTGTGAACATTCAGGCCCTGACATTGCGGTGGTTGCGTAGTCAGATGGCACTGGTCGGACAACATCCAGTGTTGTTCGACACCAGCATCTTCGAAAACATCCGCTACGGGGGCGTCTGCCTGCCAACGCAGTTTTCGGGAGGCCGAGTAGAAGAGCAAGTCTTCTCCGCGGCAAAAATGGCGAATGCCCATGACTTCATCATGGCATTGCCCGAGGGCTATCAAACCCGGGTTGGCGAGAACGGGGTACAGCTCTCGGGAGGCCAGCGCCAGCGCATTGCCATAGCGAGGGCTCTGATCAGAGACCCTAAAATCCTCTTGCTCGACGAGGCGACCTCGGCTCTGGATTCCAAGTCCGAACTAGCGGTCCAGGGGGCTCTGGACATAGCTGCGAGCAACCGGACGACCATCGTGGTTGCGCATCGTCTTAGCACGATTCGCAATGCGGATAATATCATAGTTTTGTCCCAAGGCCTTGTCGTCGAACAGGGAACTCACTCCGAGCTCATCCAGCTTGACGGTCACTACGCTCGTTTGGTTCACGTCCAGCAGGTAGAATCGCCCCATGACGGGGTTGAAGTCGACGTTGGAGACAGTATACACTCTGGCCATATGGAGCTATCCCAGAATCCCGAGGACTCCCCAGATGTCCAGCACCAGGCCAGGCCAATCGCAACGAAGAACCTACCGCAGGATAATGCCAAGTCAGAAACGTTGGGCCTTTGGAAGACGTTGGTTTTCCTAGCTCGACTCAACAGAGAAGAATGGATGGCATTGTGCTTCGGACTCTTATGTTCCGTGTTTGTCGGCTTGGGGACCCCAGCGTGAGTAACTACCCCTATAGACTACTTCTTAAGAAGAGAAGACAACACGGACACGAACCAACCCCGAATTTACCCCATCTCCAGGCAAGCCGTGGTATTCGCCAAAGTTCTCGAAGTACTATCACTGCCACCGCCGGACTACGGAACGCTCCGAAGCCAGATCAACACCCTCGCGGGCGCGTTCCTCGCCCTGGCCTTCGTCGCGTTCATCTTCTCCCTCGGCGTCGGCTACTCCTTTTCCTACGCCGCCAGCCAGCTCGCGCGCCGCGTCCGGGACCGCTGCTTCCGGTCGATCCTGTCCCACGACGTGGCCTTCTTCGACGAGAAGGCCCACGCCACGGGACCGCTCCTGTCCGTGCTGTCGGCGAGCGCCGAGGCCCTCCACGGGCTCAGCGGCCCCGTGGTCGGGGGCACGCTGACGTTCCTCTCGACCATCGCCGGGGGCGTCGTGGTCTCCGTCGCCGTGGGCTGGAAGCTGGCGCTCGTCTGCACGGCCACGGTGCCCGTGGTGGTGGCCTGCGGCTGGGTCCGGCTGCAGATGCTGTCGCTCTTCGACTCCAGGACGCGCCAGAGCGGCATAGACTCGGCCTCGTACGCGGCAGAGCTGATCAAGTCCGTCGGTACGGTGGCCAGCTTCGGCCTGGAAGATTTCGTCCTGGGCCGGTACAGCGGGTTCCTCATGGAACAGGCGGAGACATCGCTGCGATCCATACTCTGGGCCTCGAGTCTGTATGCCGCGTCGCAGTCGGTCGTCTATCTCGCCGTCGCCTTGGCCTTTTGGTACGGGGGAACCTTGATTCTCGACGAGGGCTACTCGCTATTTCAGTTCTTTCTGTGCCTCGCCGCCTTGATCTCTGGGTCTCAGATCGCGGGTACGATATTCACCTTCGCCCCCGACGCGAGCAAGGCGATGCACGCTAGCTGGGAGATTAAGAAATTCCTCGACTTCACACCTCCGTCTCCCGTCCCGGAAACTGCCCCCCCAAACGAGAAACCGTTGGAGAAAGCGGAGCATCATCTACGATTCAGGGACGTGAGTTTCGCATATTCGTCGCGGCCATCCTATCTGGCCCTGGACAGATTCGACCTGGACATTGCCGCCGGCCAGCACATCGCTCTTGTCGGGCCGAGCGGCTGTGGTAAGAGCACCGTTCTCTCCTTGCTCGAGCGGTTTTACGACCCGACAAGCGGCACCATCACGATGGAAGGGCGGAACCTAGCCACAATCGAGCCGGAGAATCACCGGAGAACCATTTCCCTGGTCAGCCAAGACACCGTCATGTACTCGGGGACGATCAGGGAAAACATCGCCATGGGGTTGCCCGATGAGAACGTGCCGGACGAGACCATCTGGGCTTCGTGTCGTCAGGCCAACATTGAGGACTTCATCATCTCACTCCAGTAAGCTTTTTCTGGTATTATCACCTATCTACGAGTTCACCGCCCCCTTTCTTGACCATCGTTTATACCACAATCCCTGTTCCCCGGCTCCCTCGAATAACCACCCAAGCTAATGCTTCTTCCACCAGAGACGGCCTGTCCACATTTGTCGGTCCGGGGGGCTGCATGCTGAGCGGCGGGCAGAGGCAGCGGATCGCCATAGCCCGGGCGTTGGTGCGGAGCCCGAAGATTCTGCTCCTGGACGAGGCTACCTCGGCGCTTGACACCGAGTCGGAGGAGCTCGTGCAACGGGCCCTGGACGCCGCCGCCAAGGACAGGACTACGATCGTGGTTGCTCATCGGCTGAGTACCATCAGGAAGGCAGACAGGATCTGTGTCCTCAACCAAGGTCGAATGGCTGAGACGGGCACCCATGATGAACTGGTACAGAGACGAGGACTGTATTGGGAACTCGCAAAGATGCAGAAGCTGGTCTGAGGGTGCCTGGCTCGACTGAGATTCAACTTCAATCCAAAAAATCCGGAGGATTGGGAGCCATGTTATCATGATCAATACTTGAACGGGGCCTCTTGCTTCAGTCCTCACAGGAAGAGGCTTGGCCCCCATTGTGATCCGTCTGTATAACTACCTACCTAAGGTATGCAGTCCAGCGTTGTCCGCATTGTCTTAGGTATTAATAATTCTGAGCTTTGGGGTGCAAACCAAGGCCTTTAAGTCTAGTGCCTAAGGTTAGTGTCGGTATTCGAGAATCAAGCCATATATGTATGACTCTGGGGAAGCAAATTCAAATGAAGTGCCAGTTTTCCATTGCTGGCCACAGCTAAGCTCCAAGCAACCTAATCATTCTTGCCCGGCCCATCTTCCCGTGACCTTTACTCTCACCCCCTTAGACTCCAGCTTGGGACACATGACATGATAATCATGTTTGTACACCACATCCGTTTCATCCGTCTCGAAGAGCTCCAGGTCCCAGCGCGCCATGGCGGCGACGAGGGCCGCCATCTCCGCGTTCGCGAGATGGCGCCCAATGCAGACGCGCGAGCCTCGCATGAAACTCAGCATGGCACGGCGTCGGTGAGCCAGAAGAAGAGAATTCTTGTCCTCATCCTTCTCGTGACCGTCGTCCGAGCTAATGAGCCATCTCTCGGGATCGAACTTCCAGGGGTCCGGGAAGAGCGACTCGTCCGTGTGGAGCACGAGCGTAGATACGCTGAGGGATGTGCCCGGAGGAAAGGCATACGCCCGCCCGGTGCTACTGTCGCGCTCATAGACGATGGTCTCATCCGGGCAGATGCGCGGGTTACGGCCGGTCAGCCCGAAGCTCAGGCGGTGTGCCTCCTGTATGATGGCTGAAAGATATGGAAGCCGCTCTAGCTGGGCTGCTGCGGTGGTGAACTCATGGGCTGCCAGCTCCTTTCGTAAGTTACTCATGACATCCGGGCGAGTGATGAGGTAATATTGCGCAAGCACGAGCGAGAGCATGGGCGAGTACGTGCCAGCCATGGTCATGAGCACGCCCTCGTCCTCGAGCCGCTGCGCCGACCTCTCGGAGTCGGGGAGGTCCGAGCTGTCGCGTAGATGCGTGAAGATGGAGGGCGTCTCGCCCGGCGACTGCTTGCGTGCCAGGACCTCGTCGATGTCGGCGCGGACGCGGCGGCGGAACATGATCATGTCTCGTGCGCCGGTGCTGCTTCCAGGGAGAAAGCGCATGAGGGTGCGAATCCAGCCGAAATGAAACATCATCTTGACAGTTCGGAGGACAGAAGCGACGTTATTACGTCTCATGTTGGCAGCTTGCATGACATTGAGAAGATTTGGGTCGCGTCCGAAGCAGTATTGGTTCACGATGCTGTTTACGAGCCACATGGTTAGTCCCAAGCTCTGCGAAAGATGGTCGGCTTGAAAAACAAGGGGCTTACTCGCTGCAGAATGCGAAATACGCGTCTGATATATTCAGCACCGTTCCATTCTCCCTGGCGCTGGCGAAATGGCCTTCAACCTGTGCCACTTTGGCCGCGATGTCGGAATCGAGTCGGTGTATGCTATGGGGCGAGAAAAAGGGATTCAGTGCCTCCCGCCGCCTGCGGTGCAGTTCATGAGGGACAGAACCACCGATGGACGAGTTTACACCCAATGCTCTGTTGTGTTTTGCGTTCTTATCCCGTTTGTGGCCAGTCGCCGGCGCATATATCACGTCGATGAAGTTGTAGTCTGAGATTGAGACATCGTTCGGTCCAATCCGAACCACCGGCCCTAGGGGTACAGTACAGTCAGGTTTTCATTCAATGGTTAAAAGTCTAGCAAGCTCTCAATTACCGTATTTCTGATGTAGTGACTTGATCTTGAATGCATATTGACCAGGTAGGAAGACGTCTGGGTATCATGGTGTGAGCACGAGTGCAGGCCTCAGTCGGGGACGAGTTGGTAATACCAAAGTAGCATTCATACCAATACGTGAGCGCTGCGAGCCTTGGCCCCGGAAGATTTGCGAGCGGGCTTAGGAAACACCGCTGAAGGAGCAAATAGCTGAGGTACCCGATTGTTACCAGGACTGAAAATCCCGGCAAAAGGGTGAGTATGCTCGTCATATTGTCGAATATGGGACGTTGGGCAATGAGAGAGAGAGAGAGAGAAAGGAGACACCAAGCTAGGCGAGTTGGACACCACACTTTGGGCACCACACTTTGGGCAGATCATTCTTGGGCAAATCCCTCGATACGTCTCGGTACGGCCCGACAGCTGCCCGTGCCTAGCTGACATACCTAGGTACTTACCTATGTCGAGGTCGTTTTTGAATTGATCACGCCGCCGTCACGCCGCAGGAATTGGGTGCGATACTACCTACCAGCCTCTCTCTACCCTGGTACGCAGCGCATATACGGCATACCCCTACTTCGACCAGCCAGTCAGAAGGACTTCGGCAATTCAATCATTGGCTCTCGTACTTCATTCCTCGCATGAAGGATGCCCTTGCATGAAGGATGCAATAAAGAGTGTATTCGTGCTACAGTAACACAAGATAAGGTGTGTATCATTTCATCTTATTGGAGTGAAAACGAAGGAACGGTGGCGTTCTCAGCATGCATAACTCATACAGAGTGCATAGCATACAGCCAATCCGAAACGACCGACGAGCGCGACCCCATGCCCCATGCTGCCATGTTCTCCTGTCCTAACAAAGGGGGTAAGCCGAAGTGCGTGCTCATGTAGATCTTTGCACACAGCAAAGCTACACGCCGTTGGCCCGTGACCATCAATGGTAACTTAGCACGCACACTACCAAGAGACGTTCTCGCAAATCGGTCCCATCTCTACCCCGTTGACCACCTTAGACCCCGTGGATTCTGAAGCATGCGTGTTAACGTTAGTACTTAAGCGAACATGCGCTGGAGGGAGTTGACCATGGCGGCGATCGCGTACCTTCGGAGCAATCATTGTCGGCGAAAGGAACGGCCGGAAGAGCCGAGGCATAGGCTGCCAGGAGGGCAAACACCGCAGTAAATGGCTTCATGTCGAGGGATGTTTGTGAGTTGCTTCAGGCGCAAGGGGTTTGGGAATGGAACGATATCAGATACGTCCGGTGGATTTGGATTTGGATTTGGATTTGGATTTGGTCTTGCTTGCTGATGGAAACGAGTCCTGGCTCCTGACTCCTGACTTCAGGAAAGCGGAAACTGGCCCATCTTATAACTACGGATGAGCACCGACAATGGACAGGAATTCGTACCTAAGTTGCCTTCTTACTACGTTGATATCCCACGAGTCTTTGATGTCACGAAGCAGATGCACTCAACTACAAAGTCCTATCATGACACTCCTTGCTTGATTCAAGTCTGATATGACAGCCAGATAGCCGGACCCCCAGGTCGACATATCAGATTGGATGCATGCAAATGCAAGTACGGAAGAATTACCGAAACCTTGATTTCGATGCTACATATAAGAAGTAAGGTAGCAATCCCTTCACACCTTACTTTCATTTTCCATCCCTTACTTTCGTAAAAACGGGTAGGATGACACCGTCAGCCCTCGTGCAGTTTTCCAAGTTTGGATGATCTGAATCCAAGATACCCATACGGTCAGTCACCATGCAGCTCGTACGCGCCCCAGCCCACTGGCTCATCGCCCGCCAGTCACGACACTTTCGGAGGTATTGGTACTCCGTGTAATCACCTCCAGGGATGACCAGCGGCATGGAGTGATCAGCGAAGCACAGCGTGTCCCGCAGAAGGCCGCCAAGGCAGTGCATCGAGTGTCCAAACGGGATGGCCAGCTCCTCGCCCTTCGCCAGCTGTACCATGGTTTGCCTTATCACCTTCTACTCCATCGCGGTGGTGTGGTCAGCGAAGGATCTTCTTCATCCAGTAGAACCAGGGGCCGTGGAATCTTACCAGGCAGTGCATCGAATGATAACCTTGTAGGACGTGGTACGACTTGTTCGGATCCGTGGGATCCTCCCCTCCTGGGCGAAGTCCTCCGCGGTCGAAGTCGGACTGCTGCATGGAGATGACACCGACATCGGGATTCAGTGCATCCCAGTTACTGTCGACTCTGTCCATCTCCTCGACAGTTTCTGCGTAGTATTCCCACCCATACTTCACAGGCATCCAGACCTCTTCCTCGACGCCTGGTGGAACTGCAACGGAACATCGTCAACCGGCTGCTGAGAACATAGGGGACAAACAGAACAGACTTACCCAAAGGATCGTAAGAGTCGACCGTCTTGCTGTCGTCGTGAAAGCAGGCCTGTTTCCATGAGACCAGCAATCCTACAATCGCGAGCGAGACGATGAAGTTGAGTGCAACGGATATAATCAAGATTCTCCTCTCCCAGGCATTTCGTGCCGTCTTCTTGAAGGGCCTCGATGGCCCGGCCTCATCCTTCATCCTCGACTCATTGTCGGATTCGTAATCCTGGTGAAGCGGCGTGAACTCAGCCATCGGATGTTGTTCTTTTTTTTTCTCACGAGATTAACAATGACTTCGATCTAAGGGGGGTGGACAGACAGAAAGAAGCCACTGGGGATGATGAGCACTTTCAAAGTATGTGACATCCTCAACTGTCACATGATTTATATATCATGAACCAACTACCTACGACTACCGCAAATCAGAGTTCGGTGGTACAGCATGTCGAGTTCTTGTTGGGATGTCATACACCTATTCCACATACAATTATGCAGCTTACATCATGATACATTAAATATGAACATGTCGGGGGGGTGTGAATACGTCTCACCCACCTTCCCCTTGCGTATCGGTCTCGACCAACCAGCACAGGGGTACCATGACGGGTGAAAGACAATGCCATAGGTCGAACAGCAAAAGGCCAATGAATAATGCAGGGAGTGCGGCTGCAGCGTACTACTTATGCAGTCTCGGCTTTCCTAATAAATCGGCTCGCAGCAGGGAGATGATCCCTTCGGGGTCCTTCCCCCCCCCTCGCTTTTGCAGAAGACCCCCCAAACACCCGTCGGGGAAATCCAGCGCGGGCAGGATTCAGCCGTCCAATCTGCGTGGCAGCCCTCGCTTCGCTACCAGTTCCATTCCATGCATCCTGGTACCGTCGTGCGATTCTCGAAGCAAGAGAAGAAGTCGCTGGGTAGGGCGGGCTCCAGCAGAGAGACAATTTACACAAAGGCCTATCCGTATCGCTGACACGAGTGAATTATCGACATTTCTCCCCATCATTCTGACAACCTTTTTCTCTCTGAGATCATCCAGCGATAACGCCTCTTTTCGGGCCTGAGCTGGTCATTGTTCTCCTTTTTTTTTCCTTTCAACGGAGAGCTCCAACCCTTGGTTACTAGTCGCCGCTCGGACTCGCGAACATGACTTCGATGGACGCCACATCCGCCGTGTCGGATAAGGGGCCCATGACATACTTGTCGACGAGCGAAGAAGGCAGGACCCCGGCTGAGTGAGCATTCCTGGGAGATGGGAGGAGACTAAGAAGCAAGTGCTGACCAATACTGGCTCAGCATCATCGCCATCGGCGCCGTGTTTGGGTTCCTACCTGTCGCTTTTGTGGCCACGCGATTCTATTGCCGCCTTCGTGTCAACAGGCCCGGGGTGGCTATCGACGATTGGCTCATGTTTCTCGGCCTCCTCTTCAATGTAGGAATGGGACTCATGCTGGTGATAGGTACGAGCTAGGCTGGTTTCTACTTTTTCGCTTTGCATCTACGCGCATCGGCCGCGCTCTAGCGCTCTACACAACCACATTGTCGGTATGCTAACGGGAGATGATTGATAGGGGCCGCGCTCGACGGTCTTGGGCAGCCGACCCCCCAGGGCTGGGGACCTAAGGACTACTTCTGGGTCACAGACGATGCTGAGATCTTGACTGAGAAGGTAAGCTCATTGTCCCGGCTTTGGTCCATCACGGGTCAGGATTTGCTAACCATCGCGTCATTTCCTCTCAGATCTTCTTCGCTTTCATCTTGATGCAAGCCGTTGCCTTTGGTCTGGTCAAGCTCTCGGTCCTATACTTCTATCGACGTATCTTCTTCAGCCGCACATTCAGCATTCTGACCGCCATCATGATCGGGGTAGTCGGGGTCTGGACCGTCGGCTTCTTCTTCGCGTATCTCTTCCGCTGTGGAAGCAACTTCTGGGCCTTGTGGGCGCCGCTCATGTATCTGCTCGAATACTGCTATGACAGCAAGCCCCTGTTCTATACCCTGGCAATCTCGGACGTTATCACAGATTTTATCATCCTCAGTCTGCCCATCTTCTGGGTAAGTAGCCGAATGAGGAAACCTGTTATCATGGTTGGATGCTGATAGTATTCTCCTAGGTTTGGAGGCTGAACATGACGACTGCTAAGCGGTTCGCTGTGTCAGGAGTATTCCTCCTCGGAGCATTGTGAGTCCCGCACCTTCGGCCAACTTTTGTGTTCGATGTTCAACCTACTCACTCATATTTTCTAGGGAGATCTCGACCGGTATCGCCCGACTTGTGGTCTACATCAACCAAGGGAAAGGTGCGTAGTCTCTTGTCTCTCCTTTTACCAATGCTAATAGAGAGAAGACTTCAAGAAAAACGCCGACGGCATCGGTCACCTGACCACCCTCATGATATGGACCATGGTTGAACTGAGCATCGCGGTCATTGCAGGCTGCCTTCCGACTATCTGGCCTCTTGTCAGCAAGGTCTCACTCGAGAACATGGTGCGAACGGTGCGCAGTGTCATGTCCATCGAGAGCTTGTCAGATGCAGCCAGATCCATGAGAAGCGGCCGAAGTGGGCATCGCAGACAGACCGACAACGCGTCGGCGTCGGATGAAAGCCACATCAGCACCACCAAAGAAGTCTAACTCATCTAGCTACCCGGGCTTGTGATGCACATTCTTGGCCGGTAAGAGGGGGGGACCGTTTCTGTGTTATACTAAAAGGTTGTCCTACTTACCCTACCCAGGGACAGAGCAGGCAATATTCATGAGGAGCCTCAGGGACTTGAGTCGGGACAGGCATGGAGGACATACTTCTTACTCTGATAATCGGTATTGTGGCTATAGCACAGGAGTTGCGAGGAGTTTCAATCTGTGGTTAAGCAACGCTATAAACGTACACACAAAAAAAAATAGCTGGCAAAGAACCACACTAGCACGTTGCGCCAGATAGCAAACTGTAGATAGAACATTAAGTTGATAGGTATATACTTCGAATAATTATCCAGTCTCGCCTGAACCCCCTTGAGCGCCGAGCGTAGAATCCAGAGTCCGTGTAGCTCTCAACGCGGTTTCGGTGTGAATAGATCTGGCCATCAGAAATCCAAGTCATGACGAATGAGTCGCATCATTGCCGCTTCAGAGACACATGGGTCAAGAATGCGAATGTGCTCCAGGCGGTCTGGCCAATGTCGATCCATTTGAAGTAAACAAAGCACAGCGCATATTCCCAGTAGCTTGGATACCATCCTGCAGTTTCCCAATCTACGGCAGCAGACACTTCCCATTTCCTCGGGTGGAGGTCGTCCCCCGGGATGTCACGCACGAAGATGTTCTTCCGCTGGACGCCTCCGTGTCCGAACCCAATTGGGTGGTTTTCAAGCGCCCCAGGGAGATTTCGAGCGAGAAACTCGGACGTCTAGCCTCTGACTGAACTAGTCTCCGAGTTCTTCTGCGATGTAATGCAAGAGCTGTATTCAACTCCTCTTCTTTCTTGCAAGAGCCGTGAATCCTCGGGTCGGCGTCCAACCGCTCGAAGTAGATGGAAGGCCCACACACACACACACACACACACACACACACACACCCCTGTGTAATGCTGCCAAAGACTCTTGGTGGCGACAGAGAACGCATCTGATCCCGTGTCCCCTGAGCTAATCCTCGCTCAGATTTGGCCAGAGCTCTTTGGGTCGTCTTCCCGGCTTGGATCCCATGATCATGTAGCTTCTCGCTCTCCCGATATGATACGTAGCGTAGAGCCTTGGGAGCGAATCAGAGGGCCAACCGAATGAACTGATACAGATGATGCAGCTATACCGCAACCGACCACCGCACCCGCTGATCATGTGATGATGTAATCTTTTTCTGTTTTAGTCAACAGCTGCATCTTGCATACATGCGTCTATGATAATTCAAGTCCGTTCTCCTTATCGAAAAGACATGTAGGCTCCATTTCGGCTTGTGTCTATTCCTGTTGATCACAAATGTTCCTTAGACCGGAAGGGCTCGAGATAATGTATTACGGTATATGACAACCTGGCTAGGCCAATCTTCTCTGTTGGATAGTAGGAATTACTTATTGGGCGTCGTGGGCATCCAGTGAAGTGAAGCTATACACGTACGTCCGGGGCAGACTCTATACTCTGGCTGGAAAGGGTTGTTGTCGGATATTACCCCTTTGATGAAGTCCCAACTCTCCAGCTAAGAGTTACTGGCATCGCCTGTTAAGATATCGTCTCTTCAATTGGATGGATACCCATTCACAGAAGGATACAGTCTTTCTTTTCTTCCCAAACACTGGGGCTTGGCCATCTACAGTACCTCCCCTCGGCAGCCATGTGTCTTGGTTTGCAATCTTAGCATTGAATGGGACAGAGGGCATCAGCCGGCCGCGTGGCTAAACAAACATTAGCGAATCATTTCTATTGAGTCTCAAGGGTGATAGGGTTCTACCTTCATTCAACACGTACCCAAGAAATACAAGACTATCCAATCCTTGATATGTCTGAATATTCTGGGCGAAGTTCTCAAGAACGTTTATCTCTTAAGTGGTTATGGTTGAGTCAGCACCGATCCCGAAAAAGAAGGCACCATGCCGCCGATAGAAGGCCTGAGACAGAGTTACGCCCAGCAAAATAGATAATTTGTTGTTTGGTCCCTTATCTTCGTAGAAGTGAAAAGGACACTCCGTGAAATCTTGAATAAAACGTTGATTGGACTCTTTGGTCGAACTAAATTGTAGTTAACTTTGAAACCGCACGCCCACTATGTCAAGCGCCCTCAGTTCCACAAAACAGCTGTTCCCCGGCCACACAGATCACTGTTGTATTCGGCGTATGTATTCTGGCGCGGTACTTAAGTCATTATAAAACTATGCTACGAGTGTGCCGACAATTTGAAAGACCAGAGCCGCAGCTTATGGACATACTGGGGCACCTTCTTGTGATACGTCTGGGGTATGATGGCAATGCCGGTAGACGCTCATTAGAGTGTAGATATACACGTTTTTTTTTTACTTCAATATCTTTCCTAACAGAATATGTACATGTCATTCATGATCCCAGTGATGGGGTTCGAACCGTAACTCTTCGTCATGATCCAGAATTCGGGAGTGCGCCGGATGTCTAGTGATCTGAGTGCTCCCCTTGGGCCCTTATACGGCAGAGATTGCTTCAGCAGCAACATACGCTTCCTGAACCTACCTGAAATGAGCGGCCACTCTCTCCGTACCGAGCTGCGTTTAACAGAGTATTGGGTAAGTCTGTTGACGAAAACGCCTCTACAGCTTCTGCTCAGCTGACTTCGATCTGCGATATCGTATTCAGTTCAGACGATCACAGCTCTGTCTCAAACCACAAAGAAGTGAAAATTCATGAGGCATTGACGAGAGGATATGAATGTGGGAAGATTATACGTGGGAACGGTGATATTTTGGGACACTGCGTAGACTATGCATCTCTAGTTGCTAAGTTGGCGGTGACTGTTTACACCTGCGATTGGGTCCTTAGTTTATTTCCGGAAAATCTCAAATCGTCTGTCTCTCTGCACAAAGATCCTAGGGGAAGACTTATCCTTTGGCTTCTGATATCAGTCTTACGTAGACTCGCTGCTTTTATCGTGTGTTGTCGATATTAACAAAGAAGGACAAAATTGGATAGTTGATCTATACCACAACAGGTTGCTTCCTGCGAAGAAGCTCCCAGCTTTGAGAGAGGAGAAGATCTCGATCGTGGTACCTATGTACTTGACCTGTTGCGAGAAAACCTTGCTTACATTGTCGGGTGGGCTTACAGTAGGATAGGACGACTTCGCCATTTGAACGGTGGCCACGGCGTCCAAAATCCCAGACTCAAAATTCTTCAATATCTAACTACAACGAGACCAACGGATGATACCTCAACAACTCCTAACCAGACATACCATAAGTACCATAGCATCCTACCTGGTAGAGAACCTCCTCGCCCTTACCGACGTCGCCGATAGATTCAGTCAGGAGGCTCATACTATCCTGGCGCATCCCGAGTGGATGCACGCGGACCTGAGCAGGCTACGACTCCATGACAACTTCATCGCGGATACGCTGCATATGGAGCCCCTAGGCTTACACGCAACGATACGGCGCCTCTGCGTAAGATCCGATGGGCTTACGTTCTCCGACGGGACGCACATACCGGCAGGTTTCGAGGTCTCTCTGTCGATAGATCAAATACATCATGATACTTGTCTCTCTCTCGCCCTGTTGGGTTATCGTTATCCTTGTGTGATGCACATTACAAAAGGCAACCATCTATGATGATACTTGTCTCTGGGGGGAATCCAATGTCTCCAATCCGGACCGACAGGAGGAGATACTGCCTCCCACCATCCCCTGGTTTTTCGACTTCGGCATAGGACGCCATATCTGGTGAGTGAGAACAGCTCCGATAGGCATCCCTTTTGGACCCCTTTCCCCTTTTCCTATTGCCCCGCTCTTCTTTGTTGTATCTTAGGCTACCATCACCGAGAAAACCACGATATCCAACCAGCTTGGGGAGAGTATCCGCGAGCCGGAGCCTAAGTAATTATCTAACCTGCCCACCTGAAGCTTCGGTACGAGATGAAGGGTGGTTCCCGGACAAGTTTCCTCGCTCGTGGCATTTTGACTTTAGTTGGACGCACGCGCCGCTGCAGAAGAATATGCGGCTGACGACCTACCAACTACTGAGGAGTGAGACTTGTGTGAAGGCTTAATACTCACTCTCCAGTGCTGGTCAAATGTCACTCCTCTTAACTATAACGTTGGATGGTGATGGCCCGGGTTCGAAAGCCTACCTAGGTGGTTAGAGAATCTGTGTCAGTCGGGGGCGAACTGGGAGTGAAGCCGTGACCGCTCAGAAGCTCTTCAGGGGCGGGTGCTCACAGTGAGACTCCTCCTTATCCTGTGTCAACTGAGATCGACTCAGGCATCTCCAGGAACGGAGAATATCTACTCGCACAGTCGGATGACTGGCACCCGAGCTGTACCTTTAGCTAGTCTATATCTGGGTGTAAATCAACCGAGTGACCACATGAGTAGCCATTTGTGCTTTTTATACCAATATGCCCGTCACATAGCACGCGTGCTGATGGCGGCGGCAAGCACTAGAAGGAAGGCGAGATGCTCAAGGCGAGCTTCTAAAGTACTGATGAGTTATATGGATGTAATAAGCCATTGAGAAAAAGAAAAACAGGAGAGATGAAATTAATAAACATCGGTTAAGCATTGGAAGGACCTACCTAGGTAGGTAGGTAAGGATGGCAGCAACGATGGTGAACTCGACTGCCACTGCCGAATGTTACAGTCTCCAGCCACAAAGCATCATACACACCCACTTCCTTCCTCAGTCGCCGTCTACACGAAGACGTTTATCCACTTCAGTTGAAGACTTTGCCCATAAACTTCTGCTAGTCCCGTCAAGCAAGCTCCAGCTCGAAAGAACTCGAAGCACTCACAGCAGGAAACCACAATCCCGGGGTTTCTAACATCGAAGACTTTCTTCGTCTAGTTCGAATTACATCACGACCAAATATCCCACAGTCCACGACATCATGTGTCACGTCGACAAAGCAAAGCTACTCGAGCGGTACGAGATCAACGTGGTCGTCAAGGCTCTCAAGGAGAGAAGGCGCGCACTAGACAACAACACCCGCGTCGCGGCCCAGGACTTCTACGCCATCCAGAACTGGATCAACCAGCCGTCCCCGAAGCTTCTGAACCTCACCCTCGCCCCCAACGACGACGGCGACGATTCTGCTGCTGCTGCTGCTGCTGATGATGATGATGCTAAGCTCCATCTCGCGACCGAGGCTATCGTCCGCCGGCTCGAGAGCCTCGGGGTCAGTTGCGTATATGTCAACTACCGCGACTTCCCAAATCTCTTTCTGTACTCGATAATCGTCCAGCTCATCAACCTGCTGCCGGATGGGTTCGATCGCGAGGTGGTGGCACTGTCCGACGGGAGGTTCGACATGCTGCGGCACTGGCTCGACAAGGGGTCTCCCGGGCATCTGTTCCATGAGGGACGTGCCATCATCGACGCGCTCCTTGCGCTTGTCCCCAGGCGGCTCTACTTCGTGCTGGGTGGAATCAACGCCTTCTCAAAGTACAGCGATATCCACAAGGACTGGATCGAAAAACTGATGGGTCATCTCACAACTCAGAATTCGGAGAGGGTTTGGAAGGTACTGCTACCGGGTTCTATTGATGAAACGGCGATTCTGGCGACGATTGGCACATCGGGAAAAGAGGGCGGATCGTCTCAACACGGTCTACCCGAGGCTGCTCAGTGCAAAACCTACGTTGGAATTGCAGATTCGCCACTTCCAGATGGGACACCGGGGATACGGGTCGCAGAACTGAGGAGCATGATGGCGGAAGAGAAGCAAGGGAGATCCAGGGCCGAACAGGCCGGCCAGACAATCAGGGACGCTTTAAGGCGCTACGTTACACTCTAATGCTGTGAGGCGTGGTTTTTAGAGGTTATCTCTAAGATATGACGGGTTACTCGAAGGGGATAGGCCTGGGGAAAAGTTCAGTACGTTACAGATGCACGTAGAGCAGCTTTGATCAAGTCTTGACTCACGTTTCAGATTTATTACGGCTCATACTCGTAGTGGAGCTACTTGCTGAATGACCGTTATTTCGACCTTCACATCTCGCCGCATTGAGCGATTGCTACATCCATATCGGGGACATCTCGTCCACGCCTGCCCGTCTTGGTCTTCTCCATCTTTTCGACAACATCCATACCGTCGACGACCTTGCCAAAAACTACATGTTTCCCGTCAAGATGGGGAGTGGGAACGGTGGTAATGAAGAACTGGGAGCCATTTGTGTTGGGTCCGGAGTTCTGTGGAAAGTCAGCAGGATCTCGGAAAGCGTACGCATAGCTTCGCGTAACCTACCGCCATTGATAGAAGGCCACCTTGGGTGTGTTTCAGCGAGAAGTTCTCATCGGCGAAAGCTTTGGTTCCATAGATACAGGTGCTGCCTGTACCGTCGCCGTTCAGGAAATCACCTCCTTGCAGCATGAAGCTGTTGATCTGGAATATGTCAGATCGAGCCATTGGCATGTTTCTACGAGGACACTTGGACTTACAATCCTGTGGAATTTGCACCCCTTATAACCTTGACTCTGGCCCCTGCTGTTCTTGCTCTCACCGGTGCAGAATTGTCTGAAGTTCTCGGCGGTACGAGGCACGGTGTCCTTGAACAGCTCGAATGTTATTCGGCCGAGTGGCTCGCCTAGAAGCTTTCAGTCCTCACTCTGCCATACAGGTGAGAGGGCAATGCAGGATGATGCAGGTCGGAATAGGGGTAATGTGCATCACGTGATGAGTCTCCGTCCGGATGCTGTAGTCCGGTGGCAATGCTTACCTCCGAGCGTCACATCAAAGAAGACCCTGATGATTCCAACGGGATAGTCAGTCCGGACCTTTCGGAAGATAGGGGAACATAATAACTCCAGGGCTGACGTAGAAAGCGGCTTAGCCACCGACAGTTGTGTTCGATACGATCAATGACGGCTGCACGAATGACGGCATTTGGGTTTCTACTTACAATGGGTTTCCCGATGCAGGGAGCTGTGTAGGGGGCATGATGTAAGAAATGGAAGAATGAATTGTTCTCTTAGCCCCTCAAGGCCGTTGGTTCACGTTGAAGGTCAGTCTGTCGCAGTGTACGTTCTATGAACAATGGGAGAAGCCGGCTTTCAGGTTGAGGAGGCAGCTGCGGAAGTTGAGTGGAGCGCCAAGATGTATGTTGGTTGCTCTGTACTTACCGCAGATGCCAGCTGGTGGCAGCTGTAGAGTGAAACACATCTTAACAGCACAAGTTCGAAGTGAGACCTCTTGACCCTGGAATTATCTACAGCATACTTCGCAAGGACGCAAGATACAAGCCCATTCGTATCATAATGAATACCTGATATCGTCAACAAAAAGAAGACAGACACACGAGTCTCAACTAATCGCCACGCATCTATCTGTATCAGAACAAGTGACAGAAGGCTTCAATAGAAATGTTGATCACCTCTTGTTCAAATCGGACTTAGGATGTTCCCTAACCTAGATCTGGTGAGGTCCATTCCAATGGCACGGTCTCGCCTTGGTCTGGCCTATTGGAGCGTATGAAGAATAGATCGACCGTCTCTCACCTACCCAGGTCGAAGCCATCCGGCACTTGTTCAGATACCTACGACCTGAAAATGACATGTCGAAGATGTCATTACGGGTCACATCTTCTCCTTTCATCGACTAGCCCTGCAATTCGCGTGTGGGGATCACGGCACGATAGCTTGGCTCTCAGTCTCCATCGCGGGGAGGGAGAGGACGGTGGACGGGGTCGAGGAGGAGGTGGGACATTACAAATTCAAGAAACCGGATATGAGATATCTTCTCTCTAACTAGGTAGTTCAATACGAAAAGACTTACATTAGCTTTCATCGACATGCTCGCACGAGTCACCAAAAAGCTTCTTTGGACTTCTTAAGCATGTGTTCGTCTAAGGCGCCGACATTTCCGTCTAAGGCGCCGCGAGGTCCGTTTTTAAGGTGCCGCGATTTCCGGAAAACGAGATCAGTCCAGTTTGGAAGGCAAAGCGGGCGGCGAGTACTGTACGGCGTACGTATGCGGGGAAGGGCTGTGCTTGTGTGAGAAGATCCCGAGGTCCTCGCTTGGTCTTCAGTTCTGAGAAACCAAACCCTTGGGTTGTCATTAAATACGGGAATAAACGTGAAAGGAAGATAAGTTGCTCGGGCAGTCTAGACTGATGAGGCGATCGGCCACAGCCCCCTTTGCGCCCGGAACCCAGGACGATTTCAAATTTTGTTTGTTCATGTAATAAGCTGATAGCCTCGCCCATCGCCGTTGGGTGCAATGTTCTGCCTGGTCTCGTCAAGTAATGACAAATACGGATGCTCGGCGGGGCTTGGCTCGGCCCGCCACCATCGCTGCTCACGAGGCTCGACAGATATCTGGGGTCTGCCCCGATCTTGCGAGTCCTCTGGCCGGTGTTGTCACTTCGGATCATCCGAGTAGTTGCCGAGGTCATGATTCAATATTGAGTTAGGTAGAGAACTTTCCTGAATGTCAGGGGTTGCGGCGCAAGACCTGACCACGTGCAGCTCACCTTCAACCTAAAGGAACTCTATTCCCGTCGGGTTCGAACAGGCGGATCTGATTCTATTACCTAGGTTAGCAGGTACTTAAGTAGAAGTTGGGTTACCTGGAGTATACCTATGGACGCGGGTGGCTTTTTACGTTCCTGATTTCTAACGGCAACGAGGTAAGCCACAAATTCAACCGCTTGAAACTCTCACATTCCCTCGGGACAACCGCTTGAAACTTTGTCGGGGCAGCCGCAACAGGTAGGTACTATAGAGTGTATCGATACCAGACCGCCAACTTAAAGTATAGTCTACCTAGGCTTAGAACAACGGTATCGTCTCGCTCCATCCAGGATCACTGCTTAAACTTTATCCGTTCAGTACGATTCCAAGGACGATCAGTGAGCTGTTTCCAAGACGATTGTCGCTCGGATGACGACAAAGCAAGTCATGATCATAGTAAGACGGAGTACGGAGTAAGGATGGTTGTGTAATGTTCCGCGATGACGGCTTATTATCGCATTTCACCATGTCTGAGCCACGCTGACGGGTTCCTCGCTTTCCTAATGGATGAGGATTGGGTCACATCTCTACCTCCTAGTAGGTACTCCGTATAGTAGATCAACAGGTAATCGGCATAGCACTCAAGCCGGTGACGGTGAGTTCACCTGGAGTTCTACCTACATGTACGAAGTACGAAATATGTATCTATTCCGTAATGTTGGAGCGTTCGGGGGTAAAGGTATGTGCGGGCTGGTTGGGCAACCACACGGATGGTCGATCACCGCCTCAACAGACTGCGACGACGACGTACCGTGCCAAGTGCTCTGTAAATGGCCCCCCCAAAATTGGTGTTGCGACTCTATTCTATTCGTGGTGCTCACATGCAGGCGAGACTCTATTATCAGCATCGCATGGACAGGTGTGATGCGACGGCAGTCATTTCTGGAAGTCACTGGACGCTGGCCACCCCATACCCTACGACATGAGTGCAACCCCGATGGGACTCGGTATTGGTGAGAGACGCATGAACCTTGGTTGCTCTCAGAGCATGATGAGCGTGTATTTAGCGCTCGCTTGGAATGCACATAAACACTCGGTATGCAATGCGCGTTGCCAACAGTCGCCGCGGAGTTTCAAGAAGTCGTTGGATAGAGGATAGAGTAGGATTCGTGTCAGCGCGAAGCCCCTCCCCCCTTGCTTGCTGCAGGTGTATCTGCTTGGACTGGGAGGCTGAGGACGAATAGCATGTTGGCGTGGCTGACAAGCTGAAAACAAGCTCTCGTTTGGTACTCTGCTGCTCTGTAAACTCGCAAGCTCTCCTCGACTCACCTCTTGTATCTAGTCGTCAATCTGGAACGAATGCGGCAGAGTTTAGATACATAATAACATATTGACACCCTTGACCTCTGTAATCAATAACCCATCAATCAGACATCCATGTTTTGGAATTGTTCCTTCTCCGAAAGCCCCGTAAGATTCTTGTATGTTCCGCAGTCGATTCGTCTCTCTGATGATGATAAAATCGTTGGGTACGAAGTACTCTGAGTGCGATTCCTCTGGTTTATGGTAGAAAACCGATGAGAAACCTTATTGCGGTATCTTGTTTTCGGATGTTCCGTTCGTTGTATGGATGAACCTTGAAGGAGTACGCAGAGGGGCTACCTACCTAGGTAGGGACATATGTGAAACGTTGACTATCAATAGTCAAAACCTAATACATACCCAGGTACCCAGGTCCCGTGTCGATTCCAAAAAGATGAGATGCTCCAGTGAATAGAAGATGCCCGGTGCCCGGTCTTGAGACCTGCAACTTCAAGTCACGATGGCGATGGCGATGGCGTCTCTCCACCACCTTATCCCTCCCTTCTTGCCTACCCAAGGTGGCAGGGTGGATACTTATGCATTGATGATCGACAACAATGATACCCCATCTCTGCCCATACAATCAATCATACGTGCGGGAGGGAGTAATAAATCGGGCGAACTCAGCGGCTAGTGGCATGCGCTACTTACCTAGGTACCTAGGTTACCTACCCAGGTATTTTCAAGAAATCGTTCTTCTTCCCAGCTCAAGTGCACAGCAGCTGCGAGATAGAGTATGCCAGTGGCTACCTAGGTACTCCGTAAAAGCCCCTCGAATACAATGCACATGTGTGTAGTAATACCACTGGTTGGGTACATACCTAGGTACTTAAGTAGGTGCGTGAACACATTGAGCAGTTGACGAGAGTGTGGCAGTGTGGACGGTGATTCACATCCATGGATCCATGGATGGATGCTGCGTCGCCCGCCCGCCAATGGTCACTGGAGAACCAGAATACGGATGCTGGAACAGAGAACTGCAGGTGGCGGCCAACCACCAACCCAGCACTCTCACCCACCACCCATTCACCAGTTAGTGGTTAGTTAGGTATTTTAGTGAGTGCTCTGGCATCCATGATGGCACTATCTCTACCAAGTACCTACCTAGGTAGGTAGGTAAGTACCTCCCTGAGGTACCTGGTAGGCTGCTGGGTGTGGCCCAGCCCAAGGCGAGGACCCGAAAAAAAGGGCCACCCACCCCCCCTTGTTGCTTGTTTTCCGCGAGGCCCGACCGTCTCTATCTGTCTCTCTGTCCCTGTCTTGTCTTTTATAATTCCTCATCCTTCCTATCCCCTCCTCCCCTTCGTCAATCTGAGGCGTACTTTGGGCCCTTCAGCTTTCCTTCTCCACCATCACCTCGTCAGGTCCGTTCAGGAGGTGACTTTGACCCATTCCAAAGGTTTACCGTTGCGTACCATTACGTGTGTTCTGATTACACACTAGGCACGCCACGAGTAAAACCGAGTCGTTGACTCTTCTTCAAAAGGACATCGCTCCTTGCCGAAACGCAAGGCAACGAACGTTGAACCGTTTTCCGACGCTCCGAGCATCTCGATAACGATTCTCAACTAAATGGCCTCATTGTTCGCCAGGCCAATGTACTGCTAGGTCTAGCTTCGGCTGACGCATACTATTTCTATGTACCAGAGTTGACGATTTCTTCTCTTTGATTACTGAATCGGCATTTCCCCCATCGTTCTCAGTTATAAGGCCTCCATTATATGCAACCATGGCTATCCTAAACCAGGCCTTGGTCGACGGCGCTCATGTGGTTGCAAGGGCTGTCGGGAATCATATTCGCCAGGAGTTGACTTCATCAGCCGTGGGTCCATCCACTACTCCCGGCCCAAGTCTGGCTTCCACCACATCACTGCCGCCGTCGTCTACTGCTATAAGCTCGGCCCCTATGCCTACCAACACCACTAACAATAATAACGACAATGGCGGCGGCGGTGGCGGCGGTGGCACGGGAACTAGCTCTCCTCTCTTGTTCTTTGTCGCCTTGGGCTTTGGCGTAGTTTTCACGAACCTATGGTGAGCGAATAACAATTCTACATCGCTGGAAGAATTATGAGGTTTTTAACCAAAAGCACAGGATAATTGTGGGCGTTAAGTACTGTTTCCGATATAATGCTCGGAATCGTCAGATGCGCGGGCTCGACGAGAATGGCGAACCGATCAATCTCGAGAACATGCCCACGAGACCGCACCGTCGACGCCGCGAGAAGAAATTGATGACGATGGATGAAGTTAACGAAAAGTTTCCAATGATGAAATACAAGACATGGGTTTCCGATCGAGCGCGAGAGGGTTTGCCGACTGCCGGAGGCGTTTCAGCGCCAGCCAGCCGCGCAAATAGCGTCAGGAGTGTGGAGGGTATCGTGCCAGAGATAGCGTCGAAAGAAACTCAAACTAATGCGGTCCGCAACAACAACAACTCGGATACAGATGCCGAAGCCGCGAACAAGAAATCAACGGAAGACGGCACGCCCGGAAATAATACCAATCAGGGCACAACACTGGCTCAGGCACCGACTGCAACGAGTATAATAACGAAAGATCCCGAACGAAGGGCGAGTGAAGATGATGAGGATGAGGATGAACAGATCAACGCCGCTCTTCCACCAGAACTGCTAGGCACAGCGGGTGACACGTGCGCTATTTGTATCGATACCCTCGAAGACGACGATGATGTGCGAGGCTTGACCTGCGGCCATGCGTTCCACGCCGTGTGCCTGGACCCTTGGTTGACCAACCGAAGGGCATGCTGCCCACTGTGCAAGGCTGACTACTATACACCCAAACCTAGGCCACCGCCGGCCGACGGAGATCCAAACAACCCCAATTCGCCCACGGGCGACCCGTCACGCAATAACGGACGCTTGAACATGCCTAGGTCTCCCCAAAGAACCTTCACCTCCTGGAGCAGCTTCCGAGGCGCACCGCGCATGATCGTGCCCGCACGCTTTGCTGGCAACGTGAGCGGAGGGGACCAAGGCAATTACCGTCGGCAAAACCGGCTGTGGGAGAGACAACGACCTCGAGGGCCGCGCCGTAGGACAACCGCGACGCAGAACCAGCAAAATGCCACGCGCGATCACACCAATAACAACAACAGTACTACTATTACGGATGCCGATGATACTTGGATATCCCGATTCAGGGGTCGGTTCTCACCTTTCAGGTTAAACCAGGTGATGCGAAGGAACAATCACCAGGACCCGCAACAGGCGGAAACGCCGACGACGGCGACGGCGACGCAGGCACCCGAGGTAACAGCCTCGGGTGCTAACGGGACGGGAGCCACCCCCACACCATCGCAGCTCGAAGCTGGGATACGGCCATCCACCGGGACAGGGCCCGGGACCGGGAGTTGATGATGGCTGGTTGGGAAAGGGGCGGAGGAGTTTGTGTATAAGCAGGAACGCATAGGTATGGGAGCAAAGGCCGAAAGGGTTTCTTCTAGGTAGATACTTTATGTTGTTGTTTTCTTGAAGATAACTATCGCTTGATATTTCAACGTCTCTGTCTGTCGTCTACTTTGTTTCTTCGTATCGAGGTTATGATGACAATGATGATCACGATGATGAATAATAACAAACACAGCAGAGCAAGCGCTCGTGTCTTAGTCTACGTAGGGGACATATATATAACACATCAATATGTCAGTGCATATATTTTTTTTCCTTTCTCTTTCCTCTCCCTCTCCTCACCCCGACACAGAGCGTGGAAACATATTCTAGCTTCCGCGTAGACCCCAAACAGCCGATACCTTTGATTATCCTATTAACCTCTTTTCGACCCTACACTGACACCGGCGACGATCATCCCAGACGAACCCGGACCAACCGACACCATGGCAGATCAACGCACCATGGACTTGGAACAGCTGATCTTGGACTTACAGGTTGAGATTGACCAGCAGGAGGGCAGTCCTGACCCTGACTATGCCCGACTAGCCAAGACGAGACAGGAGGTGATCGACCTGCTGCCGCAGGCGCCTGTGCCGAACTGGTCCTGATCAACCAACCGGGATTGGAGGACACCGTACGCATCGCATAGGTAGGATAGGCGGATCGCGCACCTCTCCTCTTTGGGAGATGATAGTGGTATGGGATGGAATGGGAGGGGATAGGATGTGCTAACTTCGACGGCTTCAGCAAATATGTAAATTTTTTGATTGGGAATGGGGGAGGAGGACGAGGAAGAGGAGGGAAGAAGAGAGATGGTGATTATGTGGTACATGGTAGTCAGGAAGCGAAGCGAGATGATAGTCTATGTTGTATATCTATGTACGTATGATGGTATGAAGGTAGTAAGTAGTTGATGTAATCTACCCGAGCTGATCGCTTGCTTGTGTGATGTGATGGAGTGTCGGGCCCGGGCGGTTCAGGGTAGCAAGTGCATTGAATAGGGGTCGATAATGAATACCTATGCAGTCTATGAAGGTGTCGTTACGACCAGCTATAGCCTCGCCTTGCATATGTGCGAGGAAAACTGTTTTCTTCGTTTCAAATATCTCTCTGGGTGATTTTGGTTCAGCTTTCTAGGTCGTCTAGATAGATATCTGGGTTGCCTCTTTCACCATCTCTTTAACAGGCGGGCCCGCCCCCTTTCTTTCAACTCTGATGTACACATCATCATCACCAGCGGCTATATGCTCCATCTCACAGATACTTCCCCTTGGCAAACCTCCCGCCAAAATCCGCGGCCTTGTTGAGCAGCTGCCGCCGCTGGGCCGTGTTGATCTTGCCCCCGAGCCGCATATCCTTCTCGCGGTCGAAGGCCCGCTTGCTCGGGTCGTCCTCCTCCTCCTGGATCTGGCCCGTGCCCCGCCCGCCCTTCTCCCGCTGGTGCTCTTCGTACAGACTGCGACCCCGCGTCGCCTCCGTGAAGTCCCGGATCCGCGCTGAGCTCTGGTCGGCTTCCTTGCCACTACTACTGCCGGTGGGTCTCGTCGAGGTCGTCGTCTGTTGTTGCGATGATGGGTCGCTGCGCCCCAGCACCGCGTTCTCCAGCCGCTTGCGCTTCTGCTCCGGCGTTTCGGTCCATATGCTGCTTATGCCACCACCGCCACCCGCGTCTGCTGATGTATTAGCGCGCGGGCCCGAGTTGAACTTTCGCGCCCTGAGCTTTGTCGGGTCCGGGGCGTCGTTCCGATCCGAGGTGGGAGGCGCGAGCATCCAGTCGTCGCGCTTGGGGGCTGAGGACTGTTGGGCAGCTTCCTGAGCCGCAAGCTCTTGTGCCTGGGCTTGCCGTGTTATGTGTGAAGACGAGGTCGGCAGCGCGGGACCGTAATCGTCGTCGGAGTCGGAGTCTGAGGCATTGGGAGATGTTGGGGGACGTTCGGAAAGGGCGGCCGGTGGTAGTGCGGGACCGTGGACGCGCTTTGGTTCTGGGGGCGCAGGGCCAACGTCGCTGTCGTCGTCCTCATCTTCTAGTGGTATCTCGCTTGTGCCCACCGCGGGGGGTAGGGATGGTCCTATAGGTGATCGCAAATGAGGCTTCGGCGCTGGAGACGGTGCCGTTGGCCAGATTGTGTTGTCATCGTCCTCCTCTTCCTCACCGTCTAATGGTATCTCCTCTTTATTTGACGGTGGTAATATAGGCCCGGCCTTGATGGGGAGTTTGGGGGCAGCTCCGGGGACCGAAGGACCATAGTCATCCTCGCTATCACTCTCAAGGTCGATTTCGTCTCGATTTGTTCGCTTTGGTCCTGCTGCGTGAACTTTGGCTGGAGGCGAATCCGGGGACTCTTCGTCGTCCCGCTTGCGCTTGGATAGGTGGGGGGGTAGCTGAGGTCCAATGGAGGCCATGTTCAGCTCTATCGTCTCAACGAGGACTATGTTACGTTCAGTTCAGTGTCCGCGTCCTCGAATGCGGTGTCGGTCGTGTGGCAGAATAGGTAGCAAGTTGTGTTGTGCAGTTTTGTTCGTAGAAGGCAACAACCTAAGGTTATCAGAGAATGTTTGGAGGTCTCCAGCTTGGCTTTACTCAATTTCGACAGGGCTGACAGGGGTTCCATCCACTTGATGTTGATGTTGATTGATGTCAATCACTGACGGAAGCTGTGGCAGTGGCTGGCCTTTGGGCCCCACGTAAGTACTTTAGGTAAGTAAGTACTCCGTACCTAGGTAAGTACTCCGTACATCCATGTTCCCTAGCGCATATCAGTCATTTGGACCAATCATCTTGCCCCTTTCCCAACTGCTGCTGTGCCAGGCTGAGCTTAAATGTTGCGACCATCCAAATCACATCACAACCTCACACCTCGAGACAGACGAGATTCCCACAACATGCAAAATAACACTCTCTATCTGTGCGAAGAGCTGTTGAGCTGAACCAGCCAGTCAACGATAAACGACAAAACCCCCCGCGTATGCTTTGAACAGTCACGCCTCGCGCCGATTACGAGCTAGCCATCAGAGCCCTAGCTAGCTTACTATACGATCCCCCCCATCTGCGGTCGAATTCACGCGCTCAGCTCCAGGCTCCCCTCCGATCTACCCACCTTACCTCTGGTCTTCCTGAAGCCATGTACCCGATGCCGTCGCGTCGATGAGCCAATCCGAACTGGAGAGAGACGATGGGTCGGTGAAAATGACGGACGAAGAGGATCGTCTAGATCTAACTCCCGAGGAAGACCAAGAGTCGCAATCAAGTGACCAGGAGACAGTCAGGGCAGACGAGAGACATGAACAGATAGCCGACATATTAGAAGAAGAGAGGAAGACCACCGTTTCTTCTTCCTCCTCCACCACCATTGATCCTGTTGGGAATGGTACCGTCATAAATCGCTATCGTCAATTGCTGCGTGATCGCGATGATACTTCCGACGCCGGATCCAGCGAGGGCTTGCCCCGTAGAGTTGGTAGTCCAAGCGACTCTCTCCTCTCGGTGCCCGATGACTCGCCTTCAATTCACGTATGCCAGTCCGCTACACTGAATGCTATGGTGGCTGACAGCTTTATCAGGGCTCCATCCTCTCCTCTCCTGGAAGTAGTGTCCTGCCATCCGTCGCATCGAGACCCGGGTTAAGCAGTCCAACCCCGTCCTTCAGACCCTTCGATCGACGCTTCCAATCCCGCATATCCTCACCCTCTGTACTGTCGCCGCGACCCTCGTCCCCCGCCTTCCTGACCGGACACAGTAGGAACGTGTCCATGCTCAGTCAGTTTACCTTGGACCCTAGCGAGACCGACACCCCCTCGCCGCCGTGGGAAGTTGTGAGATGGACTAGGCTGAAGAAACTGAATGGTCAGGCCTTTTCCGAACCTGGAAAACGCAATTTCGGCTCGCCCACATGTATAGCTGTTTCCGCTTCTATTGTTTTAGGGACCTCGAAGGGCATAATTCTAATGTTTGATTACAACCAAAACCTCAAAACGATAATTGGTCCGGGTACCAAAGGTGAGCGCGAGCCATGAAGATTTAGCAGAGCGAAGTTGACCATCTGAAGCTGTCGAATCGGGCCCTATCACCGCTATTGCCATTTCAGCAGACCATACTACTGTGGCTGGTGGTCATGCAAACGGTAATATTTTCACCTGGGACACTAGCCGAGCCGCCCGCCCCTTTTTGCAAATCCCACACCTGGATCCCTCCCAACTTCAGGACAGAATTGCCGATGGTCACATGCCCAATGTTTCTGTGACGCATCTAGGGTTCCTGGGGACTAGGCATACGGCTCTGGTGTCTGCTGACGATCGTGGCATGGCATTTTCTCATCTTGCGACCAGGGGCACTGGAGCACTCGGCAGAACCGTCAAAACGGTTAGGATTCTCGGCCGTTACCCAGACGCGCCTTTACCTACGAATAAACCCCCAAAGCCCAGTACCGTCCTGGCTTTTTCTCCGCTGCCGCTCGGAAACGTTGAAAGAGCCACAGACCATATGGGGCTTACAGCCATGCTGACCCCCTATCTTCTTGTCATCGTCTCCACCACTCCAATTGCCCAGACTCAGCACAAGTCAGCTAGACCCAAGGACGTTGCGCCACATAGCGCTATGAGCGGCTGTCTGGCCTGGTTTCCCGCGGTCAAACTGAAAGTTTCAGATCCGCTTACTGGAAGCACCATGTCCAAGGTCAAGCTTGTGTACTGCTGGTCGGATGTCCTGACCGTTCTCGACGTAGATGACATACCAACAGACGATAAGGACAAGCCTCCAATCTTGAAGTTCAAAGCCCGCAGCCGGTGGAAATGCGATGAGGCTATCGTCGCTGTGCAATGGTTGAGCCGCTCCGTCCTGGTCGTATTGACCATTACCCAGCGACTGATCGTCCTGGAGGATCGGTCGATGAGAATGACGGAGGGATTCGATCTCATCCATAAACACATATATCATGCCGACCTCTTCTCCAAGCAGTTACACACTCTTGTGGAACAACTGGATGAAGAGGATACATCGATGCATGGTGTTGTCGCTGATGCATTCTACATGAGTTTGAAAACCTACAAAGGACGCATCTTCTTGTTAGGTTTCAACGATGTATCGATTGGGGCATTGTCCAACTGGGCAGACCGACTGATAGCGCTGATGGAAAATGGCGATTATATTGCTGCCATCCAGCTAGCGACTTCGTACTATACTGGTGATGCGGACAAGCTGACTGTTGGACTTCCCGAGGATACCGACACGAGGCACAAGATGGTGCGCGACAAGCTCATGGAGATCATGACCGCGTCGCTGAAGTTTGCCTTTGGACAACGACAAAAGAACAAGGATGCAGCGGATGATCAACACTTACAAGACCTGGCGGAGACGTGTTTCACTGCATGCCAAAGCGTCGGAGACATGGACTTTCTCTTCGACGAGATGTACGAATGGTATGAAGATGGCTCTATCGAAAGCATATTCCTGGATGTGTTGGAACCCTACATTCTAGAGAACACTATCACTACCGTTCCGCCGACAGTGATCAAGGCGATGGTGACTTATTTCGTGAGCAAGGGCTGGGAGAGTCGCCTGGAGGAGGTCATTTGTCATATGGAGACAACTACTCTGGACATCGATGAGGTGACATTGCTTTGCAAACAACACGGCCTATACGATGCACTGGTTTACGTTTGGAACCAAGCGCTCAACGACTTTATTACCCCACTCATCGACCTCCTGACCCTGTTGATACCGTTGATGCAAAACGGCGATTACGCATCGTCCGGTAATGTGATGGACAATGAGATTTTCGGCATAAATGCCTTCAAGATGTTCCCCTACCTGTCTCACATATTGACAGGCAGAGTATACCCCACGGGGGAAATGCTTGATGATGATCTGGCATCGAAAGCGAAAGCTGAGCTCTATTGGTTTCTCTTCTCTGGGAAGAGCGTCGATTGGCCGAAAGAGAGTAGCAAGGTATTTATCACTCGACCTACCCAGAGTGAAGAGCCGTCCTTTCCATACTTACGTATGATACTCAAATTCGACGCGCCAAGCTTCCTGAGTGCTCTGAATGAGGCGTTTGAAGACGCTTTCCTGAACGAATCTCAAGAGAAACAACTCAATGGCGGCCCCGCCAAAGATTTGCCCGAAGAACAAGTTTTCGGTTTGACAGTCGACCGTCAGTATATTGTCTCCATTCTATTGGAGATTATGAACCCGACCGATTTTGCGCCGGCAGATACGATTTATTTGGATATGTTTATTGCCCGAAACCTTCCTAAGTTCCCTCAGTACCTGTTAATACCAGGATCTACCCTCGACAAGATCATTGCCGGGCTATGCAACTACCCGGGCGCCGACTTGGCCGAAGATGCCCAGCTCAGTGCAGAGTACCTGCTTTCGGTGTATCACCCACCAGACTTATCACCCATGATACCCCTTTTCAGGAAAGCTCAATTTTATCGGATCTTGAAACGTACTTATAAGAACGAACATGAATTCGGGAGCCTGGTACAGACTTATTTCGAAGATCCCGAAGATCAAGAAGAGGTGTTCGACTGTATTGCCGATTGCCTTAGTTCACGGACCGGACTGTCGAAGAGACAAGCGCAAGAAGTACACAATGTCATCAAGGAACGTTCGTATGAACTGGTGTACATTGACCCCACCCGCGCAGCCCATACATTGGACAAATATGTTCCACATTTGCATCAACATGCTCTGGACTCTTTGGAGGACAACGCGGAGTTGCAGTACTCCTACCTCAGGGCGCTCCTCGAGCCGGACACTGTGGCATCAGGGCGAGCTGGAAGTCTATTGGATCGCGACCTGGTTGAGCAATATGTTCAACTGATGTGTCAATACGATCCAACCCATGTATCTGACTACGTCGGTATCGTTCAAGCTACGAATCTCCGGCTCGACAAGCTCTTGCCCACTATGGAAGACACTGGTGTTGTTGATGCCGCTGTTATTCTCATGGCTCGAGAAGGTCAGGTACAAGAAGCAATGGACCGCCTTACGAGACACCTAAATACACTTGAGTCTGCCCTCCAAGGCTTACTCTCGAACACAAATGAGCATGATGAAGCGGTCAACGTCGACAACGCTGCTGAAGATCTCCTGAAGGGGCTACAAAAATACACACATGTCGGGATTTGGCTGTGTCAAGGGCAGATGAAAACAACGAAGAGGCTTAACATACAGCGCCGACAGAGCTCTCCGGCCCCAAACGATCTTACGGCAGATGAGAAGTTATGGCTCCAGCTGATAGACACTACAGTCCAGATCACTCGTAGACTCTCATCTCTAAGCCCCGACACCACGCGAGGCAATGAGACAGATGCTGCTGGGCCAAGCCACATTCTTGACACCGACAAGCTCGTCGGTCTACTACGCTCCTTAGTCCAGCACACGTTCACAGCTCTCCTCACCGCGACGTCTACCCAAAGTGTTACACAGCAACAGTCCTCTAGTAAGGGAGGCAATGATCAATCCCGTGTTACCACTAGCAGTGCCTCTGGCGCCGACAGCGGCAATTTGACATTCCTCCGGATTCTCCGCGCGTTCCTCACGCGAGCCGCAGCTACATCGCCGAACCTAGCGGACCTGCGTGCAGTCCTAGCCTCCATATTCTCAGCCTATGCCTACGAAGAATCAATACTTCGCCTTTCAAACCGGCTTCTGGAACAGCAACTTTTCGTCGATGTACAGCGGGCCTTCGACCTGCGCCAGCGCGGGTGGAGACCTAGAGGGTCGGTCTGCGAGGCGTGTGGTGGGAGGGTCTGGGGCCCGGGAGTCGCGGGAAATGTTTTCGAGGCCTGGGACGAGAGGCGAGGTGTTGTAGAGGCGGAGATGACGAGAAAAAAGGAGAGGACAAGACTAGCTGATGGTCGGGGAAAAGGGAGAGAAAGTGGTGGGGATGATGATGGAAAGGGGAAGGGAAAGGGGAAGGGAAAGGGGAAGGGGAATAGTGCGGAAGGGCCAGCCTCAAGGTCCATTATGGTAGAAGAGGAACAGGAGCGCAAGCATACTGCCATGAATGGACACGGCAAAGAAAATAGGGACCGTCGCAGGGAACAGCAACAACCCCTAGGCCCCCTCGTCGTTCTGGCTTGCAGACACATTTACCACCAGAGTTGCCTTGACACTCTACTGCAACAGCATCCTCGACAGGAGGATGGCGGGCAACAGAAAGTTGGGTTGAGGATGGTGGATGACTTTGGGCGGGAAGTCATCGGGGGGTACAGATGTCCTATAGATGGGTGACAAGACGGGGAAAAGGTGTGGGGGCGAGGGGAGGGGAAGAAAGGGGGGCCAGCTTGAAGTGGACTTCTTGAGGGTACATAGGGAGGAAAGACATAAAAGAAAACGTATAAACGTGAACTTAGGTAAGCTGAAGAACTGTACAAACTACGCAATATATATGTCCATTGGTGGGTGGGTAGGTGGAAGTGGTGGTGTGTGCCTGCGCGATCTATCCCCACCAACACTGAGTTTTATCTGGTCCATCGTGCCATGCCAAGGGTAAGTCCTGTAGTCATTGCATGTCGTGCCCAACACCACGTTACCTTGTTGGTCCCCGACTTGGCTGTTGTTCTGCAATGAGAGCGCGCGCACGTATCTAAACCTAGAGACAACAATGCTCGCGAGGGTTGTTATGGGGCCACAAATATGTTTCCTCTCCTTTTTTTTTCTTTTTCGGGTTTTTTTTTTTTTTTTTTTTTTTTTTTTTTTTTTTTTTTGCTTGTTTTTGGCCTTCCCCCCTTTTCGCTTGTATACCTCTAACCTAGGTTATATATACACACATCCACACCCAGTCTCTCTCTCTTTCTATCGGTCTTTCTCTCTCTCTTTCTTTCTTTCTCTCAACTTAAACGGATTCCTCCATCCCTCGCTTCTCTAGGCCGAGAGGAATGACCCAAATTTAAATCGACGGAACCGGGGAGGCGGAGGCTTCTCCTTTTCTTCTTTTGCTTGTTTATTGAGAGAACGGGTACAGGACGCGAAACATGCTGAGTAACTTTATTCTATAGTACTTATGAATGGCCATCAATGGAACTCCATGACAAGAGATGTTCTTTCTGTCTATGACCCGCCAATGACTCTCTTACTCCGGGAGACGAATTTTTTCCCTTCCGACGGCGTCTCCGTTTGCCGCTTTATACACTGGCATTCCCTGTGCCATACTTTAACAAAAGAGAAGCGATACACGCGCTGGTCCATATAAGCATATTTTACCGAGGCCTGCATCCTACCAGCCCGCGTTTCTTAGTTCTCAGGCTTCTTCGCCTCCGTCTTGGTTTTCAGCTGCTCCTTGGCTTCCGCTCCTTCCGCTTCAGCGTCAACCGCTTCACCAACCACTTCTTTCTCGACACCCTGCTCCGAAGCAGACACTTGCCTGTCCTCCTTCTCGTCAATGTTTTCGGTATCCTTGGGTGTCGCGAGACCTGTGTCCTGGTTCTCTTGATTTTGCTCGTTCTCTTCTTCAATTAGTTCCTGCTGCTCTCTGAGAACCTCCAGACGTTGCTTGTTAGTCGCCGCACCCTCGGCATTGTGAACCTCTAGTTCGATCTCGTGATACAGCTCCTCAGGAATGGAAGAAAGCACACCCGTCAAGGCCTCAATCTGACTCTTGAATCCACCTTCTTCCGTCTTCTGTCCGTAGTTATATGCGTTACTAAGCACAAGCAAGGTCGACGGGACGCCATGCTTGAGTCGTAGGTCTAGCCACGATTGGAGGTCCTCTCTGAGCCTAGCAGGTGATACCGAGTGCGTCTTGATACCGCGGCTTGCGCAAGCAGTCTGCAACTCGGATACATTTAGACTATCAACACCTTCGAAACTGATAGCCTTGTCGTCTCTCTTGATCTGTCGCATTCTATGGCGGATCTGGTATCGAAGCATGGTATCTGTCCCAAATGTGTTCAAGTTCATGTAACGGCACATAGACACCAACTGCGGCCGGGAAAGGTTGTCCAGGGTAAGATCATCCCGGAAAGCCTTGCAGACTTTGATGACATCTTCTGTGCTTGGCGTCTCCCCAGTGGAGCGCAACTTGCGGAAGAACGTGGAGAACTCCTCTTTCTGCGTGGTCGCAGGCGACAGCGGCAGTCCAGTCTCCTTCATAGTATCGCGCAAGAAAGAGCTGACCTCCTTGCGCGTCGCTCGGAGCGTTGCTGCCTTCTTGTCCTTGGCCTGCTGACCCTCGTATGTGCTCGGGAGCAGGTTCGGGAATAGCCTGAGAGCGATGGGGAGTAGTGCCTCGGCAAACGGAACTATGATGAAGACGGAAAAGGGAACCAGTCGGCCCAAATCTTGTACTGTTCGCTGAAGCTGTCGGTTCTCTCGTCGGGTGAGTTCGTAACCGGCGGCCATCTTCAAAGCCAGCTTACTGCTGATTCTAACCTCTGTTGCCAGCAGCTTCGTGCCATCCCAGTAATGTTGGATTTCGTGCTTGATCTTCTGGGCCAAGGTGAGCTTCTTTTCCTGTTTCTCTTCTTTCTTTGCAACCTCGGATTCCTTCTTAGCAGCCAGCTGTGTCAAAGTCTGAGGTTCGGAATGTTCTTCTATGACTGGCTGCGTAGGGGCAGCTGAGGTAGCTTCTTTCAGGATCTTGTCGGTCTCGGATGGTTTTTTACTCCCCGCTACCGACTCGTCCTTGGGCAGAGGTTTCTTGGCCTTCTCGGTGTTGAAGCCGGGTGGTGGACCGTCTGGGGGCCCCGCTGAATGCCTTTCGGTTGCTATGGTTCGAAGAGGGATTAGAAGGGCGCGCACGGGCAGGTCTGAAGGCAGATGACGTGTCTGGCGGCCGAGGTAGGATGTGGGAAATGCGAGACCCGGGCGAACGGCTGACCTGGCAGCAAAGGGGTTCACGACGACAGCCCGACGGGCAGCTCTAGTGGTAGCACTCATGACGGAGAACTGGGGCGCCAAAGGAATGAATGTTTTGGGCAAGTAGAATGAAAAGAGAATGGCGATGTGTATGTAGTACAAGTGTGGAATGTTGGAAATTTGGAAATGGAATGCACAAGAAGAATGTGAAAGCTTCCAGAAAGATGGACCGGAGCTGGAGATGGCGACCAGGGTTGAAGCAGCTTTTCTCCCGTCATCAATCAGCAATCAGGGCGAGGTAATCCCGATAAATCCGATCGGGTAAGGTCGGAGATCACGTGTTGAGCTATCAAACCCCGTAGACCGACCCAGTCACCAGCAGACTGGTCTGGACTTCGGACATGTTGAGTTCCATCCATTCATCGGCAATCCACAAAGACCCACTTAACGTAAATCCATTAACTGGATTAAGGTTGCCTCAGGTACTGCGTACGAAGTACAAACCCATACCGGCAGCGGCTTGGGTAGTTCCGGGCCCGCGCTATTAACCACCTGGAGTCCACTCTAGGCATTCAACTGCCTAGCAGCTATTGAACACTCCAATAACCACCTGGGCATCTAGCCCCTGAAAGTGAACCAAACCAACTCGCACTACTACATGGTATCATCAACGTCCCCTACAAATGGGTAGCAAGTCCTAACGCCATGTAGGTAGGCATTGAGGGTTTTGTGGTAGAAGATATGGCCTCATACCTAATACCTTAGGTACTCTCTCTGATTCAAAACTGGAAGTAATCTATTGAACTACCGTCGTCTTGGGTATCAGATACAACATAGATGATAATAATTGTTGCTTGCTCACCAAACTCCCAACTCCATTCCCATCCGTGCCGATGTATTCGCCCAGGTCAGGTCCTGTTCTCTCCTATCCTGTCCTGTCCTGTCCAGCCTTGCATGCTTTCTTTTTGACAATGTTTTTCTTCTTTCTGTTCAATACACCGTCCATCTTCATGAGTACCAGACAGAGACGGGCAGATCATGATGAGTTGGCCCCTTCCATGGAGCACCTCATTCATCGCTGTGACCGCGGCCTCGTGATGTTGGGCCCGGTCCCGATGCCCGTAATCGTCCTCACGGCCCAATGCAGCCAGCTCTCCGCCTCGAGCTGTCTCTTCACCTCCTCAGCCCTCCTCTCCACCGCGTCCACCTGCGCCTCGAACTGCACCACCCCATCCTCGACATCCTGCACCCGGGACACGAGCGCGTTAATCTCGTACTCGAGCTTCGCCGCCTGCATCTCGACATCCTTGACCGCTTCTGTCATGTGCGCCCGCTGCTCTCCCACGATCTCTTCCGAGCTGTGCTTGGCCCGCTGGTAATCTTCGGTGCGCTCGTAGTAGACCGCTTGCAGTTTGTCGTACTGCCGTGCGTAGTGGCTGTTGATCATCTCGATCGACTTGATTTTGGCTTCGACCCACGGTTCTAGTTCTTGTTTGATATCGGCCATGTTCAGATATAGACTCCTCGCAAGATCTGCCAGTTTCCGCTGTTCCTCGAGTTCGAGCTCCCCGCCTTCCTGGTAATCTGTGATTTCCTCCCATCGGAGGACAGCTTCTTCCGCGTCCCCAAACGAAAGCCTCCGGGGCCATCTAGCTTCGTTACGGACCCCACCAACGGGAAGACGTGTAGCTGAAACACTGTTTCGCCGGCGAAGAGTCGATAGACTATTTGTAGCATAATCTTCAATGGTTCTGGCATGGCCTTGAACATCACTTTCGGTGCCTATTGAATCAGCCACTGAAGAGTCTGTGACACCAGCCTCATTACGGACTTCAGTCGACTGGCCCGGAGTCTTGCTGGAACCATTCGTGAGCCCCCGCGCCTCGCCGTTCACGCGGGCCGTCCGCCGCGGTTCACCAGGCTGTGCTTCGTCCGCTCCAGAAACATGACCCGAGTCAGGCGTCGTGTCAACCTCCCTATCTCTCCTGGCTGCATTCACATATTCCTCAGGCTTGTTTTTCCAGGTGAAGGCTCTACCGATCTGTCCCGGGACAGGAGCTGGGCCTAAAGGACTTGAAAGGATAGACGACTGAAGACCGGAGAGTGGCGTATCAGAAGAATCGTCCCTCGACTGCCGGCTAGCGTGACCTCGGAGGCCACCGCCACTGTACACAGCATCTTTGATACGGCCGAGACCCGAACGAGCGTCTCGTGCAACATTCTTGAAAACTCCCCTCCGCAAAGCATCCTTGTCAACAGGGCTTTCTACTATACTAATTGCAGAGCCAGGAGGAGGGGTAGAATAAACGGTAGAGAGTTCGTCCCTTCGCGGCGGCTCTACTTCCTCCTCTAAGGGTGCGGATTGTACTCGTCTTGCCTGGCTGCTCATTTCGTCCTTTCCAAAGATCGCACTCATATCGGGTAAGGACTTTTCGTGTTGATCGAGCGGCGTTCGTTTGGCCTTTCCATGCCAGAGCCATTTCGCGCGTTCCCCAGAGGCGAGTGTGATGAATCTGTCAAAGTCAAGCGTCTCGATGCCGCCGATTCCTCCTTTGTCTTTACCTCCTACTATACCCAGTACCATCTCCCCTCGCTTCCCCCCGATTTCGCTAACCGTTGATTTCACAGCCTTCTGTACGCCCCAGCCCTCGCCAGCAGCGGCTTTGGCAGTGACGGCGTGGAGCTTATGCATTGTCTGCCGGTCAAGCCTTCGAGTTCTCTCAAGCTTCTGATATTTTTGAAAGTAGGCGACGCCCTTTTCGGTTGCATCTATATCGAAGACATCCTTCTGAACGGGTGCTCCGAAGTAGCTGAGACGGTTCCTCGCGCCCATCAACAGACCAATCAAGGCAACTACAGTAGTTGGCCCGAGGATTCCGTCTGTCGGCTCGGCATTGAAGTAGTCGGCGCCGCATTCGGTCCACCAATCTGCTACGGCCGTCTCAGTCATATCACACAGTAGCCCATCAATATAGAGAGGGTCAAGCTTCCCAAACAACGACAAGGCCACTTGACAGAGCTTCACAAGTTCTACGACAGCGTCGGAAAAAGGGATCCTGTCATCGACCTTGTAGAGCTGATAAAACTTGGCTTTGGCGGCTCCCGAGGGTTCGGACAGAGTCATACCAGATCGGCCGGAGCAGCCAAGCCTCTTGAGGTCCTCGTTGACGATAAATACCCTGCGTTGTTCCTTGATATCTCCTTCGGGCACAGATATGACGGTCAAAGCAGAAGGAAAGCTACTGAGATTCGTCACCACCAATTCACCCAGGGGTGTATCTTTGGGTCGTGCATGGTATTGTTGCACAGCTTTGAAGTAAATACGCAATCGGGCGGACCAGGTCTTCTCGTCTGCGGGAATACCGAGAACCCCAACAACGATAGAATGTTTTTCGTCTCCAGTGTATGTAGCTATGACCAGCGTGGCCGACTTGCGGGAGCAAGCCCATTGTTCGACTAGGTACAACTCGTAACCTCGGAGGTTTTCTCTTCGCTCGATGACATTTACACTCTGATCCTCTTCTAGATATCTATAGAGCAGGCCCGTTAGCGGTGCGTCAGTGGGATCAGCAGACGGGGGACATACCTAAAAGCGACCGGGTCAGGAATGACAATAGAGCGATAGGGAAGGGAAGGCGACGGTGGTGGTTCGGCAACAGGGGGCTTTTTGGAGTCGGTCGGAGTGGTCAATTGTTCGACTCGACTTGGTTGGGCATTGCGCTGCGATGATGTTCTCGAAATCGCGAGTTTCCCAGCTTGTTGAGACCTCGGGTCATTCAAAGGCACGGGTATACGTAATGACATGGTGTAAATGCACACACGACCAACACACGACAGTCCCAATATCTTATAGGGCTCATATTGTGCTAAGAAGACAAGGCTTGAAAGACATAATGGAAAGTAGCGACCAGCGATTTGCGCATGCAGAGACAAGAAAGCTGAGAGGGCGAGATTGGCAGGCGGGCGATGCTCTTCAGAAAGACAGATTCATTTGTTGCAGACCGGGAAGCTGGCAGGAAGCTGGCATGTGATGATGCTTGAAGGGATGGATAGAGGTATTGAAGGGGGGGGAGGTTACACTGCCTGGCCCCTGAGCCCTGAGTTGTGAGCTCCAGGGCTGTGCTGTGAGCTGTCATAGCCACTATCAATGGCGCGGTGGAACCGGCTTTTACCGCTGGTACCGCCTGAGTGAAGCTACAGGTTCCGGGGCATTTCAGGGATTGATAATGGCGGGGACCAGGTGTCAGGGTTCCTGTGCCACTGCACTGCGTCATTGCGGAATGCAGCCACGGATTATGTACAGATCCTCTCTAAGGCCGAATGAATCCATTCAACACCAGTGAGCCAGTTATTAGAGAACGGGAAACGTATCGAAGAATTCCAACGCTCCCTGCAAGGGAATGCCGTCCTTTCGACTCATCCGAAACCCAAATGGTAGGATAATGGCGGTGCAAGCTACGCGTAAACCGACAAGCGCACGCGTCCCAACATCCAAGAGCATGGCCGATTCTGACAGCGAGATTAAGATTCGGGCGCTCTCACCAGTCCCAACGGTCGATGGATAACTGACAGAGCGATCTGACACCCAATCCTGCCCGGACTGTAACACGATTCTGGATATGGTGCTATGTCAGCCTATGACCATAGGATTTACAAAACCAAAAGCAGCTGCAACAGAATCAGAAATGGTTGCAAAAGGCCCTTCTGTCGACATAACAGCTGTCCGGATGAAGATACTGGCCCGATCTATCCTACTAGTGTCAGTATTTATCGAGCCCCAGAATCAACTCCTCCTCCAGCAGGTAGCTGCCCACCTGAAAGCCCTCTATAACAGCTGAATCGCAACAGACTGGACAGACACGCGTGTAGTAGGCACTATCAACCTGAGTGACCAGCTCAGGAGATGAAATTAGGCATCGACAGCGCGACAAGGAGAGGCGAACCTATTAATCGGCCTGATGAGCGGCTATCAATACAATGTCTGATATCGCGATACCCGATAAAGGGCTCCAACAGCGCTTTCTATTCAAGAATGCACCATGGAAGGAGATGCAAGACCGGATTGGAAAGGCACCCCTTAGAGGCACAGTTGAACAACAAGCTGCGGGATGGTAGCCATGGTGATGTAGAACCAGGACCGCTAGGGGCGCTCAGTGCTATGAATAGGGAGATGCGTGTTGGGAAGATGCCGGGTATCATGTGATGAGGCCAGTTGAGGAAAACTGACTGAGATCTAACCCCGAGTGGACAGGGACGACAGAGGATGACGTGTTCTACCCATGACAGAGGTCAGGCTTTTACATGGTAGCCTACAGTTACACTACACAACGGTAACAAGCATCGCGGAAAACATCCCATTACTTCCAATCAGCGAGGAAGAGAAGGGCAATGAAGAGGGTAGGGAGGGGATGGGTCTGCCAAGAGACGTGTCTTCTACTCCCGTTGCTTAAAAAGATAACTGCAGGCCTTGTTGGACGGATGCTCGTCCTTCTTCGCCTGCAAGCCAGCCCTTCAACCGTCGTGCGCGCGCTCGTTGATCCCCTTCCTTCGTCTTTTCCACCCTTCGTTCTGCCGCCTGGCTGCATCCCGACCTCGTCCGCTCTGTCGTCCTGGAAAAGGGGGCGGGGCTAAGGCGCCACGCCCCACGCGCAAGCCATAAAAATACACCTTACGAAGTAAAAACATCATTTTAATAAAATAATATTAATGATAAACTTGCTTTTTTAATATTTATATAAATGAAAAAAAAAATTAAAATATAAATTATTAAAATTTAATATTAATGTTTATAAATAAATAGTTATAATATATTATTTATTATTAGATTATTAATAGGCTATTATGGTTGGCTACCCACCTATTGCTGGAACTTGGCACTGAGTTATTGGCATTGGTTTAGCGGCAACAGTGGGGAGCTTCCACCGATAGCTTCGCCGACTTCACTTTCATCTAACCTTTGTTTAAATACAACCCGATCTTGATAGATTGACCACCTTGTGAGTCTCCAGGTACGGGCAAGCCATCAATAAAAGCCTGAGCTATGTAGGCATGTGAATGATCAGTGACCAACAACGACCCGGAAGTCCAAAACTCTCACATTACAGGCCCTACTATCAAGTCCAGGAGGTCCTTCCTTCACAACCACCGACTCGCCAATACATCCTTTAACGCCCAACCTCGACACTCATGGCTATGCAAGATCTTGGAAAGGATGTGGCGAAGCTGATAGGTGCAGCTAAACTGGGGGATGCTGTCCATGATGTCGACACAATCATCAATCTCCTGACTGCTGCCAGGGGAAGGGTCGCCGAGGGTAGGAAACACCTGAGTCCCAGCCGCTAGTCATGATGCCAGTTCTAACAGACATCTTGCCAGCCAACGATACTCATACCACCAGCCTGACCCTGACGAAGCTACAAAATCCGATAAAAGAGCAGCTCGATGGCCTCAGTGGCAGCCTGAACAAAGTCCACAAGGGTCAAGCCGGCTTCAACAAATCGCTGAAGGCAGCCTTCGCAAAAAATAAGGACATTAAAGGGGCTCTCCCTACGGAACACGATCCCATGGCCTCACAGACGACCCTCATAAATCGAGCCATCGCCATGCATCTCCTCCGCGAAGGAGAGTTCGGCGTAGCATCGACGTTTATAGGCGAAGCTCAGCCAGACTCCCAGCCGTCGACCACGGCAGGAGCAGAGACTCCTTCACAACACACGACGTCATCAACCATATCACCGAGCCATATGCCATATGAAGACGACAACGACGCCGGTGACGATACCATCATACCCGATGCCGATATCCCCGCCGACCTCACCGCTCTCCAATCACATGCCCTGCAATCCTCGTTCGCCGACATGTATTCCATCCTATCGTCGCTCAAAGCGCGCGACCTGCTCCCGGCTATCAATTGGGCAAGGAACAACTGCGACGAGCTCGAGGCCCGGGGGTCCAACATCGAGTTCGAGCTCTGCAAGCTGCAATACATCTGGCTCTTCAAGGGCCCGTCGGTGAACGGGCTGCCGGCCGGGCGGGACAATGGGCTGCAGGGGGCGCTGGAGTACGGGCGGCGCAACTTCGGCCGGCACCAGCGGCGGCACCTGCGGGAGATCCGGCAGCTCAGCTGCGCCATGATCTACGCGCCGAACCTGGAGGGGTCGCCGTACCGGTCCATCTTCGACATCAGGCTGGCGTTCGACGAGGTGGCGGCCTCGTTCACGCGCGAGTTCTGCTCGCTGCTGGGCCTGTCGGCCGAGTCGCCCCTGTACGTGGCCGCGACCGCCGGCGTCATCGCGCTGCCGCAGCTCGTCAAGTTCACCGTCCGCGCCCGCGGCACCGAGTGGACGACGGCCGCCGAGCTCGCTTTCGAGACCCCGCTGCCCCCCAGCATGGTCTACCACCCCATCTTCGTCTGTCCCGTCTCCAAGGAGCAGACCACCGACACCAACCCCCCCATGATCCTGCCCTGCGGCCACGTCCTCGCCAAGGAGAGCCTGCAGAGGGTCACCAAGGGCAGCCGCTACAAGTGTCCCTACTGCCCTAGTGAGGGTCTCAGCAAGGACGCTAAGGAGATCATCCTATGAGGCAGGTCAGAGGGCTCTAAGGGGGGTTTTGGTTCTTCTCTTGTATGTCAGTGGATTCTTCTTGAGGATCTGTGGACGCCGGGCAGTTTCTTTGAAAGGGGGTGGGAACGGGGTTTTCGGTGTTAATAGGTCGAATCTCTTCGGAAGGAAAGGATGGAATTTCGGCAAGCGGGTCGGAGTTGGTCATTCCAGGTCAGTCGGTCAGTCAGTCGGTCAGTCGGTCCTTTCTTTGTTCGGGTGCAGGCGTTGGACACTATCAGCAGCAGCAGCAGCAGCAGCAAGGTTGTAAACACAAACGGTATTGTGTCAGCGTTCAGAGAGAACAGGAATGAATATATGGATCTCACGAGGGACTATACAACTTGTGATCACGGAGATAGGTATCTCGGTATATACGAGTTGATTCATGTGTAGTTGCCCCCGAGCGAGCTCTCATTCATGATGAGTTTGTTGGTCCTATCGATTGTTTCATGCTGCTGAGAAGTCGAAGCAGTCTCTTGTAAACATTGGGGGGGGGGACAAGAAACATGATGATGGTTCTTTGATTCCTTTTATACTTTTTTTTTTTTTTTCATTCTTCCTCCTTTCTTTTGACTTTGTGGCGGCGCGGATGTGCCGTCTCGCTGGGCTGGCTATCTAATCACATGAGAGTCCTTCATGTCGTCTATCCAGATCCTGCTCGATATTTTTTTTCTCTATATACGTATTTACCTAGGTAGACTACCATTAGGTGTCATCTCGGTTCAAAGGCATAGGTAGATTCTGGTCCGAAGTATTTTGATAGCGATCTATTCAGGTAATCGAGTATGTATGAATTATATATACCGATGCTGGGATAGAGCGTTCTCTAGCCAATCATCATTGTTCTTCCTATCTTTTTTTTTTTTTTTTTTTTTTTTTTTTTGAGGAGAAGATGAAGGTTAAAGAAGGAAGGTCTGTACTGAGATGAAAATTCTCGGTTTTGGCGTAGTAATAATCTTCTGCTTCGCCTTTTCGATTCCCTCAGGGCCATAATATGGAAGACAAAGGTTAGGTTAGGCTAGGTAGGTAACTTACTGGTTGATATTCGTACGTGTTCCTGGGTTGAGTCGGACGAAAAGGGGCCTTGGGCGGTGGGGTTTAGGGGTCATAGGACAGATAACCGCGGGACATTGTCAACAAGGATGTAGTTATTATGAGGAAAGCCAGATCAAAAGGTCTTCTTGGATTCAAGTTCTACCTAAGAGAATAAATCATCTTTGTAATTATATTACGATTACGGCCCGAACGCGATATATAAGTATCGCTACGTTCCCAGCCTATCTATCAGCAAGCCGCCTCACTCACCATCGGAACGGAGCGGGCGATAGGTCCACGTCCGACCCGAAGGTCTGGTTGTCGAACGCCCTCAGCCAGGCGTCGACGGTGCGCAGCTCGAGCTCGGTCGCGGCGCGGACGAACTGGGGCTCGGACGCGACGTCGTCGAGGGTGCGCAGGTCCTGCACGTGGCCGACGCCGTTGATCAGGTGCTGCGGCTGGGGGTCGTCCCAGTAGCGCGCCGGCGCCAGGTCCGAGTGGTAGCACAGGTCCTTCCAGGGGTCGGCGCTCCCGTCGACGAAGAGCAGCCGCTCGGCGGTGAAGTTGAAGTCGCCGTAGACATTCCAACGCTCGAGGTCGGGGGTCTCGGGGATGGTGTTGTATTTGCCTGTTTTTTTTTTTACCCCCGGGTGCATTGTTAGTGAAATATTACATTCAGAGAGGCCTTTTTTCTTTCTTTTATGACGAGAAACAAACATACCCGGTGGAAAAGCCCAGTTGCACCACTCTTGAGTGTAATTCTTGTCAATGACCCGGGAGAGCAGCGACTTTTTGCCCACCGGCTGAGCGGCTTGGTACGCCCCGAACTCGGTGCAGGTCGTGTATAAGTAGCTTCGCTCGGCGCCGCTGGTGACATCTGCCCACCAGTCCGGATGCTGCGTGCCGAAGCATTCGGCGCTGTTATAATCCCCGCTGTCACAGAGCGGCAGGATGACATTCTGGATATAGGCGGCGTAGTTGCCCAGGTTCTTCCAAGCCTGACCGCCGGTGTACTTGGCCATGGCGCTGTCGACGGCCGTGACGTTGGCCGGGGCGTTCAGGTCGGTGACATTGCTGCAGAAGTAGAAAAAGTTCTGGCGGCCATACTGAGGGTTCCAGCTGATCTCCTGCCAGGTTGCGGTAGGGTAGTAAAAGGGGCCGCCGATGGGGAAGGCGATGGTCTGGGCAAAGTCACGGATGTCCTCCAACGCGCCCAACCCAAAGATCTCCTTCAGTTCCTGGATCGCAGCATCGTCGTTCAGCTGCACCACGGCATCGATCTTGTCAACAATATCGTTGATACTACCGACGCAGTCTTGGGGCGCGAGCAGCTGGATGGGATCGTACCACTGAGGGTATTCGACCTGTCCGTGAATGACGCCACTGCTAGAGATGGCACCATAGAACGTATCGGGGTATGTCTTTTTGGTAAAGGCCGACAAGGCACCGGGATAGCTCCCACCATAAAGGATCCAGGGAGTACTAGGCGCATTGATGTCACTGAGCCCCGGTAGCTCGACTTTTTTGGCGAAGACGTCAAAGTCGGCGATTACCTGCTCGGTGGCCAAGAAGGCCAACTGATCTGTCGTCGAGGTGCTGAACGGCGTGCTGGTGCCGTAAAATCGATTTTCCAAGACGATACCGATGCCATTGAACTTCTGCATCAAGTGCGTGATGAGACTAGCTTCGAGGTGGGTATCCGAGTCAATGGCACCCTCTCCGGCCAAGTAGAGGAAAACAGGTCCGCCGGCCTTGTAGTAGGAGCCCTCGAAGTAGTAGCGTTGCTTGAAAGTGCCATTGGGGTGAGGCTCATAGCGAGGGCTTTGGGGGAAGTGGTCAATCTGCAAGGGTCCATATCTAAGCGATCCGGAATCACGACCCAACGGCGAGGGCGGGCAAGACTCACCACTTGGTCGAAATAGTAAGCGGTGTGGTTGGCGGCGCGTTTGATGTTGGACGAGCGCGACGAGAGCCCTCTGGCTGCGCGAGACCTTGGCGGCGCAGAGTGTGCACTGACAAGCGCCAGCAGCCCAGTGACCAGAAGAAATAACCGAGTCATCATGTTGTATGATGTTACCCCTATACCACTTCGGTATGCGATTGTCACAGCCAAGTCGTCTTGGCTATTGGCTCATACCTTAAAAAGAGAGCAGCAGAGTTCCAATAGAAACAAGACGCGGCGCCAAGCGCCATTTTAAAGACTACAGGAGCCGTTCAGCTCGCGTTGATAGACCCCAGACGTCGCACAAGACTAAAGCCGATTCAGCAGGTGTGGAAATACTAATATGGAAAGTTTCCTGTTTTTATTTCGGTCTACTCGCTCTGCTTACCTCATCGATATCATGGTCAAGGGTCTGTACGAGCTTCCCTGAAGTAAGCGAATCACGATCGGGACTATTGTCTTACATCCGAGCCCCCCCGGCATACATATCAGACCGGAAAAGGACCACTATCACGGCCTACGGTACCGGTATGCTACGGATCACGGCAAGGCCCGTGAGTCGGCGCTTACCGGCTGGGTCTTCGGCCGGTCTAGTCCGCTCCGCTCCGTTTTTCAACTCGCGTGATATCGCATTTAGCTATAAAAAAAGAAATCGGGGAAGAATTATTAATTAAGGCTCTTTAATTAATTAAAAAAAGGAAAAAAAAAAGGTTTTTTAAAATAAATATAATAAATAAAAAGGTTTTATATTTATAATATTTAATAAATTTAATAGTTATTAAGGTTTTTTTTTTAATATAAATTTTAAAGCTATTTTTTATATATTAAATTATTTTAATATATAATATATCTTTTAAATAAATAATTAATTAGGTTATTTATTTAATATATTTTATAAGGTAGTTTTTATAAGCGTTATATATTTTTATTAAAACTATAAATTTTTTTAAGGTTAATTAAAAAAAATAAAAATAAATATAACGTTATAAAAATATATTTCGAACCCCCATTTTTTAAGCTATTTTTTTATATTTTATAGCTTAAAATATACGATTTTTTAATTTATTATTACGTTAGTTATTTATATAATTTTTTTTTAAAAAATTAGCTTTTAAAAACCTTTTATATCGCTTTTAAAAATTAGTTAAATTATTTAATATTTAATATATAAATTATTATATATTATTTAAATTATATATATTATTTAGTTTTTAACTTTTTAAAAGTTTTATAGCTTTTTTATATATATATAAGTTTTAAAAATATAATTTTATTAATTAATAAAATAAATATTATTTTAACTTTAAAAAAAATGATTTTATTAAAGGTTTTAAATTTAATTAATTTAAAGCTATATTATTAAAGTTTTTATAAAATATTTAATTAAAAATAAAAAAACTTCGTTATAAATATTTTTTAAAATAATTATAAAAAAATAGCTTATTTTTTATAGCTAATAATTATAATAAGCTTTTAAAAAAGAATGCTTTTTTTAATTTATTAATTTAAACGATATATAAAAATTTATTTTTTTACTATTTTTTTTATAAATTTAATATATTTTAATAATATTTTATAAATTTATTCGGTTTTTAATAAATATTAGTTATTTTTTTATATAATTTAATTATATTTTAATAATAATTTAGCTTTTTTCTAAATTTTTAAAGGTATTTTTATTATATATTTATAAGGTTTAAAAGTTTTCGAAAATATTTAAATTAGCTACGATTTAAGATTTTTATAAATTTATTTATTAGCATATTTTTTATAAATAAATATTTAAAAAAAAATCGTTTTTTTTTAACTTTTATTTAAATTATATATTTTAAATATTAATATATTAAAGCTTTATAAATATTTTAATATTTTTATTTATAATTAATTTAATAATTTAAAGGTTATTATAATAAATTTTAAAAGGCTTTTTAAGGTTTAAAAAAACATTTTTTATAAATTTTTATAATAAATATATTTTTTTATAATATATTTAACTTTAAAATATTTAGCTTTTATTATTAATATAATTATAATATTTTATAATAAAGCTTTTTATATAATTAATTTATTAAAAAATATTATAATATATTTTTATAATAATTTTTATATATCTTTATTATTTATAAATAAAGCGTTATTTATAATAATAAAAGCTTTTTAATATTTTATATTATATTTAATAATTAAAAAGCGTATAATATATAAATATAAAATTATTTAATTTATAATATTATAATACTTTTTTAATAAATTAATTAAAAATCGTAATAAATAAAAAGCTGCTTTTATAATATTTAATTATATTATAATTATTATATAAAAAATAAAGATTATTTTTTTTAATAATTATAAATAAAATTTTATAAAGATTTTTTTTTTTATTTTTTTAAAAGTTTAAAAAAAATAAATATTAAAAAAGATTTTATTATAAATAAAATAAAATCGAATTTTATTATAAATTTTTTAATATATATATTTTAATAAAAATACACTTTTTTTTTTTTTATAATTCGAATTTTTAAAAATTATTTAAGGTTATTTTAAACTTTAAACATATATTTTTTATATAAATAATTAATAATAGCTTTAATATTTTATTTATTATTTTTATAATATTTATATAAAATAATGTAATAATTTTATTATTAATATAAGTATATACCTTTTTTATTAAAAGTTTTATATTTATTTATAAAAAAATATATATAAACTTTTTTTATTAAAATAAAAGCGATTTATAAAGTTTATATAAACCTTTATTAAATTTTATAATTATTATTTTATTTTATATTAATTAAAAAAGCTTAATTTATAATAATTTTATAAAAGATTTATAAATATTACTTTTTTTTTAAAAGAAATTGCGTTTTTTAAATAAGCGTTTATAATATTATATTATTTATATTTAAAATTAAATTATATTATTATTATTATAAATATTTTAAAAATTTTAATAGTTAATATTATAAATAAAGCTTTTATTTTATAATTATTTTAAAGGTTTTTTTTTAATATAAATATATATTTTATATTTTTTTAAATTTTTATTTTTATTTATTTTATAAATAAATATTTATTTTAAAGGTAAAATTATTGATTTTTATATTTTTATATATCAAATTACCTTTTAAATTTTTTATTTTAAAAGGTTTTAAAGCTTTTTTTATATATTTTTATAAAATTATATTTTATAAAGTGGTTTTTTAAGTTTTTTTACGATTTAAAAACCTTTATAAAAATTATTTTAAATAATATATGCTTTTTTTTAACTATTATTAGAAAAATTATATAAAAAACTTAAATTTTAATTTATTATTTATTTAATTTTAGTTTTTTATTTTCGAATTAATAAAATAATATAGCAAATATATTATATTTTTTTAATTTAAAAATTTTATTTAAATAATAAATAAGCTTAATTTTATATAGTTTTTTTTGCGTTTTTTATTATTTTTTATTTATTTATTAGCTTAATATTAAAAATAATAAATTAAATTATATATTATTAAAAAAATTTAATATTTATTTTTTAATATATTTTTTTTTATTTTTATATTATTTTTTTATAAGCTTATTATTTTAATCTTTTTTTAGCGAATGTTTTTTATATTTTAAAACATTTTTTTATATAGCATTTAATTTTAAAATAAATTTTAAAATATAAAATCTTTATTATTAAAACTTTAATTTAAATATTTTATTTATTTTAAAAGGTTTAAAGGTTTTT
>JAJNOH010000062.1:0-163948 GCA_022376275.1 Xylariomycetidae sp. FL2044 | reverse complement strand
TAATATTAGACTTTTATATATAGCTTTTATATATTATTATTTTAAAAAGCATTATAAAAATAATAATATTTTTTAATAATATAAATAAACTAATATATTTTCGCTAAAATTTAAAAGCTAATAATATTAAAAATTTAATAAATAAAAAATCTAAGCAAATATTTTAAAATAAAATATTTATAGCCTAAATTATAGCTATTTAAAAAAATCTAAAATATATTATTAAATTATATATTAAAAAAAATCGATATTATAAAAAATTTATTAATAGCTATAATAAATAATAATATAATTATTAATAACGTATAAATATTAATATAAAAATAATTTTAAAATAATTTAAATATATTACTATTAAATATTTTATTAAACCGTTTTTTTAAATTATAATACTAAGTTAATAAAGCTAAAAGGTGGTTTAAAAATTAAATCGAAATATAAAATAAGCATTTTAAAATATTTATCCGAGTTTGCCTATAATTTAAAAAATATTTTAAAAAAATATAACGTTTAAAAATATTAAAGCATTATAAAAATATTAGAAAATAAAAAAATGCGCGTGGATTTTATTAATAAATAGCAAAATTAAAAGATTAAAATACGACTATATCGTTTTAATATAAGAAATAAAAGATTTTTAAACGAAAAATATAATTTTATATATAAAAAATATAAACTAAAATAAATAAAAACCCCGATTTTATTTATATATTTTATATTTATAATTTAAAAAACTATAAATAAAAAACGCAAAGGATAAATTATTATCGATTTTAAAATATTAAATGCTATTATAATTTTAAATATATATTTTATATTATAATTAAAAAATATCGTTTAAAAGATTTATAAAAAAAAGTTTATAATAATTATTAATATAGCTTTATTTTTTTATTAGCTGCTAATTTAATTTAAGTATAAAAATAAAATAATAGTTATATTATTAAAAAAATTTGAAATTTTTAATATTATATTAATAAAATTTTAAAATAGCCTATTATATATTTAGCGTTTTATAAATTAATTATTAAAATTATATAATAAATATTATTATATATATATTAATAACGTAATAATTTTTAATAATATTAAAAACGAATATATATAATATATAAATATAATGCTTATTATATTTTAAGCAAAAAAAATAGCATTTAACTTTAAAAAATTATTTATAAAATTTTAAACTATTATTTTTTTAAGATTAAAAATAGATAATATTAATATAATAATAATTTTAGATAAATCGAAATAATCCGAAAAATTAAGCAATTAAATAACTTGCGAGATTTAAAAATTTATATTAGCTTTATAATATAGCTTAAAAAATTTATCTTTTAATATTAGCAAAAAGCCGCTTTTTTATAAATATAAAAAATGGGATTTTTATTTTAAAAATATAAAAATAATAAGATTTTAATAAAATTAATTATAAAATAATATAAATAAACTTTAAAGAAAAAATTCGTATTAATAAAGGTTAAAAAAAAAAGTTTTAAGATATTTAAAATATAATTAATTAAAAAAAAACATTTAATATACTAAAATTCTAACCAATAAATATTTATAAAATTTAACGTATTTAAAAATAAAAGTTTTAATATTATTATTTTTTATTTATTTAAATATTAAAAAAAATTAAAATATTAATAAACGCTATTAAGCTTATAATATATTTTAATAAAGTTTTAATTAAAGCAAAAAAAAATATAAAATAATAAAACTTAAAATAGCTTATTTTATTTAGGTTTATAAGTAGTTATAGCTATAAATATAATTAATATAAGATTTTTTAATTATTTTTACGAATTATAAGGCTATAAAAAATTATTATTTAAAAAAATTTAACATTATAAAATATTATAAAATATAATTTTAAATTAATAAAGATATTTATATATTTAAATATATTTTAGTTTAATATTAAATATATTTTAAAATTAATTAATTTTATCTCTAATATTTTATTAAATTACTAATATTTAATATAAAAAAAATATAAAAAAAGTATAAAACCTAATAAAAAATGCTTTTAATAATAATTTAAAAAAGATATATTTTATAAAATATAATCTTATATATTAAAAATATATATTTATAGCTTTAAAAGTTTATATTTTAAAAGAATTAAAATAATTATTAATAAAAAATTATCTTAAAAATAAGAAATTAAATCGGATTATTCGTATTTTAAAGTAAAATAGCTGTTATATATATAATTTAGCGAATCGAATAAAAAAATTTAAATAATTTTATTCAATATTTAAATAGCGTTTTAAAATATAAAATAGCCTTTTTTATTATTAAGCCTTAAATTAAATTATATAATTAGTGATATCGAAAAAACTTTTGCCTAAAATTTTTATATAGCGTATAATAAAAACCACTATTTTAGATTTATTTGCGTAATTGCGATATTAAACGAATTTATAATCTAAAAATTAATAAAAAAATTAAAAAAAACATCTTTAATTATATCTTAAATATTTTAAAAATGCCCTTAATAAATATAAGCTTATAAAATCGTTAAAACCTATTTTTTTAATATTTTAATTATATTATATTATTATTATAAATTATATTATTAGGCTATTTAAAATCCTCGTAAAAATATTTTATAAAGAATTTTAGCATATAATTATTATAATATTATTTAAATAATAATATATAAATTCTATAAAAAAACCATATTTATTTTAGATAATATATAATATATAATAAAATAATAAATAAAAGCCATTTTAAAGATATTATTTTTATGTAAATAAAGATTGCCTTTTTATTTATTATAAATAAAAATGTAAAATTTATATTCGAATTTTAAATAATATTATTTATATACGTAAAAATAACTTTTTATTATTTAATAATATATTATTTATAAATAAATAGCTAAAGCGAAAAAAAAAATTAAAACGTAAAAATAATTATTTATTATTATATTATAGCTTTAAATATTTTTTAAATAAATATTATTATTTTATTATAATATATTTTTAATAATATAAAATAAATATTTATTAGCATATTTTTTAATAAGGTCACTTTAAATTTTAAGCTAAAAAACGTTTTATTAATAATAAACGTTTTTAAAAAAGCTTTAAATTTTAAATTTATATAAAAGCTTTAATAAAAAAAAGCTTAAATTATAATAAATTTTGCCGCAATAAACGCTAAAATATATTACGATAAAATTTATTATTATTTAAAATTTAATATTAAAAATAAAATATAATTTAAATTATATAAAAAATATTATTTATTAAATAAATTATTATATAAATAATTTAAATAATATATAAATTTTTTAATTATTATTTAAAAGATAAGGAATTTAATATATAAATTAAATTTTTTAAGATATTAAATAATATATTAAATTATTTTAATAATATGTTTTTTTTTAAAATTAAAGAAATCGGACTTTTATAAGCGACGCCGCTTTAAATTAAATAAGATTTTTATAAATAAAAACGATAAAAACTAATAATTATATAAAATTAAGCATTTAATAAAATAAAAAATTAATTAATAAAAAGGAAAATTATTATTTAAATATATAATTAAATAAAAAAGTTATTTAATAATATATAATTAATAATATTTGAGGGCGATTTTAATATAAAATGCTTCGAAATTAATCGAAAAATATAATAAATAAAACGCTTTAATTTTAAATAAGCTTAAATTATATAAAGCGTTTATTTAATATATCTTTTTAAATATTAAATAAAATTTAACGAACGATTAAAAATTTATAAATATTATTTTTTAAATAAATATATAATTATAAATCCTCGCTATTAATTAATTTATTAGCTATAAATAAAAGCTAATTAACACTTTTTTAATCTTAAAATCTTTTATTTATTATATTTAATTTATTAATTTTATATTATAATAAATTTTTAAATATATATATATTATTTTAAAAAAACCAGCTACGCATTTCGATTTATTTTTTAAATATATATATTATTCGTAATTTATATTATAATAGCGCCCTTTATAAACTTACGCCCGTTTTTAAATATTAACTTTTTTTAAGCTTTTATATAAATTATAATTATATAAAACTAAAACAGATAAAAATTACACTAAAAATATTATAAGATTTTTATTTTAAATAATAATTTACGCGGGTTTTTTTAATAAAAAAATAAATAATAAAAACTTTTAAAAAAAATATTAAGCTAATTTAAAAACTAGTTAATAAAAAATATTAATATAAGGTTTTTATTAAATATCTTATTATATTTTAAATTAATATTAAAAAGGTTTTAATTTTATTATTTAATAAAAATATTAACGTAAAGCTAATTAATATAAAAATATAAATTATAATTCGTATATTTTTAAATGATATTTAAAAATAAAGGGCTAAATTAAAATAAAAAAATGGCGTAATTATTTTAATAAAAATATATAACCCAGCTTTTTTCGAAATAATTTGCATTATTAAAAATGAAAATAAGGGTTTTAAAATCCTTTTTAAACATTTAAAAAATAAATTAAAAGATTGCGGATTTTTTTAGATTTTAATATATTTTTTTAAGCGCGTTATTTTAAATTATTAAATTAAATACGCAAATATTAACTAATATTTATATAAATATTTTTAAAATATTTTTAATATTTTAAGCAAAATAGCTAAATATATTATATTAATATTAGCGCTAGCAAAATTTTAAGTATTTTTAAAATAATAAACCTTTAAATTAAAAAAGATTATATTTTAAGCCGGCTTATTTATATTATTAGCATTTAAAAATTTTATTATCGCTTTAAAATTAGCAAAAAAGTTCGAAATATTATTAAAAAATACGATAAACGTTTTAAATATAAATAGCGCTACGCTTTAAAAAAAAATTAAATAATTAATTAAACTATTAAATATTTTTAATATTAATAACGTTTTTAAAATTATATAAAAAAATATAAAGGCTAATTAGGCCGTATAAAATTAATTAATAATATAATTTTTAGATATTTTTTTATAGGTTTTAAAATTTATTATTGCGCAATTTTTAAATGATAAAGCTAAAAAAAAAAGATTTAAAAGGTAATAAATAAGGTAATAAACTTTTTAAAAACTATTTAAAAGGATAATTTAAAAAATATGCTTATAATAATAATAAAAAAGGTATTTATTAAATAAAATATAATAATATAAAAGGAATTTTTTATACGTAATTAAAAAATTATTTATTTTAAAAGCTAGCTTATAAATAAAATATAAGCATAAAAAAAACTAGAAATAATAATATAAAATTATAATTAAAATCATTTAAATTTTTTATAAAAGGTTATTAAATTAAAAAACAACTTTTTTAATATTTTAATTCGCCTTTTTTATTATAAAAAAATATTTAAGATATATATGCGATATTATAAAACCCTTTTTTTAATATATTTATAATTTTTTAAATAATAGCTACGTTAAAAAATCTAGTTTTTAAGATAGCTATTTAATTTTTTAAAGCATTAAAATAAATAATATTAGCATTTAATTTTTCGGCTTAATATTAAAGTTTTTCCTTTAATAATTATTAATAAAGCTTTTTTTCGTTTTTTAAATTAAAATATTTAAAGCTCGACTTTTTATTTTTATTTAATTAATATTTATATTTATATTTATATTTATATTTATATTTATATTTATATTTATATTTATATTTATATTTATATTTATATTTATATTTATATTTATATTTATATTTATATTTATATTTATATTTATATTTTAATTAATTATATTAAATTTAATAATAAAAACCCGTTTTTTAATATTATTAATAAATAAAAAATTAAGCTAATTAAGTTTTTTTATAAAACCGTTAATATAGCTAATTTTCGGATTAAAATTATAATTTTTAAGATCTTTTTTGCTAAAAAAAAGAAAAATTATAAGCATAAAAAACTTCTTTCGATTATATATTATATTTAATAATAATGCTATATCGTTATTTTAGGCTTAAAATAAAAAAGAATTAAAACCACTTTAAAAAAAAAGAAAAAACGCCTTTAAAAAACTATATTTATATTAATCTCTAATAATAAAATATTATTATTAGATAATAAATCGATTTTAAATATAGTTATTTTTAATAAAAATTAATTAAAAAAACTATAAAAGCATTAAAAACGGCGCAAACGTTTTTTTTTAAAAGAAAACATTTATTATAAAAATATTTAAACTATTTTAAGATAGTTTTAAAATAATTATTTTAAAATAAGGTTATTTAAGGATAATTTAGCCGTAAATAAAACTAGATAATATTTATATATAATAGCTACTAATAAAAAAACAACTTTTTTCCTAGCTTTTATTTTATAATAATATTATTATTAATAATATTATTATTTATTATATTTATAAAATTATATTAAGCTATAAATATAATAAAAAATAACTAAAAAAAGGGCAAAAAACGCTTTAAAAACGCTAAAAACGCTATAATTATTATAAATAATAAATATAATAAAATTATTATAAAAATAATATTAAAAACATATTATAAAATTATAAAATAAATATATTATAAATTTTAATAATAAAATTTAAAAATGTGATAAATTAACTTTTTAAGTGAAAAAATTTCCACTTTTATTAGTGTCTTATATATGGACTTGATAGTGGGTTTAATAGCTTAATATAATAGCGATTAATAGGGCCCGCTGTTAGCGTTGTGCCTAGTTCGCATTTGTTAAGATAGGGCATAGGACTCTGCTTTCCCTGGTGTCTGAGGACTTATTACACGACCAGGTGTTTTATCTTACATTTTCTTGCGCTCCTTTTAAACCCATCCGCTGGTCTACCTACATACGCAGCCATCCTTCGTGGTTTGTACAGGTTACCATGCTCCTCTGTAGGCTATCTGGTTACTGGCCAGCCCCTGAAATCATCTACGACCATTGCGTCTTTACAGCTTTGGTGAGCTGGCTGATTGCTTGGTCACCAAAACATCAGAAACTGCCGAGGGCTTTAAGCTCAATTCGTTTCGCCCTGGCCCGAAGCGAGAGGCTTGCCGGCCAAGGAAAGTCTTTTGAGGCTCTCCATATTGCAAGCAAGCTGCAGACACAAAGTGCATTGCTGTGGGGTAATCTACCTTAAGTAGATATATACACTTACGTATTTAATAGGTACCTACTTCGCATATGTACTTATGTAAGCTACGTAGGAACTTACCTAGGTATGTAGGTACTCACACTCACTTCAGAGTGACTAAGAGCAGATTGAATCTCACGACGATGCTACTTACCTACTTAACAGGTAGTATGATACCTCTAGTATAAAGTTAAGGTTACCTACAAGGTTGTGTACTTGTATTGCACTGTAAGTAGGGTGCTTACCTAGGTACCGCTCTGCAACCCCGCCTTCGTTATCGCAATCCCCAACATCTGGGCTGCGCGAGAACCAGTCGCAATACTTACAAATACCCCGCAGTACTGGACATGTGTACCTAGGTACATATGTAATCTAAGTACTTCAAAAGTCAAACGCCCATTAAGGAATAATAACCTGTTCAGTGATGTCTGGAATGTGTATCTGAAAGTACAGGCCGCAGCTGATAACCTGGAAGCTTATAAACTTTTATTTTTGAGTTTTCGGCTGTGGTATTGTACACTTCCGTCAAGGCTCCCTCTGATTCCAAGGTGCATGTGGGAAATGGAAATGATGGATGAATGAGTGGTCTCGTCATCACCTGCATTACTTCTAAATGGATTCTTCAAGGTTCCCAACCTCAGGCTGGCTGCAAGCTACCTATCTAATCTTTAAACTCTCTCCCCCCTAGACGTACAAGACATTCCCTCATAACTTTTATTTCTTGACTATCTTGTTTTCCTTTTTTCCTTCTTTCTTCCTTTTTCTCTCTCTCTCCCTATCTCTCTTTTCGAGGGAGTCTAAAAAAACCGAGGATGCCCGTACCCGTCGTCGCCAAGGGTGAGTGAGTTCCGGCCGTACCCCACGTCAATCATTTTCAAGGTTGTCCATTCATCCATCCATTGCGTACCTGTCAGATGCTGCCTGGTCGCCTCCGGTGGCAAAACGTCTTAGCAACATTCCCATCCTCCCAGTTCTTGTAATTCTCAAATAATCACCCTGCCAGCTCCATCTACCCCTTCATCACCCTGCATTTCCTCTGCTCCCAACACACCTTTCCACTTCGTCTTGATCATCACCATCCAACTTGTACTGTATCCACCATGCCTCCTATTAACGGTCCCGCCGTATCAGCTGGCGTAATCGCTGTATCGGTCGCTGTAGCTGCCGCCATAGCAGTCTACGAATCCCCCGAGCTACAACGCATGGCCACCGACCTCCGACGACGAATCGCCATCGCCCTACACAATTTTGGCGACAGCATTAGCCCCCAGGAGCGCGAAAACCTGTTTAATAGACCCGAAGATGCCGAAGGCTTCTTGCAATCGCGCGGTCTCGGTGCCGGTGGCGAACCAGGTGTCGACGCTGACGAAGAAACCCGCCGACGCCAGCGAGAGGAGCTGATGTACTGGAACTCTCTACTCGAAGAGAAGAAGGGCAAGGAGCGCCGGGGCGCAGAGAAAGAAAAGACTGAAGATTCGCGCCCGCGAGCGTCTACGAAAGGCTCTAGTTTCGACGACTTCCTGCGACAGGATGATAACGCGGAGAAGGGCACCTACGTATTCCAGACTGGCGCCCAAGTACAAAATAACGAAGGTGTCATCCGAAGAAGGGGAGAAGGCGCTCGAGGGCTTGACTATTCCGTCTACACGAACCCTTTCAGCGACGAGCACGGCATCGATGAGAACGTTGCTTTTGAAAACAGTCTCATTGAACCCGGAAGGGATGAGATCATGTCCGACATATACAGCGCCACCGACCTAGGAAACGATGAGCCCTCGCGTACCGCTACCCTGTCACCAACGCCGCCTCCTCCAGTAACTGCCCTCGTCGATGTGAATGAGCCCGTTATGCCACAGTCACCACACGCAGCGCCAGCTCCGTCTTCGGAGCGCGAACTTGGTGAAGACGAATACATGACCGCTGGGCAAGACGACCGTCAGGATGCCTACAGCTCGATCCAAGCTTGGGCTCAACAGACGTCCAACCCGAGTTTCTACTCCCCCCTACCGGAGTCTCCAGCAGCCCCGCTATCCGAGCCTGAGCTTATCAGTGACGGTGCGCTAACGCCAACAGACTCGGCGTCCCTTGCCGGCTCCGGCGAGGATATCGGATACGAGGCGGCGTCCGTCAGGTCCGGTAGCCAGGCTCGTTATTACGACGTTATGAGTGACGACGAGAGCATCATGACTCCCGCCAGCTGGACCGAGGTTGGCAGCGTCGTCAGCGAAAGCGAGGCCGGCGCGGTACACGCATCATAAGAGAGGGCGGCTGGCCCTGCTCCTCTACTTCCTATTCCCAATATACTCTAGTTCTGTAAAAATCCAGACCGGCACGGCGTTCCGAGGTAAGGGGGGGTTTTTGAGCATTCTCGTCAGTACGGCAATTGGGTCAGGGTGGAAAGGGAATACATACCTATATATCTTGTTATTGAATATCGAATCTTACATCCGCTGAAAACGTTGAATCCAAAACGTGTTGGAGGTAATATCTTTCCATCTGCAATGTGCGATTGGGTGATTTTTGAGTACATGACCTACCTACGTGTACTTATGTATCTATCAGCATTCGAACAACACCTGGCACCACCATGGTAAGTCCAGGTGCTTTCGCATTTGCTTATATCTGTTCCAGAAGGCTCTGATATCCACTAATTTGATCGGGACTCAAGCGAGTCACCTGCATTTCTCTATCCTATTCTTTCCTCTGCTACTCTCTCTCTCCTCACGTGCAGAAGCCCTGGCGAGCAGCTCAGCCAGTTTGACCATTTGAGATGAGATGAGATGAGATGATCTTGGCATTTTCATGAAACACTGGATTACAATAATGCTTGGATCATAGCCATATAACGATAACCACCACCCAGGAGTGGGCTATATGTAGAGATGAGATTCAAGGGGTATAAATACTATGCAGGTAGACTATATCAAGACAGCGATCTCATCACCCAGTGATGCCGCCACAGCAAACTCGGCATGTAAGCATATGAATGACACGCGCAGACGACTACGCTTTGGGTACCCGCTTCACGGCCTCAGAACCATTCTCCTCCTCGTCTGTCTGTAACTCCTCCTGCTCCTGTTCACCCCCTGACGATTTTGGACCCCGGTGGGAGCTCGAGCCCGCGCTCGTGCCTCCAGTAGCAGCAGCAGCGGCGGCGGCGGCGGCAGTAGCAGCCTGAGCCTGAGCCTGATCAGAGCTCCCTTTCTTCTCCTCGTCCAGTTTCTTCTTGTAGTCGTCCCAGAGCCTCTCGATTGGCCAACCCAATAGATCAGACCAGAACCGATTTTCGTCGTACTTCTCCGTCCTCAATCCCTCGTTCAGCCGTCTCACCGTCCCCTTCCCGAACCGGGCCTCCAGGTACTCCAGGAAATACGCCGTGGTCTGGTACCCGGCATCCCACCGGCTCCCGGGCTCCCGCCTCCAGTGGGGCGGCGCCAGGCCGCACTGCAGCCGGACCCAGTCTGCGACCCCCTCGATCAGGCCGCTCGGTGCCGCGCCGCGCCCGTTCCACTGGTAGCAGTGCACTAGCTCGTGGGTCAGGACGCCCGTGATCTCCCTAGTTTGGAGCGAGGACGGGATGCTCGCGATGTAGCGGAGCGAGAAGTGGATCTCCTTGTGCTCCGGGTCCAGGTCCGTGCCTGTCGTGTACGCCACGCCGTCCATGTCCTGGAGGATCAGGGTCACGGACCGGGTGGAGGGTAGGTGAGTCGTCGGGCCCGACTCGGCGGAGGGGCCGGTGTAGAGTTGCGTCTGTACCGCTTCCACGCAGGATTGGGTGCCGGAGGAGGCATTGATCGCGTTGAGGAAGATGGCGGTGCCCCGGTGCGCCAGGTCCTCTATGTGGAGGCGGAGCCGCGGGAGTTTGACATTCTCCCGACGCTTCGAATCCGTTGAACTGTCACCGTCTTTGGGACGGACGGGGACGGGGACGGGAGTGGGAGTGGGAGTGGAAGTGGGAGTGGGTGCTTCCCCTTTATGAGACATGCCCGGTAAGAATATGGCCCTTGGGACTGGAGTCGTATTGGGTGGGAGGGGCATAGAGCTGGAAGGCGTCTTCGTCGTTGCGTGTCCTGTTTGTTGCCGTCGTCGTCGTCGTCGGTGTGATGAGATGTTGATGCTTATACGAAGGTCGGATGCTGAAAGATCGAAGTCTACTCTAGGGTGACTCATCACTTCGAACCTCGACGAGAAGAAATTCGAGGTCTCATATGTACACCGAGAGTGGTGTGTACATAAATACGGTGGTTCAGCTTGAAGTGGGGTTGGGGGCGTGAAATAAAGGAGATTCTTTGGTTGTTCTTCTTATATTATCATCGTCCGAGACAAATGTTGATTGAGATGAGAGACTATAGAGCGGGAAAACCCAGGTGCTTGATCATCTATTTTCATAATATTTATGATAACTTATGGATAACGACTTTACGATGCAAGCTGGCAAGGCGCGGAGTCGAGATCTGGACGTTGATGACCCCTCGGGCTTCTGCCCCTCGTCAAGCCTGTCAATTTGGCCGGCCGGCTCTGCGGGGCGAACAGGGGTTGCTTGACCCGGGCTGACTTCCAAGGTTGCTTAGGGGACACGATCAGTAAAGTGCTCCAGCTCAGTGAATCCACCTGGAATTAGTGGAGGCGGTCCAGGTGCTGACCCCCCACCATCAACCATCAATACCTAGGTAGGCAGCTAGGTAGGTACTGTCCTCCAGGCTGCCTGCGGGAAAGCTTAGCCTTGGCCACGACTCTAGGCCCGGCAGTCCAGTAACAAACAATAACAACATCGCTTAGAAACATTTTTGTTGTTTTGGCCCTCCCCATGCAATACCTCATCACCCCATACAATTTCAAGCTACAATCAACCACATGCCATTACATAGCACCCATGATCTTGCGCATTGCGAACAAGCATCCTCAATCGAAGCCGCTGAACCTGCCAACCCCTATATTCCTCCAAACTATTGCGACGCATCTCTTAGCCTCCCTTCCTTCGCAAATCCCTGAATCGCGCCCGACCACGACGTATACCGCCGGCGCATTTTGCCAGCAACTACTTTATACCGCCATATCCTCAATCCCGGAGGGTCATGGCTGAGAGAATGACTGATGAGCAGGTTGCTGCGCTCCAAGCCATCCTCAAGAAGGATGCCCCCGTCGACACCAAGGTCCAACATGTCACCGCCATAAAGTCCGCTATCAAACAGAACAGTGTACCAGACAGCTGTGTCGCCTCGGTCTTCGACGCCCTTCGCCTTGCTTCGACTTCTCAACACTCCGCCCTCGTCCACGCCGGCTTCTCCGCCCTCAACCATCTGCTCACCCGCCTGTCGCGCCAGGAGCCCAAGTATCTTACCAGAGAGGCCAAACAAACTTTGCCCCTCATTGTTGATAAGATGGGCGACCAGAAGGACAAGTTCAGGAGTCTGGCCATTCAGGCTATGGCGACCATGTACGGCCAAACGCCCATGGAAGCCGAGAGGTTCGTGCGCAATACGGCCATGGTCGGGAAGAACCCAAGGGCCAAGGAGTCGGGTATGCAGTGGCTACTACAGGTACGTATTCCCGAAATGATGCTTTCGCAATCTACTGGGAATACTGACGGCTACAGATGCATAAGGAGCATGGCTTGCAGTTCCGCGCATACGTACCAACCTTGATGGAGCTCCTAGAAGATGCCGATGGCATGGTCCGAGACTGCGCAAAGTCGACCGTGATCGAGTTATTCCGGTTTGTCCGCCACTTCGTTGCCCCATGTATACTGGACGGCGTCCCTCTGACAGTGTAACAGAGAAGCACCTAACGCCGCCAAGTCCGATCTCAAGAGACAGCTCAAGAGCTTCAAAGTGCGACCCGCAATAGAACAGGCAATTGTGAAGGAATTGGCACCAACGTCCACGAGGACAGATCCAGACTCGCGACCTGCCTCGGCCATGCAAACACGACCCAATTTCGCCGCCAGTGTCTCGTCTCTGGCAAGCGACCGACCAAACACGCCCTTGCCCGAGACGAGAGCTGATGCCGTGGAGCCAACGTACGTTAATACCCAGCGGGAGCTCGACGACATATTCAAGGAGATGCATATGTGGTTCGATGGGAGAGAGACGGAACAGAACTGGTTGAAACGAGAAGAGAGCATGACGAAACTACGAAGGCTCATTGCTGGCAATGCGTCTTCCGATTTCCCGGATGCATTCGTGGCTAATTGCCGAAGTCTTCTCGACGGAATCATCAAATCAATCACGTCCCTGCGAACAAGTTTGTCCAAGGAAGGCTGTGCCCTCGTCCAAGATCTCGCTACTACGTTCGGCCCAGGAATCGACCCGATGGTCGAACTCCTCATGCAAACTTTCATCAAGCTATGTGCGGCTACAAAGAAGATTGCTTCCCAGTTGGCCAGCACTACTGTGGACATCATCATTGGGAGGGTGACGTATACTCCCAGGCTCCTGCAACATGTCTGGGGAGCATGCCAGGATAAGAATGTCCAGCCCCGGACATACGCCACCGGCTGGTTGAAGACTCTTCTCAAGAAAGAGGCGAATCACAAGAACCATCTCGAACATGGGGGTGGTCTGGATACCATCGAGAAGTGCCTCAAGAAAGGTCTAAATGACGCCAACCCGGGGGTAAGGGAAAGGATGCGTGCTACCTACTGGTTATTCGCAGGGATCTACCCTTCGAGAGCAGAAGCGTAAGTTGCTCGACATTGATGCTTGTGACCCCTGACTGACTTTGATACAGAATAATGGACACGCTTGACTCCACAGCTCAGAAATTACTCCAAAAGGATCCCAACAATCCCAACTCTCCAAATAAGAGCGACCCTGCGCCACGTCCCGGCTTGGGCCTCTCGAAGAGTACCATGGGTACTTCGAAGCCTTCGCTGAGAGAAACAATGATGGCTCAAAAGAAAGCTTTGGCATCGAAGAATCTGCCTGCAAGGCCTGGCTCGGCTATGGCTACCATATCGCCTGTCAGGTCAGTATCGAACTCTTCGGGCATGTCAGGGATGTCTGCAGCCCCAGCGGCACCAGCGACACGACCCAGAACCGAGGCTAAAGCGCATGGCGGCATGTCAGTGGCGCCCATGCGGCCAGCTCGGAGACGACCCGAGATGGTAGCTCGGCCTGCTACGGCGGGTCCGTATTCCGTGCGGGGCCACGACGGGCCGTCGGCGGAGCGGCCAAGTCCGTCGGAACCCTTCAGGTCTAAGACTGCTACGACGAAGATGATATCTGGGTCTCCTAGGAGGACGGCCCCTAGGACTAGAGCGGGCCATGTAGCAACCGCTAGTGAATCAAGTCTCCCTTCGCCCTCAAAAGCGCCCCCTGCCAAGGCAGCGGCATCTCCGAGAAGTACTCCGGCGAAGACGAAGCCTCCGGTCAATGGAGCTCATTCAAGTCCTTCCAAACGCTCCAGTCCCGCCAAAGCCCCGGAAGACAAAGCAGTCGTCAATGGGCTCCAGTCAAGCCCGTCTGAGGCAAACGAGGACTTGACCCTTGTGGTACCAAGTATCGCCAGTCTCAAAGAGAGCTTACAGCCAGGCTCCGTACACTCATCGCCAAAGACCATAGCTGATGACAGCGAGGAGAAGACAATAATGCCCGAGTCCCCTCCTTCGGCGACGACCTCCACTACAACGCCATCAAAGCCGCTTAAGGTCTATGAGGATCCGTTCACAGAAGACCAGACAACACCGCGGCCGCCGTCAAGCGACAAGCCGGAGCGCCCCGTACTCGAAGATATTCCGATCAATGAAGATGCAGCCAACCTTTCCCGAGCCGTGACGGAACCGAGCGAAACGTCTGTTAGCGAGCTGCTCTCGCCAGAGAAGTCGCGACAGAATTCTCGCCTTCTAGACAGTGGCATCACCCGAGTGAAAGCTCAAACGCTTGACGTACACGGGTTCCGCAAATTGCAAAGCGTCATCCGCGACAGTAAGGGCTCCATGGGGGATGATCAGTTCGACGCTCTGCTTACGGGCCTGTTCGAGTATCTCCAATCACCTCTCACCAATTTGGCGCCCGAAAAAATCCAGGACGTGAAGGCACAGATCCTCGCTACCGTCAAACTCCTCCTCAAAAAGCTCCGGGACAACTTCCAACCCCACGTGGCACGGGGTCTCGAATGCCTTTTGAAGGCACGCACCTATTATGATGCTCGCACGCACATCGTCAGCGGCCTCGAGCTGCTCGCAGATGAGCTAGTGACCATCGGCGATGCCGACGAGCTGACCGTGACCATGACGCGGGATCTTGCAAAGATGGACAACACGGCCGACGCGTCCGAGTCCCGCAGCCTGAGCATGGGCCTGCACGTGCTCAAGCAGTTGGTCGACTCCCGCCCCTCATTCATTCCCAACGACAAGGAGGTCGCTGACCTTAGCTCCCTCCTAAGCCGCTGCCTGGAGAGCAAGGAGAGCGGCGTCCGCATGGACGCCGTTCAGCTTTGCGTCGCTCTGCACGCGCGTCTCGGGCCTGACCGGTTCTGGGACCACATGAAGGGCGTCAGGGATGACCCGAAGAGCCTAATCACGTATTATATCGTGAAGAGGCAGCGGGAGGCGGGTAGTGTGCCGACGGCGGGTTCTTAGGGCCGTCCCAATGCGGCTTCGTTGCGCCAGAGAGTGTTTTTATTCGGCTGCTCCTCGTTCAGATGATTATTTGCAAAACTCCTGTACTGCTAGGCGCCGGTGGACCGCCCGAAGTCGAAGCAAGGTAGTTGGGTGGTTTGTACATGCCATTCCACGTACCCGTCCGTGTATGTGTGTAAGCTGGAGTCCAAGTTTCTCCCGCTATTGTCTTGTTCTTGTATTTCCTTCTGCCTCAATCACTTATGATGGTTTGTATGCGTGGAAACTCGCCTCCGCTGGCGTATTTGGCGTGTGGGTAGGGAGGGAAGGAGGGTCAGGTGGATATTTCTGTTCATTCCTAAGGACGCGTACAAAAGCAAGGTTAGTTAGTAGTATTTCTTGATGGCCGCCGGAGTCGGTCAGGGCTTGTTCTGCACGGTATACCTTTTTTGTTGTAATCGATATCCGGACATTCATAAGATGTTCTTTTATATAATATCCTTCTTTGCCCGTATGGCCTCACTCTATTTCATTCATAGCGGGCGGAGTGATGGTAGACTCTATTAGTAGAAGCTTTGAGTCTGAACAAGTAGAAACAGGGGAACTGTTCATTTATGAGGGCTGCTCTCGATACTGATGGGCATCACATCACCTGTTAACCTGTTACTACCTGACTGACGAAGGTCAATCACTCGGCTAGCAACTAGGTTACCAAGAACGGTCTTCACGTATTGGAATTATCTACCTAGGTAGACTACATGTTGGTTTACCCACATCGGGACCAGAAATTATTGTACACACCCAAGCCGGCCGCCCCGGGTGGTTGGCGAGCGATTTCATCCAATATCCCTCACATGCGAACACAACACATCTGACGACCGATATGTCCTTACATGTAGGCTAATAGCGTAGCAATAAAAAAAGATGATATTGCTACAACACACACAAATCGTAGCCTACATGTTTATTCCTCCCAAGGTGTTTGTATCCTGGTGCGTGTGTCATGTATTTCCAGACTCTCCAAACCTTTTCATCCAGCATCTCACTCCCCGTCGACTGTCTTAAGCCTGACATCACGCCTGATCAGCGCCTGTCGCTCGAGTTTTCGGGAAAATCACGCATACGCTGACTGGCTCTTATCATACCTATCCATTAGAGCCAGAAACACTCATTTCAGGTACGAACTCCCGTTTATATAACTGGATAGTTTGACACATCCTGACCTGATCGTCCTTTTTTTTCCTTCTTTCTTTTTCTTTTTACAATACGAGATGCAAAAGGGATGATTTCACAAGAAAGGTGTATTTATTCAGACCACTACCTGAAAATGTCTATACCAACAACCCGAAGGCCGTCCACAAAATGCCGGGACTCTCGATCGGATTCGAGGTCGATCGTGACCCTTCGCATGGTTTTCGGTTTGGTACCAAGCATCATCAGCCACCTCATGTACGTTCCATCTGTCCTCTCAAAGGCCCCGTACCAGGGCTCGCTGATTGAGAGCGTTTCTCGATCCATCCAACGGTTCCATTTCACAATCGTGCTTGTAATTGATGTTGTACAGTCTACTGCGCGGACCGCCCAACTCTATCTAGTAGAGTATATAACCATTTTAGGAGAATGATATTGGTTATAGGGCGGAGAGAGTAAAGAGAGGATTAGGCGGGGTAAGGCGAGAAAGGGTATTTAGAGCTTGGAGATGATGGCATCGGCAAACTCGTGGGTCTTCGCCTTACCACCCAGGTCGCCAGTGAGCACCTTGCCTTCAGCCAGGGTGGTGAAGGCAGCATTCTCAATCCTGTCGGCGTATTCAGTCAAGCCCATGTGTCTCAACATCATCATGGAACTGAGGAGCAGAGCAGTAGGGTTGGCCAAGCCCTGGCCAGCAATATCCGGAGCAGATCCGTGGACAGCCTCGAAGATGGAGCACTCATCACCAATGTTGCCAGATGGAGTAAGACCGAGGCCACCAATCAGACCAGCGCACATGTCAGACAAGATGTCACCATAGAGGTTGGGCATGACCAGAACTTTGTCGTTGTAGGGCAGGGGGTCGGTAACCATCTTCAGGCAGGTGTTGTCGAGAAGCTCGGCATCAAACTCGATGTCAGGGAAATCCTTGGCGACATCACCAGCAACACGGAGGAAGAGACCGTCCGACATCTTCATGATGGTAGCCTTGTGTACCACGCGAACCTTCTTGCGACCAATCTCCTGGGCGTGCTGGAAGGCGAATCTCAGGACACGCTCACTGGCCTCTCGGGTAATGAGCTTGATACTCTGAACAACACCGTCAACCACCACATGCTCGATACCAGAGTATTCACCCTCGGTGTTCTCTCGGATCAGGACAGTGTCGACATTATCGTACGGGGTCTTGTAGCCGGCAATGGATCGGCAGGGTCGCAGGTTGGCGAAAAGGTTGAAGGTTCTTCGGAGGGTGAGGTTGAGAGAAACATGACCCTTGCCGACGGGTGTCTAGAGAGCTGGTTAATAGGGGGGGCCCGGGTTTGTGACATCTGGGTTGTCACCTACAGCAAGAGGGCCCTTCAGGGCGACCTTGTTTCTCTGGATGCTCTCGATCGTCTCGATGGGAATGGTAGTTTTTCCGTCTACCAGGGTTGGGGTTACATCTACAGGCTCCCAGGTGATGGGCGTCTACAAAATTGTCAATTCTGGAAGCACAAGGAAATACAATAGGTCACAGGCGCAGGCGCAGGCGCGGGGGTTATGAACGAACCTGGGCAGCTGAGAAGATGTCCTTGACAGCTTGGGAGATCTCAGGACCGATACCGTCACCCTCGATGATGCTGACTGGGTAGAGACCCTATGATCAGGAGGTTAGCAAGCCACTGGCGCTCCCATTGATCTGGATAGACCGTGGCTGAGGGAGTTTTGTGTGTCAAGCCAAGCTTTCACGGCGACAGTGAAACAAGGATAGACAACAAATCTAGGGAGCCAACCACAATTAACAATTACTCACATTGGAATCTTTTGTGCCGGTGAACTTGGCGACCTTGTTCTGGGCGGCAGAATAGAATCTCTGGTTCTAGTATTGCACAAGATGGTTAGCGACAGACGGCGCAACAATCCAGCGCTGGGTACATGTGTAGGCATGGAGGTAGACATGGAGGTAGGCGACGGACCTGGAAGGATAGAGTTGCAGTGGCTCGAGGAGCAGATGCTAGGCACTGGCGCCTCACGGGAGCAGCAAGGGCCCTAAGAGTCAACATGGTGAGGGAGATTGTGGCGGCTGTTATGGGTGGTGGTTATGGTGGTGAGCTGGCGATGCTGGGAAGGGAGATGGTGTCGTGTGGGAGAACCTTGGATGTTCGCGGCAAAAGAAGTAGGCATCTGAAGTGGTTCGGGTGGTATCGGACAGACGGGATTTGCATCTGATAAACAGCGGTCGCAGATTTGAGGTGCCAGCTAAAAAACGACAGCTACGAAGTAAAAACCTTCCAAATGGGAAAAGCCAAGACCAAGCTGGGCCGAAAAAACTCAATTACCTAATGCCGCTGGCTTATCTTGATCCGGAGTTCTGCCGAGTTCTTGGGCCACACTGCCACACTTGGTGCTTCAACATGCTTGGGCAGTGAGGCGCTAGCTCAGCCTCATCTGAGACTCAGGACTCAGGACTCAGGAGTTTGTGGCGTCTATCCGTATTACCAATTACTTCCAGGTTGGCACTCGGGGTCATCTGTCTGTGTACACTGTCGCAAACTTAAACGACCACCACTCCTACCTAACCTCCTAATATTGAGCAAAGCAAGAAGACCAGAACGGCCAACTACTACTTAGTATACCTACCTAGGTACCTAAGTATGTATGAGGTGGTTCTACGAGGGTCAGATTCATCCAAGCCACCAATAAACGTCAACTAGATACTAGACTACTTAAGTACCTACCCTATCACGATTCACAACCGTCTCCTATGGCCTAAGCCTCACAGCCTGGTCCAACCCCCTTCTCCTAGGTCCGACTTGGTCGGCTCAGACTGTCATCATGACAGACTTTGATAGGAATGTGCTGGAATTCTATCAGCTCTCTACTCCCTACCCTACCGAATGGCCGGCCGAGAAGAACGACAAAAGCGACGACTCGGATGGCGAGCAGGAGCAGAAGAAGAAACAGAATTTGAATCGGAGAAAGTCGCGATACCAGGCACTTGAAAGAGCTGTTAGCAACAGAGCTAGTGTCGTTGCAGGCTCCGAGAAGTCGGCAAACGGTATAAGCAATCTGGTGCAAAAGGACGAACCTGATCCTCTCGGCACTACAGACAGTGTCGTGAGGGCACTGAGGCAGCTGGGAGTACCGCTCCAGGATGACGTCCGCTTACGTATGTCTCCCCTACCCTTGCCTCCCTGCATTCCTTACCTCCTTGCACCGGTGCTCATCATATTATACCAGGCAACCGATTCCTGCTGTCCTCCACCAGCTTTTCGCCCGCTCTGTTCTTGTCCCAGATGCATGCAACCGCCGATACTCAGTCCCTATTAGACGGCCTCGACGTGCTGTCCAAGTCGATCGATCAGAAATCTGCATCCCTAAAAGTGCTGGTTGAATCCAACTTCGAGCGGTTCGTGCGAGCAAAATCTACTATTGATAATGTCTATAAAGAGATGAAATACCGTGGCGCGGAGCCTCCTTCATCCTCCCGTGCCCGTGCCCACTCTCGCCACACCAGCCGAAGTAGTTTCCGGAACAGTAGTGGTGGAACTGCGCTTGGGGCGAATCCTCTAATATCACCTGTTGCCACGGATAGCAGGAAGAAGAATGCGCTTGTCAAGGAGAGCGACTATGGTGTGATGGGTATCAAAGGCCCCTTACTCGATGTCTCTGCAAAAGCTGAGGATGTTTGGGGTCCTGCCCTGGGCGGTCGCGAAAAGGAAGAGAATCTCAAGACCGTGTCCACATCGCTTGATCGATACAAGGATTATATAGAAGCAAGCTCCAATATTGCCGACAGCATCAAACGGAAGGATTACGATGCGTTGGTGGAAGAGTACACCCGGGCCCGGAAGTTCGCTGATGACGCACGGAAGCTTGTCCAAGATCTAGGCCCGACTCCCCCGAGTGAGACTCAGACGTACCAGATCCTTTTGGCGGCTAGGATGTGGTATGACATTGAGGATCAGATCCAGCTCTTCAAGCGCGAGGTGTGGAGGAAGCTCGCCATGATCCACAACGTGTCCAAGAACGACATGATGCTTGGACAAGCCCAGGATCAGCATATGGAATTGATTGGTCTGTTACTGGAACTTGGTGTTGAAGACAACCCGATATGGGTCTGGCTCTTAAGCCGATATGACTATCTGAAGGGCAAGATCTCGTCCTTCGCCGATCGAGCCAAGGTCGAAATCGAAGTGCTGAGGCGCCGGCTGGCCAATTCCGAGAAACCAACACCGCAGGTTGTAGCTTCGCATTTGCGCGTACTTGGTCGTCAATCCGTAGCGACTAAACCCGCGGGGCTAGATGCTCCGGATGTCATTGAGCTCTGGGAGAAGATGCTTTCCTTCCTGTCCGGTCTCTTGGCTTCTCAAGGCATCCTCGGGGAGGTTATTGAATTCTGGCAGACAATTGAGAGCTTCATCGATGGCAAGGCGCAGAAGTCGTTGCCGACAGGTTATGATAACGAGTCTCGAGACCACCATCGACTGTCCCAACAAGGTACATTAGATCTCCGGAAAGGCACTGTTGAGCTTGTTGATATGATCCGCGCTCATGTATTCGAATTTTTCGCTGGTGCCCCTCCCGAGGACATATCCCTCCTTTTCTCTCCGCTGCCCCCATCGCCCGCTACCCCACTGTCGGCCCAACTGTCACCCTCAAGTGCCAGAGATCCCAGATTCAATTTCGACTCTAACAACCTCCCACCACCATCGCCCAGACGGGGTGAAGCCTGGGAAAAGTTTGCTTTCTGGCCTCCTTCCTCCAACTCAGTCAGCGGCGTTCATTATCTCTCCAAGATGCTGGTGCTGGTCGGTTCGGGAGCGTCCGAGATGGCCAGTGTGGCTCCAGTCGGTCAGGGGGACGTGAAGCAGCTGGAGATGTTGAAGACGTTGGTTGGTGCCGCTCGCGAAAGATGTGTCTCGGCGTTATGCGCGGCTTGGAACAAAGATGCGGAAAACATCAAGTTCATAGAAGATTGGAAGCGATCCAAGGAGATGGGAGATGTCACACGCATGCCTGCCACCTTTGCCGGTTTTGAACGAGCTCTACTCGCCGGAATGCAGAAGATACTGTACATCTCGGAAGCAATGTCCAAGCCAGGCGCTGGGGATATTGTCCTTCCTCCTCCGGCGAAACTATTGCAGATGGTGAGAAGTCAATATGTCACCACTCTGTATAAGGCACTCAGTGGTATGGTTGAAAATGCGGAGAGGGCGATCAAGAAAGCGGACGGCGAGTGGACTACGGATTTGGATGCTCCAATTCAGTCATGGGAGGACAGAGTATCCCTGAATGCGGCCACCGGGACAGTCGATGCCGGTGACAGGGTAAGTGACGGGGGTTCTTCGTTACGATGAAGAGCGATGACTAACCTAAGCCACAGAATGTCCGGATGCTTCTCACTCTTAGTAACCTCCAAGCACTGCGCGCTAAGGTCGTGCCGGCTTTGAACGCACAGTTTGAGAATGCCTTCTCTGTTAAGCTCACCGACGAGTCAAAGACCATCAAGGATGTCCTCGGCCAAATAGACGCTCGTCTGTTCCAGACGTACACCCGTCCAACCGTTGAAGCCATCCGCAGGATCATTCGCACTGGCATTGCCGACCCCAACTGGGCGTCGTCGAGACCATCTGAGGTGAGACCGTATGTATACGAGGCACTGCTTACTCTTGTCCTTGTGCATACGCAGGTCTCAACCACCGCACCCACCCTGACGAGCCAAATTCTCTCCTATCTCCTGGAGCAAACATCACGGGAACTCCTTGAAACTTTCAAGGCGCGACCGAAATACGATCTGGGTGCCCTGATGCAAGCAACACTCGATGTTGAGTTTGTGGCACAGACACTGAGCCAGTACACCTCGGAACGGGCGTCGCAAATTCAGAGTGAGATTTATTCGATGCTCGACTCCAAGACCGACAACCAGGCCCGAGCACAGCTGCAGAACGAGCTGCCAGGCATGCGCGAAGTGCTTAAGAAGCTGCGAGAGCAGTCGCGCAGCGAGTTCGCCTGTTTCAAGAGGCCCCGTCGCGGACAACAGGGGTCGCTCGAGCGCAGGGAGACGGGCTAGAGGTCCGTCTCTGACCAGAACAAGCTTCCCACCACACAACAACAATCACCCCAGAAAGGAACTAGAGTTACCATACTAGGCACGACGATCGAGACGCCCTCGCCGATGTCTTCGCAGGATCGAGAACAGCTGCTGCAGCTGAGACCCCACAAGTTTAGAGGCTACGCGCCGCTCACGCTTGATACTTTGCCCCCGGAATTCTGTGAATACGATCCCTTCCGCCCCAACGAGAACGGAGAGCCGATGGCCTCTTGGTTTAGTGAGGGGAGCAAGTCCAAACCAAGGTGAAAACTGCTAGGGCCGAGCGAGAAAGTGAGAAAGGCGTAGTAGGGCAGGCTGGTTTACAGATCCAGGGGTGTTCGTTTACTCATTCCAGGTTGTTGTCCTTGTATAACACGATCAACGTAAGTCTGGATTGGGTGTCGCATAAAAGTGATGTTGCTTTCCAGAGTTCTTGTACAGTAGTATTCCAGAGCGAAACGAAAGGAATCATGTGTACGATGTTGTGCTGACCTGAAGATGCGTAGAATTCGATTCTGCAGTAGAGAAGCACACCTATCGAGGTGTCTTGTAGTATATTTACGGCAAGTCAGGAATGCCCTGCCCGTACCAACATGCCACATACCATCTCGCCTAGGGAGGGTGAAGAGCAATCACGCGTTTCCCTCGACTCTCACTATGCGTCTATTTACATCGTCGGCCAAATAGCCACCGGGGAATCATCAAACCACCAACGCCATGACTTTGCGTTCCAGTAACCGCCAAAGTACTTTTTTGAAAGGTGGGGGGGGGGGGGGGGGGGGGTATTATACTCTCAGCAACAGGAGAATTGAGCAAGGGAAAGAAAAAGCAGAGATCCGGACCCAGCGCGACATTGGACTGCAATGCTTTTTATACCGCCGGGCCATGCATTCATTATATGTCGTGAGACGTTCATCCTCTAATTTCCCTTCCTCTTTCCTCGAATTTTTGGTTTCGTGTGTGCGCGTGCCTTGTTTCGAAACAGGTTCTCTCTGTTCCCCTTTTCCCTTCTGTCTATACAAGGTGCTGGTCACCGGTCTCATCAAGAGCAAGGTTCAGCAGTTGAAGCGTGATTGCGGGTTGAGTAGGAGCTGGCCACAGAACATGAACTCAAGAGACCGCGAATCGGTGGGTTGAAAGTTATTCTGCTCAATACGCGTCTGCAGATATGCGGCTATACAAATTTCGTCAGTCATGGACATTGTGTTTGTGTGGATATGGGGGAAACTCACGAGTCAGGTTGAGATCCTTGAAGTACTGCCTGATAGCAGGCTCATCATCATCGCCAGCAGCAACGGGGACATCATAGTCATGTACGACAGGCATCGGAAGGATGCGTCTCATTTTCATCAAGATCCCTAGCAGCTCCGTGGTTTTCTGTCCTTGGTCGGTGTAGTGGCTGGGTGGTTTCTCTAGAGGCCACATTTGTCTAAGATTTTCCTCATCCCAAGCCTTGAAGGCCCAGGTGGTCTTTTCCACACAGTTGAGGAAGAGCATGATGGTGAGGAACATAGGGAAGCCAAGCTTCACCTTTCCATCTTGGAGGTTGCGCTGAATATCATTCAGCAAGCGATTGCAAGCGATAGATGCCTTGCGCTCTGCTCCTGCAGTGAGCTGCATGCAGATATTGGTGTATGGCTCATTCTCTGACCCGTCCTTAACCCAATAATCAGCTACTTTATCATCAGGCGACTTGGCCAGCATGGTCCATTGTCGCTCACGGTCCATCAGCTCCACAATTCCCCAAAGCTCAAGCGACCGACTGAGCAAAGCATCGTTTGTCATGCATGCGAGATCAGCGGCTGCTTCTAGAGTGACACGGACTTGGGGTGAAGGTTCACGTCGAATGAATTCTGGCAGCATGACACGCATATATGCCTCGACCTTGGCAGGGACGTCCTCAGTGTTGTTATCGACCAGGAGGACTGGACCTGGACTTTCTACCACACTACTCTCATCGACACCATCCTTCAAATGACCTTGCATCACCTGGAGAACAATCTTGTGCCCACTGTCAGGAAAATGTGAAGCCTCTATAACCACACCCGAGTTCTGGAGGTGGTGACTGGCTTTATAAGCATTAACACGCTTCTGAGCCATAACAATTTGCACACCGGCAGCGTAGATGTCAATCGACTCGGAAAGTTTAATCCTGGTACAGAGCATATGCCAGACTCGAGGAGAGAGGACTTTGCTGCATGTGGTGCAAGGCGTTCCCTTGGAGCAGGTTTTCCGTAGGATCTTGCACCTGATGCACGCGCCGATTCTCCGGACCTCCTGAACTTCCTGTCTCCGGTTGTTCTCAAACTTGGCCCTCTTATGACGGTGTCGTGACCCATTCGGGCTCGTACTGGTGTCCATACGGAAGCCACCCTTGTTCAGAGGTGCGACGACCTGGTGGCCGTGGTTATTGATAGTCGCCGGAGCCTGTATACCTTCGGGCATATATGCCATACCACCCCATGGTACAACAGGATCGGTGTGGATTGGCGCTAGTGCTCTCTCAGGAGAATGATATTCGATGTCCATGTCGGTGACTGTTTCGGGCTGAGCAGGTGGTATTTCAGGGGTGCTTTCGCTTGGTGAAAAGTGCTGATCCAGTTGAGGGTCGAGAAGCGATGGATTAAGCCGCGCGGTTGCAGCCGCGGCAACAGAGAGCGCGGTTTGTGTTGGGGAAGTTGGGGAGGTTGGGGAGGTTGGAGAGGCAGTGGACTCGAGGAGATGTAATTTCTCCTCGGCGGTTGTTGAGGACGACATCTTGAGCGACTCATCTACCGCTTGCATTAGTCGCATCTCGAAGGACATATCGTCTTCAGGTTGCGTACCCTTCTTTTCATGGCCGGGACGGCTGTCATAAGTAAGAGGGGGGTTATCGAGAGTGAACTGCTCGTGGAGCTCGAAGGAGGAGTTGGGACCAGGAGCTATGGAGAGGGGATTGGCATTCGCAGCAGCAAGTGTAGTCTGGACAGCCTCGCTGGTGGGATCCTGGGCAAGGGGAGGATGGTCGTCATGTTTCTCGTTGGCCTCGATCTGGCGAGATACTTCGGCTAGGGTCTCGAGGGGGGTCCATATCTGGCCGGGGAGGGGCGGCTGCGAGGCTTGAGGAAGTGGAATAGGCGTAGACGGGCCCGGGTTGGAATGATCAGGGTGCGACGAGAGTCCATCGTAGTTTTGCCTCGGGGTGGCCCTCCCGATGCCCATAAGAGCCAGACAAATGTTTACTCTCTGGGCTTCGGGGATGGCGGGGCATCGTCTTGTCAGGTGGGTTTTCAAGGTGTCGGGGCGGCCTTTGGGGAAGTCTTCACCGCAGGATTTGCAGCGGTGTTGGTAGCGGTTGCTGTGGTCGGTCAGCTTGGCACCGCGCTCGAAGTGTTCCTCGATTATCCTGTTGGGTTTGCGGCCCATGGTGCTGGATAGCAATGGCGTCAGTGAGGTTCGTCAATACTTAAGTGGGTGGGCAGGAATAAAACAGGCAGAAAGGAATGCGGTGAGTTGAAAGTTTTCACCACACGGCACAGACCTTCGTGGCACTTGGCTGCTTGGTGCTTGGAGCACACCTGTCTGCAGTTGCAGTCGGATGATATGATGGACTGGATGGATCAAGTGAGATGGATGATTGGACAAGGTGTGCCGATGCGGCTGTGTACCTAGGAGAACTTCTATGCAGTGGAGCGAGGTGGGACGCCAAGAAATGTGGAGAATGGGGCTGCAAAGTAGACTAGTACGGACAGCTGCATAAAAACATCGCCAGCTGCATTGAAGATCTCCCATCTTTCATTCCGATTATTTTATTAGTCCCCTTTTATTCTCCTTACTTGGAAGTACACACCTACTTACCTACCTAGGTAGGTATTTTTATCTACCTAGGTACTTATAGAGGAGAGGCGTGTTGATGGAGTATTTGATTCTGAACAATCCCCAGACCTGGCCAGGCACCGGGAGAAGAGCAGAGATGTGCCATTGCCAACTCTAAACCGTGGCATTCCCGAAGGGGGTTTCCCGATTCCGAGCTGCAGACCTGCAGTCTGGCAGTATGTCTGTATGTACACACCCGGCACCCGTCTGGCTGTACATACGGTAGTACTTCTTCGTACGAGGACATCCATGGATATGACCTTGTGGGGGTACGACATACCGTCAGCCGTATACGACATGGAGTTATGTGTGACATGGATTCATGTCTCACGCCGTCCCACACCACTCCATGCATGTTCGTTGATTGCGTGTGGAGTTGAGCTGAGAACACCAAACAAACACTTCACGGCCAACCACCCTGGCACGCGGCTATTCAAATAGGCAACCACATTTCGAGTGATGCCGCATCTGCAGTAATAATAAGCAGCATGCATGTAGGTTAGCCAGCATGTAGCATGTCGTCAGATCGATCCTCCACTGACCAAAGTCAAGCTTCCCTGTGCCACACAGCTGCGATCCTTCAAATTTTATTATTGCTCGATGCTCTGCCAATAGTCTGCCGGGGGGCCTGTCAGGGACTGCCCTGGAGCCGGGGACTGACTGGACTGCGAGCGTCGGCTGACTTCCCTTCAATATCGACGTCTTCGTTCGTGGTTTTCTCTTCTTTCTGATTCATGTCAACCCGTCATTCTTTTGACCATCGAATCATGGTGGCAGCGTAGTTCAAAAGTGCTGTTGTTTCGCCAGCTTCCCGGTACTCATCAAGATGAAGGCCCCCTTACGGACTGGCCTGTCTGTAGCTGCATCACTCAGCCAAGACCTCACTCAATATGTCAACCCCGGCGTGAGTCTGCTCTCGCCTATCTACCATCACGGTCGTCGCATTAATCGTCTCCTCAGGTTGGTGCTACCAATGGAGGAAACACCTTTCCGGGTGTCAGTCTTCCCTTGGGCGTAGTGAAGCTCGGCCCAGATCTGTACACGGGTTCCGACAGCTATTCCGGGTACCAAGCCGATGGCGATTTCATTGGATTCAGCATGCTGCATGAGAGCGGTACTGGAGGGGCTCCGAAGTATGGTGTTGTTGCTCAGATGCCCGCCCTTGGTGATATCGAGAACCCCCTAGCCGATCAAAGTGTAAACCGAAGCCTGGCCGACGAGAGCAGCCTTGGTTATTACAAGTCGAGTCTGTTCAACGGTATCACCGTCGAACTAGGAGCCACCAACAAAGCCGGTCTCTTCCAGTACCACTTCCCAGCGGATGGTGGTGCTTCGAATGTCATCGTGGATGTGTCTCATGTACTGCCGTCGTACCGTGGTCAAGGACTGGGGCAAAACTATCTTGGGGGGAACATTACGGTGGAAGCCAGTCAAGGAAGTGTCCGCTACCAGGGTTCTGGATCATATGACAACGTAAGGATTGTTAATCTCCAAGACAAGGGTTCTGCTGAAAGCATGTACTGACTCGCGAAGGGCTGGAATCGTGCGCCAGAGTGGACGGTGTACTTCTGTGGATATTTCGATCAGAACGCAACCTTCCGAACCTTTCTTGGAGACGACTCGACCGGGGAGAACCTCGCGGATTACGGTGAAGCTGCTACACAGAGTTCAGACGCTCGGTTGGGGGCTGTTTTCACATTCGATAGCACAAACGTGACATCCAGGGTAGGAGTCTCGTTCATCTCTTCCGAGAAAGCATGTGCGAACGTAGATGACGAAATACCAACGGGAACGGCGCTCGAAACTTTAGAGGAGAATGTGAAGAAAGCCTGGACTGATAAGGTCTTGTCCAAGATCACCACGACAGACACATCTAACACGACCAACTTGGAGCTGCTGTATTCCTCCTTATATCACATGCACTTAATTCCGACGAACAAGACCGGAGAAAACCCATTATGGTCCTCGAGTGAGCCCTACTACGATGATATCTTTACCTTCTGGGATCTCGTAAGGCTATTACCAACTTTGACTAGATAGGCGTCCCATGCTGATATGTGTACTGATATAGTTTCGCTGCACGACATCCTTGTTACACATCCTGCAACCCGTCGCTTGGGAAGAGTTCATTCGCTCTCTTATCGACATCTGGAGAAACGAGGGCTTCCTTCCGGATGCGCGGTCGTCCTTCTTCAACGGGGCAACGCAGGGAGGGTCTAATGCCGACAACGTCCTGGCCGATGCATATGGTACGTATAAAAACGGTTGCTTTTTTATCGCCAGCTCCCTTCTGTCGGATTCTCTCGCGTCGCTGCCGCATTGCTAACTGGTCTCTAGTGCGTGAACCCACCCCTTCATGATCCCTCTAGAATGACTGGTGAGAAATGACTAACGCACAGCTTTGATACACCAGGTCAAAGGGCTGCGCGGTGCCATCAATTGGGATGACGGGTTTTCTGCCATGGTCACCGATGCAGAAACAGTACCGGAGAACAATGATGACCCGAGAGATACTTCATCATCAACCAAAGAAGGACGAGGTGCTCTTCCGGACTGGATAGATCACGGCTACATAACCACCAAGTACGGTCGATCGGTCAGCCGAGCCATCGAATAGTAAGTACATGTTGACGCAACCCGGCATACCGTCCCCGGACACTGACATGGGAACAGCGCCGGAAACGACTTCGCATTGTATCAAGTAGCCAACGGCCTCGGGCAAGAAGACGCCGCCGCCACGTACCTGAACCGATCGCGCAATTGGCGAAACCAGTGGAATCCTGACTTGTCTGCTCTGGGTTTCACCGGATTCCTGGGGCCCCGGGACGAGAACGGAACCTGGATTGACCAGGACCCTCTGGATTGTGGAGGATGTTATTGGGGCGATGATTACTACGAGGCGCTGCCGATGGAGTACTCGTTTAACGCGCATCACGACATCAAGACCCTGATCGAATACTGTGGTGGGGAGGACCAGTTCGTAGCCCGGCTCGAGAAGATGTTCGAGGGCGGCGTCAGCGACAGTAACTCGCAGTTCAACTATACGCTGTTCAACCCGGGCAACGAGCCCAGCTTCACGACCCCTTACCTGTTCAGCTTCGTTGGCCGCCAGGACCTCAGCGTCCGGTACAGCCGTTTCAACGCCAAGAGCTACTACAGTCCCACGGCGAGCGGCCTGCCCGGTAACTCGGATGCCGGTGCCATGGAGTCGTGGCTGCTGTGGTCCATGATTGGCTTGTACCCCCTCACGGGCCAGACAACGTTTCTCGTGGGCTCGCCGTGGTTCGATGACCTGACTATCGATCTGGGCGATGGGAAGAAGCTCGAAATCACCGCTGCGAACCGCAGCGAGGACGCGTACTATGTGCAGTCGCTGAGCGTCAACGGGGCCAGCTGGGACAAGGCCTGGATCTCGTGGGATGACGTCTTCGCCAATGGAGGTACGTTGGCGTTTACACTCGGCACAGATCCCGTAGACTGGGCTACGGGCGACGCACCGCCCAGTCCGGCAACGGAAGCATAAGTAAAGATTTTGTAGGTATACATGAGTGTCTAGCTTGTCGCGGCTATATTCGTAAAGTGACGATTTCCTGGCGCCTGACTATAGCTGCAGGATTGCACAATAAATCCGCCACCAGCCGTGATAGATGACAGCGGGTGTGGGAAAACACCCTAAACCTAGATGTCACGACACGAGGCGTCGATCTAATATCAAATGTGGTCCAAAGTGTTATTTTATAATGCCCTTCGACAACATCGCTATGCTTTCCACATAAGAACAGCACCCGAGGCGGTCTGTCCTACGAAACCTCACAAGGGGTATCTATCAACATTGCCAAAAAGTAAAATAAGTAAAAAAGAAAAGGAGCCCAAAAACAGGCTATAATCGATCACTGCTCCAAACGTTGTGAAGGTCGTCCTCTTGACCAGCGCTGTACGGCGGATTGTTTCCAGTTACACTCCCATCCTCGTCAGGGGTAAGCTCGCCCACCTGGAATTCGGTGTCTTCTTCCTCTGCTTCCTCTTCCAGTATCTGAGGGTCGTTTGTTGTGAGTACCGGCGCGCCTAGAGGCCCTTTTGACTGGCTCTCCTCTGAAGCGCGCACTGTGGGTTCCGGAGGGGACTCTGGTGCGTGGCGCGTTTCCTTATGTTTCCCCTTCTCCTCCTTCCTTTGTTTCTTGGTCACAATAGACTCAGAGCTAGACCCTGCTGCTATAGCTGGTCTGTTGCTGACACTTATAGACGAGCGTGAGCGAGTCGCAGCCCATGCACCGGTGGGTGATTGAACTTGCGTTGGATGCGGCGTAATCCAGAGATCCCTCGTGGGTATGTTCGCAGTTATTACCGGATACTGTGGTTTTTGTCAGCAAACGAATTTATCTTCGCTTCAATTGACTCACGTTCCAGTCTCCAAACTCCAACTCCCTGGCTTTGCCATACAGCCTCTCATCACCAGCGTCTAGGGACGCTTCGTCCGTAGCACCTTGACTGTACTTTGGAGTCGGGTTCCCCTCACCACTTGGCCCTCCGTTGGAGTTAAGAAGGGGCGTATTTGCACTCATCTCCCCGCGAACCTCGCCAGGTTTAGGAATCCAGTACTTGGCTTCACCTCCACGCTTGTATCTCATACCATCTTTTAGTCTGGCAAATCTAGAGCTAGAATCCTCGTGCGCAATCACTTTCCCGCTGGAGTCAAAAACCCTGTAACTGTACTGGTCGCCACGGAACGTCTCCTTGGAGTCCTGTATCAAATCGAGGGGACCAAATGCATCTCTTATGGCAAACTTGACGGGAAGCCTGGCAGAAGACACAGTGTTGTCGGCATAATCGTGCCATGAGAAGGCGTACCAGTGCGCTACAGCAAATATTGGCATCTCAACGCAGATCAAAGCATCCTGGATGGCGGCGGCAAGATTATCGGGCGAATAATCAGGGACGTCGTCAGGGATCGCTCCGAGCCAGACCAGGATAGACAAGAAGAAACCCTGCCAGTAAGAGGCAAAGATGATGAGCTTGATACACAAGAATTTAGGCACCGGCCGGAACGGCAGTAAGTCATCGTGCATGCAAACCCAGAACAAGCCCAGCGAGTAGAGACTGAGGGTGACACTAATGTTGTAAATGATGCCACTCCAAAGGTAGCCCGACGATACACCGATGTAGCCTTCTTGATATATACCGGTCGCCTTCATGATGATGGCGGCAAGGGCCAAGACTGGCTTGAGCCAGGCATACTGGAGAATGCCTCTCTTGATGGCCAGAAAAGTATAGGGATCGGATATGTCGACTTTGGGCAGGACGTGGTTCAGGGGCCAGAGATGATGGACCGGCGCACGACCATGGGTCATGATGATAAGAGCGCGTTCGCCATCGAGATAGTTGATCAAAAGTTGGAAGAATGTGTATATGGTGAAGGCCTGGCAGTAGAAGGTCAGATTCAGCCCACGGCGAGGGAAGCAGGAGAGAGGGAGACGGACCTCATATATGTCCCTTATCGGATCTAGAAAGGCGGCAGCCGTCAAGGAGACCATACTGACCCAAGAGCTGATCGAGTATATAGGAACCCTGGAAAGATTAGTAGAGAAGATGGCAGCACTTTTCCAGCGACTCTTACATCAACAAGATCCTGACGACATATCTCTGCAGAAGTGGTTTCCGGTAGTTTTTTCTAGCACGGCGTCAACAAGGATTCCTCCTGCAAAGCGTCTTGGACGACTGGCAACGTACAGCTGGAACCATATTGAACTATTACACCGAGGTCAGCTTCAGCAGGTCAGGTGGTGGCAAGGCAAGGAGGACGTACACAATGGACAGCACGGTTGCTGCTAGCGAGAAAACCCCCGCGATAACTGTGGTGGCATACGTGAACTTCTGGCCGGTACCACCAGCCATTTCGTCAAAGAGGACCAAGCACCGTTTCGAGAGACAATGTATGCAAAGACGACGAGAATCAGGAGATGGCAGGGTCCGGAGCTCGCATGGTCTACAAGATTGGTGGAGGAGGAGGTTCAGGCAGGAGGATTAATCAAGACTGCGAGAACGACGCGTGGAAGTGATTGTCGAAGCACCTCAGTCAGAGGCGTCATTTGATCAAGAACAAGTGAGACCTCAAATCTCTACCTAGGTACGTAGGTACCTCTAGGTATCAGCCAGCCCCGGAGAACATCTATCTAGGTACATAGGTAGGTAGGTAAATACCTAAAGTACTTAGTTGGGAGGTACCTGGCAGATTCCCCGCATGGCTACCTATGTACCTTAGCGCGCCGGGGGGGGGGGGGGTTTAAAACATTATATCCCCTTAATAAATCGAGCTTAAAAGTGTTATTTAAAGAAAATCAAATTTTTAATTATATATTCTTTTTTTAAAAGCTTTATTTATAATATATTTAATATAATATAAAATTTAATTATATATATATATATATTTTTAAAATTTTTATTTTATAATAAAAAAATATTTATTAAAAAAATTAAGCTTTAAAATATTTTTAAAGGTTTAATTTTTTAAAAAACGCTTAATTATATAAATTTTATATATTTTTTATTTAAATAAATAATATATATATTAATATATTAATTTTATATATAAAAAATAAATGTAATTATTTTAATTTATTAATTATAACGCTAAAAATATTTTTATTATATATATATATTCTTTATTATTATATATATATATATATTTATAACCTTTTTTTTATTATATATTTATAGCTTTTTTTTATTATATATTTATGGTTTTTTTTATTATATATTTATAGCTTTTTTTTATTATATATTTATAGCTTTTTATATATATATATATATATATATATTTTTTATATATATTATTATATTAATTAAAAATAAATGCTACGGGGTAATAATTATAAAATAATAACTAAAAGGCTTAAATTATAACGAATAAACCCATATTTAATTTATATAATAGCCATTTTTTTAAAGCTATAAAATTTAGCTTTTTTTTTTATATATTATTAATTAATTTATATTTATATATTTATATATTTAAATAACGATAATTATTATAAATTACATTTAATAATATATTTATTATACATATAACTTTTTTTAAAAAAAAATTAAAATATATAAAAGCTATTTAATTTTCAAGTTTATTTTAATAATTTTTATAACGTAATAATTTAATTAATTATAATATATAAAAAGAATTATAAAGTTTAAAATTTAATTTATTTTTAAATTAATAAAAAGTTTTTTATTTAATTAATTATATATAATTTAAATAACAATCTTTTTTTTCCTTTTTTTTATAAATTAAAAATTAGATATTTTTTTAAGTTAAAAATGTTTATTTTAATTATTTTAATTATTAATATTATTATTAATCGTTAAAATAATTTTATTTTTTAAAATAATTTTTAACGCTAAAAAATATTTAACCTAAAAAATAAATTTTAAGTCGTTTTTATTTAATAAAAAATAAGGTACCTTTATAAATTTAAATTAAATATTTTTTTTATCGTTTAAATTTTTATGGGATATTATATTTTAACCCCCCCCCCCTTGCGCGCTAAGGTAGTGTGTTATAAGAACCTCCAGCGCTGCCTAGCTAGGTACCTAGTTACATAGGTACCTAGCAGCCTACCTAGGTAGCTAGTGTATGGTACAGCCTGGAAGTGATCCATGGATGCTGGGGACGCTGAGTACGGGGGGTTTGTTCCGTTCTAACCACCTGAATAGTATGTATGTAGTACATGTAGCGCACTGAAAGTTCGTTGAATGTAATGATAAGAGGGGCCTACCTAGATAATACCTACCTCCTTAAGTACCAGGGTAGGTATTAGGGTACCTACCTGCCTACCTAGGTACCTAGGTAGTATGCCAGGATGCTCCCTGCCCGTCACGCGTCATACTGGCGGACTTCAAATTCCAGCAGTCGTTGGATTTGCTCGTGCGACTCGTAATAGAAACGAATTGAACCGTCGATACAGACTCTCTCACACGACCTTTTACCGCGAATCGCCGCGCCAGCGATGCCACCGTCAACGTCAACGAAGCCTACCCTCGAGCTGATAGCAATATAGCGAACGATCGGAATCGGCTGTTAGTTATGGACTCAGTTGCAGGACCTGCTGTTTCTCTCTTAGTGGACAAGACCTCGGCCGCGCGTGGTGAATAAGGGGTTGAGGGAGCGAGCTGCCATGGCGTCCGACAATGGATCACCTGGGTCTACGACTATATCGCCCTGGACTAATTTCAATGGGTTCGCCTTCAAGACCATTTCACCCTACTCACTGTATCCCGAAGCTGACAGTTGTTGTGTTGTTGTTGTTGTTGTTGTCAAGGCCCTTTCTCGCCTATAGCATTGTCTGTGGTGTACTGTGAGTCTCCCTGCCTTGCGTCTATGCGTTCATGCGCCTATGCCTTTGCATCCTCGCACTGCTTCTCTAAGACTGTGATAGTGCCATCTTCTTCCTGCTGTACTTCAACCGAGTATTTGCCTCCGTTATATCCTACTTGATTCGGACGTACACCTGGCACCGCTATCGGATATATATCGACATCCAAGCCCTGCAGTTTTCCCTGCTCGCTGGCCGCGTCTTCTTTACCGGACTCCGCTACCATGGGAATAACGAGACAATACTAATTCAAAATGGCCACATCACCTGGTCATATTGGCTTCGCAAAGTTCGAGATGTTAATTTCGAGGCAGCTAAGCAGAAATCCCACTATGATGAGGGTGCCGGCACTGCGGATGTCAATGAGAAGCAGGCAAAGTTGCCTTGCCGAATCAACGTAGCCATATCTGGTTTGGAATGGTATGTCTACAACCGCAGTGCCGCATACGATTCCATGCTTGATGCTATGACTGCCGAACACTTGCAATATAGCAATGACAAGGCCACCACGATCGAAAGATCAAGTGACCCCCCGAATGGCCCCAAGGATCCCCGACAGCGCGTGAGCAAGTCCTCCGAGAAATCGGAAGACGCCCGAAAGTCCGATACTGCCCCCGATGACGACAAAAATGACACTCCCTCTGTGGACAGGTCGCAAGGGATGGAACCTATCATTACCTCAGCCTCTAGCAGCGATCAGGGAGCCACCGAGAGACAGGAATTGCCGCCGATGCTGCAACTGTTTCCAATCCGCTTCGAGTGCGATAGGGCCGCCCTCGTGATGGGCAATGAAAACACCCGAGCAATTTTGATTGTCAAATCCAAGTCTCTAGAAGGGGACATTGACGCTTCGGATTGTCAAACCCCTGATCCTTACCGTCAGTTCTTCCGAATCCGCTTTACCCATCCCGTGCTCGAGATGAGAGAACATGAGGGTTACAAAGAGGACCAGCTCAGTAGAGCCGTCAAAGACAAACAAGCAGCGGAAAATTCGAATCTTCCACAGAATCACTCATTCTTCCGGCGACAGCGTCATAAAGCTATAGCGCAGCTGCGGAACCTCGTTCCCTACTGGAGGAAGTCTGTTGAGTCCTTCTCAATGAGCTCACAGACTGGTCCAAGAGCTCCTGAAGCTCACATACCAGGATCCAGCCATTGGCAAGGACTGTCACGGTATTTGAACGATGAGGATGAAGACGATAAGTTGAAATGGTCGTCAGTTGAATATGCCGCCGTGACCAACGTCGTCGATAGCCCAGAGGCGACACTCACAATTTTATGGGATGTCCCCGGCAAAGTCCTACAAAGCACCCACCCGAGTCGTTTGAACGAGGATGATGACTCTTCTTCCGATGTGAACGGCTCTCTGGCGCCTGCTTGGGCGATCAGCTTATCTCTCAAGGGCGGGAATATCAATTACGGTCCTTGGGCTGACAGGCAACGAGCCGATCTTCAGAGGATCTTCTTTCCCGGCTTAAGCAAAGATGCGGTCCCTGCACAGCCGTTGCCTGCTGGTGCTGACCGTGTTCCCACTAGATTCAATTTCTACCTAGAGCTTGAAGAAGGAATGACACTCCGAGTGCCCACCCGGGAAGACTCGAAAAACTGGAGATGGAGAAAGGAGGCGCTGAATTTGAAGCAGAAGCGGAAACAGGAGCGCAGACGTGGCCGAGGGCGTAACCACGCCACAACTACTGCCACGGCAGCTGAGCAGCGTCCTTATGGATGGCTCGATGTAAAAGTCGGCCCCAATGCCACAGTCTCCTACACCATGGACATGCTAGCCAGGCCAAATGGCTTCAAGAACACGTTGAACATTGATCTTCCCTCAACAGAGATTTCAACCAGCGTGAACCATGGTCTTTTGTGGAAGTCCGCAGCGCAGAACATTTCTTGTGATCTGTCAACGCCTCTCAAGTGGAACGGCCTCCGCACATGGCGATTCGACATTGACAGCCAGGGGTCGGAGCTGTTTATCCTACGAGATCACATTTTCCTCCTCATAGACCTTATAGATGACTGGGGCAACGGTCCTCCATCAGAGTATCTCCAATTTACTCCTTTCAGGTACCTACTAAGGCTGCGACTTCACGACCTGAAGCTCTACCTCAATGTCAACGATGTCAACATCATCAACGATCCAGTTAATTTCGACGAAAACAGCTATATAGTTGTATCCAGTCCTCGTCTCGTTGCCGAAACTTGTATAGCACTGGATGTCTTTCGGCCAACGAAGAACGCTGTGCCATTCAATATATCGGCCGAAAAGCTACAAATTGGGTTGCATGTACCTCCTTGGAATACGCAGGCAACTTTCCTGGCATCCAAAGAGATAGGGCACTTGGATAACCTCGCTGTCGATGGGAAATACCACTATAATTCGACTACAGCACCCGCCAATACTGACACGTTGGTACTTGACGTTGACGGACATTCCCCTACCGTCTATCTTTATGGATTTTTCATTCGGTACTTCTTGCAATTGAAAGACAACTATTTCGGGGACCATATTCATTTCACAACATTGGATGAGTATCAAGAGATGCTCCGGCTGAGAGACAGCAATCCTGAAGCCGAGTCTGTAAACCGCCCACCGCCGAAGAAATCAAATGATTTGGATGTCGTGCTGACCATTCGAGCTGACGACCCACGGGTCCTGTTAGCTGCTAATATGTATTCAGCCCGAAGGCACGTACATATCGAATCACCGTTGTTGACTGTGGATCTTCGAAACACTAATTATTACATGGACCTCGACTTGTGTTTTAGTCCATTGAGCCTCTCATTGGGAGACGATGAGGAGGATGCGTCAAGCCCTTTGAGTGTTACATCAAGCACTCAGCTATTCATCGATGGCTTTCAAGTATATGGTCATCGTCTCTTCGGCCTACCCCCTAGCGAACCAACGTACCTCTGCAACTGGGACTTAAACATTGGTGCCATAAGCGGAGAGTGTTCAGTTGAATTCTTGACAGCCTTGTTGACAGGAGGCAAGGCGTTTGGATTCTCGCTTGATGACGACGAGAATGCTCTGATCCCGTATTCATCTGTTGTCATGTACGACGTGACGTTTCTGCGCGTCTATGTCGAGTCCGTCCAGTTATGGCTCCACGTAGAAGATGCCGCGTTTCTGTGTTCTGCCAATACCATCGATGTCACTTATAATGACTGGGCTAGAACACATTACTCTAAGCGAGCCGACATCAAGGTACCGAAACTTGAGTTGGCGTGTATCAATGCGGAGTCTACTGCAAGAAACAGATCACGGCTCCAGTCTCGAGTCGAAACAGATACGTTCGTTCGAACTAGCCTTCGTTTTGCCTTAATCGGGAGGAAATATAATTTCTCAGAAGAACGAAGGCTGCAGCAGGAACTTGTGCGGCGGCATGATCAGCGAACTCACCGAACAGGCTTTTTGATAGTCCCAGGTGTACTCGCTGACATTGTTCCTGACTCGGTTGATCCCGTGGCTCAGAGCGTCCCTTCTGTACCTCCGCCCGCTCATGCAGACAACGTGTCTGACGCCAGTTCATTATCGTCGCTGAACCTCACAAGGCACTCTTCAGTTCTCCGCCGCAAGAGCTCGTTTCTTTCGTTATCGAGCTTAAGTAGCGCGAGCATCCGACGCTCCAGCTCTACCAGAGTCGCACAACGCTCTCAGACCTCCGGACGAGCTATGTCACATCCAGCATTGGACCCGGACCCGGGCCCGGACTATGGTAACGGACTACGACCGCCGATTCATCGCCGGGGATATTCAGCCTCTACAGGCCATCATTCAGCATTCTTCAGTACCGATGGTGACATAGGTGAAAGGCAAGACCCGTTGCACACTAGTGTTGCGTTCTCAAGTCAGTACTTTGCTCCGTACTTCCCCCTTGGAGCCGTCCGACCAGACAAGAGAGCGGCGGGTTGGTCTAGCACTGGGAACGGCCAAGAGGTTGGCGTGCTCGACTCAGCGAACTTCGGTCTCAACGTCATCCCTCCCAATCAACTGAGTGAAGACACTGCCCATCAGAGCTTACTCCTTGAGCTTCCCTCGGGAATATCGGCTTCCTTGACGGCAGAATCTCTGAGAAGCATAGCTGCCTTGATGCGGGCTTTTCAACCGACTGAACCCGACGCTATTCTAGACAGTCTACAGATTCAAGCCGTCACCGATATATTTGCGATGCAAAAACATGATAAAATTGGGAGCACAATCACGGACTTCGTTGTCCGGATGCCTCAAGCCAGCCTTCGATTTCTGAATAAATCTGATCTGGATGCTACTGATCCATCCCAGGAACAGCAGGACCAGTACGATGTGTCGTTGAAGACACTCGCGCTGGCCGTACGGTCCAACAGGCGCGCGGACACAGCCAAGGGCATGGCTTCGGGTAGCAACGCCCGACTGTCGTTTTCTTTCCGATTATCGTCCCTTGACCTGTCCGCCGCTGAGAGACTAGCGAAGCTTGATGAAACTCAAGCTGCAGTGGTGACGAGGGTCGAGAGTATTGTCATTTCGATGGGTTCAAAGGATGTGAATTATGTCGATGCAGATATAGCTGCCATACGTACAAGGTCCTCGTCAGGCCGTGTAGAGTATCTAGCAGCCCTGATACACAGAACCAATGTTCTTGCGTCGGAATTGGGGGACCTGTTCTCGACCGCGGCCGCAGATGCAGACAATCGGTTGAAGCAGTTCACGTACCGGACGATCACCGAAGGGCAGCGAGCGAGTGATCCTTCCTTTATTGTACGCCCATCAGCGGTTCTGCGAGCCGCCACTCAACAGCTTCGAACCTACGATTCCTGGAAGCTTGTCACCAGACTCCGTCACATATGGACGACACTTGACTCCAAGACCAAGTCATCTATTTTTCGAGATTATATGGACCACCCGCAGAAGTCTCCGAGTGATGCCAGAGACCAGGTTATATCCGCTTTCGATCGATGGAGAAGCTGGGACCTGGATGACGTGAAACACGCCGTCCTGTTGAATAATATTTTTGGCCAAGCCCCTGACTCAACTTCTAAGCCAAGCCAGCCCCCTATATTGGCCGTGGCTAGGCTGCAGGAGACTCGGTTCATTCTTGATCCTGGACCCAAGCAGAACCAGATAATCATCATGGATCTCACAGCTAGAGTCCATGAGAAATTGGGAGACCGTCGAGGAATTCATCCAGTAGAGCCAGGCAGCGTTCCTGAACCACTGACGCTCATCAATATCTACTGCACTCAAGCTGGTATCAATCTCCATTGGGAACTTTGCGAGCTGGTCGATGACATTCTCCGGCTCTACAAGAAGACCGGAAGTCGCGTCCCAGCTGAGGAAGTTCCAGAAATTCAAGACAAGCTATCGATGCCGCAACCGGCCAGGCCTTTGCACGTCTCGTTCGTTTTGGAACGGGGCGTGATTTCTCTGGACACTATAAACCTCAGCGCTGAATGTCAGAGTGATAGACTCAAAATTTCAGCCTTCATGACGACTAGACAGCAAAGCCTCAATGACACGCATATTTCTCTTGGATGCGACAGTCTTACCACGAGGCTTTGGAGCCATTCACAAGCTTTGGCAACATTTCGCCTTAAGGGGCCAAGTGTGATCGTGGCCCATGAATTAGAGTCACGGGATGATAAGTCAATCCATACCATCATGTCAGCCGCAAGCAGCCAAAATCTTAAGTTGGCTGTTAAGCAGGATCCTATCGTTCTAGCCGAGGTCCTTGACTTGCTCGTGAAGGACGAAGTCGCTCAGCTTTACGAACTGCAAAAGAAATTTCCATCTTCTCCACCACCCGAGCCCCAGAGACAGAAATTGGCTCAGCGTCTAGCATCCTTTCGCGTCAACCTGGCTATGTTTTTAGACTCGTACACAATTTCGCTGCCCTTGTTGCGTTCTCTGACATATACCATCTCAGGTATCGTGGCAAGGGCAAAGGTCGCGGCTAATCTGGGCAAAGAGGTTGTCTTCGATTTTGACGTGAAGGAGAACTCGCATGATATGCAGATCAGGGTCAACAATACTCCTCGGAGCCTCTCTCTGCTGCAGATTCCGCCAACAAACGGCCGAATCACCAGCCATATGATGCCAGGAGAACATGCTATTACCGTGTTCGCTTCACTGGAGCTCGTGCAACTAGATGCTTCTGCTGTTTACAGTCTTCTTACCGCTTTGAATCGGCCTGAGATCCCGAATGCCATTAACGAACTCCAGCAACAACTCAAGGTCATCCAAGAGCACGTAACCGAAATATTTGGCTCTCTGTTGTCTAGTGATCCCCAGTCACCAGTGTCGCCCAAGCCGAGTGGATCTAGATTGACATATGTCGTTCATAGCACTCTTGCCGGAGTAAAGATCTTCGGCAATGCGCCTCTCAATTCGACCAACGATCCACGGGCCCGTCTATCCTTCTGGCTAGATCGGGTACACCTAGAACTTGCGAACAAGATGGATGGAAGCATCATCCTCGAGAATCCAGAGATACATGTCAACCTTCGTCGGATCATAGTCGATATCGAAAAAGGTACCCCAGAAGAGATGAGATCATGTGGCAACCTGGCGTTTGGTGCTTTGGTCACTGTTGCAAATAGAGAGGCGGAAGACGGAACGGAGTTGAGATCGGTCGATTTCAGGTCCAAACGCTTCGAGATCAACCTCTCGCCTGACACTGTATCCACACTTGTCGAAGTCCTTGGATATATGGGTGACAGGATCAAGGACTTGGATACGTCCCGTGAGCTAGAATATCTGAGGAAGCTCAGGCAACCTAAACCTCGAATAGCCATAAACGATCGGGAGGAGACAGAAAGCGACATACTAGACTCGTTCTTGGCCTCAATCATCTACTCATTCGAGATAAGCGATATTCAGCTTACTTGGCTGGTTTCGCCCAACCCCAACCAGCTGACCCTTGGCCAGGAGGATCTGGTATTATCCTTCAAGAGAATCGAACTGGCGACACGCAAGAAAAAGACTGCAAAATTGACAATCGAAGATCTTCAGCTACAGATGGCTCCCCGTTCCCAGGACAAGGTCCGACGCTCGCCGAACTCAGCGTTGCTACCAGAAATGATCTTCAATATTGCTTACGTGTCTACGGTCGATACTCGCCGTCTGGCTTTCCAAGCCGTGGGGAAATCTCTGGACCTCCGGCTCACCTCTGCTTTCATCGTCCCTGCAGCTCATTTGAAGGACTCCATTACCCTATCGATCAAGAACGTACGGCAGGCTTCGGAGAAGTGGACACCCATCAATCTTCCCGCAAAGCAGGCCGATGGGTTGTCTGATGAACCATCGCAAAGTCGGCGCTCGTTATTTGGTAGCCGAAGACTGGAGTCTCTGCTGGTTGATGCTGACTTTGCTGGAGCGGTAGTGTATCTCTCTAGCAGGAAGCCAGCAGAAAATCCGACAGAATCAGCCAAGCTTCAAGCAAACCCGCCCCCGGTGACGGGAAAGTATGGACAGTTCAGTGGAGATGAAACTAGTGGCAGTAGCACTGTGCTCCGTACGCCGGGCCTGGCACTGAAAGCCGAGTTTCGAGACGACGGCAAAGAGGTCGCAAGTCTCTATGGAGAGATGAAAATTGAGCCATCCCGCAATACCCTTTATCCGACCGTGGTACCGCTGATACTAGATATCACGTCTAGCATCAAGGAGGTCGTCAGTAGTGACGTTACCGAATCACCAGCTACGCCCAGAACACCCAGTGATTATTCCAGTAATCCCAGGGCTGGCGAAGATGATAATATCCTGACTGCAGACCCAAGCGCAGTTCTGGCGGGTATGAAGCTTAACTTGGGTCTACGCATCTGCAAACAAGAGTTTACTATGAGCTGCCAGCCGTATGGTCGCGTTGCTGCCACGGCGCGATTCGAGGACATTTATATTACCGTCAATACAGTGCACTCGCCAGACCTTGGCAACTTCATCGCTATTTCTGGAACGTTCAACAAGCTTCAGACAGCAGTCCAACATGTATATTCTCGAGAGTCCACAGGGAGCTTCGAGGTGGACTCGATTGTGCTCTCGCTCATGAACAGTAAGCACGTGAGCGGTACGAGTGGTGTCTCGGCGATCTTGAAAGTGAGTCCCATGAAGGCGGCTATCAACGCGAAACAGCTTCAGGATTTTCTTCTCTTTCGAGAGATATGGATTCCAAGGGAGATTCGACAAGGCTCAGCCGCACCGGTAGCAAAAGCAACTGCAGAGCCTACAGCGCAGGCCCATCTGGTGCAACGGTACCAGCAAGTTGCGGCCACAGCCGCGTTCCCTTGGACTGCGACCATCTCGATCACTGCTCTTGACTTCGTTGTGGACCTCGGACAGTCCCTGGGCAAGTCTGAATTCGCCATCAAAGAGTTCTGGGTGTCTTCTAAAAAGACATCGGACTGGGAGCAGAACTTGTGTCTTGGTTTCGACAGAATCGGCGTCGATTGTGTCGGACGGCTGAGTGGTTTCGTTGCTTTACAAGACTTCAAGCTTCGGACCTCGATAGAATGGCCAGAAAGAGAGCGAGCACTGAACGAGACACCACGAGTTCAAGCGTCCGTTGGGTTTAGTAAGCTCAGATTAAAGGCCGCGTTTGACTATCAAGCCTTCCTGGTGGCGGACATCACGTGGATGGAATTCCTGATGTACAATGTCCGCCAGCAAAGAGGCGCCTCGGGAGATAGGCTGGTCGCATCATTCGATGGTGAGGCCGTCCAAGTTTTTGGCACAACAACATCTGCAGCCCAGAGTGTTGCGCTCTGGCAGGCTATCCAGCGACTCATACAGGAAAGGAAGACCAGCTACGAGACTTCGCTCCGAGACATCGAGAAGTTTATGAAACGAAGATCGCAGTTGAGTCAGGGACAGGTCCTGCAAATCAGCCCCTTCAAACGAGATGCAGATAAGCCCGTGGCGAAATCTCCGATCTCCCTTGACACAGACGTTGTGGTGACGCTCAAGGCGATTAATCTTGGTATCTTTCCGAGCACCTTCTCCGACCACCAAGTCTTCAAGCTGGAGGCGCTCAACGCACAGGTAAGGTTCGCGGCAAGCATGGCGACAAAAAAAGTCCATAGCATCCTGGGACTCACTCTGGGCCAACTCCGGATTGGTCTCGCGGGAGTTCGGGGAGCAGAAGCGCCCAAGGCGGCCAACGAAATCGCTGTGGAAGACGTAGTCAAGAGCGCGACGGGCTCACGTGGCGGTACGATCCTCAAGGTGCCCAAGGTGGAAGCGATGATGCAGACGTGGCAGGTGCCGGAGTCCCGGACGATTGAGTATATCTTCAAGAGCGCTTTCGAGGGCAAGGTGGAGGTCGGATGGAACTATTCGCGCATCAGCTATATCCGCGGCATGATGGCCAACCAGTCCAAGACTCTGGCGCAGACGTGGGGCCGCGAGATCCCAACGATGTCGGCGATCAAGGTGACCGGGGTGCCGGAACCGGAGCAGGAGAGGAAGGAGGGGGAGAAGCAGCAAAAGATCACGGCTGAGGTAAACGTGCCGCAGTCGAGGTACGAGTACGTGGCGCTGGAGGCTCCGGTGATTGAGACGCCGCAACTGCGGGACATGGGCGAGGCTACGCCGCCGCTTGAATGGATCGGTCTGCATCGGGATCGACTGCCAAACCTCACGCACCAGATTGTCATCGTGTCACTGCTGGAGCTGGCTGGTGAGGTGGAGGATGCTTATGCGAGAATTTTGGGGTCATCTTGAGAGACGGGATGGCGGAGAGCCAGACAGGATAGGTGAGTAGATGGGGTGTTTTTTGGGGGGGGTTTCCTGCGGCGTATCCGTAGCAGGGCGTTTTCGTTTATTAGTAGGAAAAGGCCTAAGGTGTATAGCAATGCGATTGGATGGGGTGGAAATATGAGTAGTATCTAAGCAAGTAATACAAGACCCCTATGAATATGGTCACGCGCCTACCCCCTATTCTCGATGGAGGTCTTTCAAGGCGATGGGAAAGCTGGCGAAAGGGTATGAGTAACAACTACATGGCGACATGATATCTTGATATTCCAACACCCCCTCACTGCTATTCTGTACTTCCGGCAGCATAGTCTAGCACTCTGATGAGTCAGACGGCCGGGCGAGCACACTTTCACTTTCATAGGCTATTATATGACGATACATAGAAGGGCATAAAGAGAGTATTGGGTGGCTTTATGACTCTTAACGATTAACATGTCCATGTATCTGGCTGTCTGGGCTGAGCAGGAGGAGTTGGCCAGTCACACCGAAAATCCGGGGTGATTCAATGTCCGGCCGAAGAAGCAACAGAACCTTGGAAGGAAGGAACCTTGGAAGGGTTCAAACCCTGTCACAAAATCGGTTGCTATCATAAAAAAGATTAGCCGCATTTCATCCGCCTATGATTGAAACCCCATTGGCTGTGGCCACACTGCAGCCACAGCAGCAGCAGCAGCACAGCAGCCAGAAGCGGGGGGGAAGCGACGTGACGGCATTGTAAAAGAGAGTCTCCGAGGGTTTCTGCCCCATAAGCCACCCGCTTTTCCTCTCTCAGCCAATGACACATTCGTCCACTCACTGTATTAAGTAGTGGGCAGAGAGTACGAAGTAGTGGGCAGTAGTGGGCTGTAGGTGAAAAGTACCTACCTAGGTAGGTACCTAGGTACGAAAGTAAGTAGTGGGCTGTGGGTTCCAAGGTTGTGGACAGTACAAATCCATTCGATCACATTTCAACCCCTCCTCCCCTCTCATAACCCTTTTGCCCCGAGATCAAATTTTCCCTCTTCTCGAGCAACAATCAGCAGCTGGTCGGTGGTTGCTAGCGATTGCATATACTCCTTCATCCCCACCGCCTCTTCTTTCCTCTTCTCCTCCAGCCGACTCCTACATCTATCTCTCAGGAGACCTCACCAGGTGTTTTCCGCAATCCGAAGTGTTCAAAAGAGGCGCTTCGTCTGCAGAGCTCACCCCGCCTCCCGACATCAAACCACCACAAGAAACACACACATCTAGCAAAGGTTTTCTATCACCACCGCCAAGATGGTCAAGTAAGCACCTATAGCCTTCTCATAATATCCCTTCATACATGACCTTCATCGTCTTTCTCGTCGCCGCCCCCCTTTCTGTACAGGAAACTGCGCAGCGTCTGCTACCTCTTCTTCCCTTGCTGGCCCGCGCGCCATCATACTCATCCTGACCATCACACCCATCATGCCCAACGTACACAGAGCCATACCCCACTCGGAGATAAGCTGCATTACTTCCACCATGAACGCGCCAGCAAGCTAACATTGCCTTTCCCCCCCAAAATAGCTTCACCATCGATGAGATCCGTCAGTTGATGGACAAGCCCTCCAATGTGCGGAACATGTCCGTCATTGCCCATGTCGACCACGGAAAGTCCACATTGACCGACTCCCTCCTCGCTAAAGCCGGTATCATCTCCACCGCAAAGGCTGGTGATGCCCGAGCCACCGATACGAGAGCCGACGAGCAGGAGCGCGGTATCACCATCAAGTCTACTGCCATCTCTCTGTACGGAAGCCTGCCCTCCGAGGATGACATCAAGGATATCGTCGGCCAGAAGACCGATGGTACCGACTTTCTGATCAACCTGATCGACTCCCCCGGTCACGTCGATTTCTCCTCTGAAGTCACTGCTGCTTTGCGTGTCACTGACGGCGCTCTGGTCGTCGTCGACACTGTCGAAGGTGTCTGTGTCCAGACCGAGACCGTCTTGCGACAGGCTCTTACTGAGCGTATCAAGCCTGTCGTCATTATCAACAAGGTTGACCGTGCTCTACTCGAGCTGCAGGTCTCCAAGGAAGACTTGTATCAGTCTTTCTCCCGAACTATCGAGTCCGTAAACGTCATCATCTCCACCTACCTTGACAAGACCCTCGGCGACCTCCAGGTCTTCCCCGAGAAGGGTACTGTCGCTTTCGGTTCCGGTCTCCACGGATGGGCTTTCACTATCCGTCAGTTCGCTGTCCGCTATGCCAAGAAGTTCGGTGTCGACCGCAACAAGATGATGGAGCGTCTTTGGGTAAGTTGGTCGAGTATGTTTTGGTGCGGAATCTGTCAGCTGACCCGTCACGCCAGGGTGACAACTACTTCAATGCGGCCACCAAGAAGTGGACCAACAAGAGCGAGCACAATGGCAAGCAACTTGAGCGTGCCTTCAACCAGTTCATCTTGGATCCCATCTTCAAGATCTTCTCCGCTGTCATGAACTTCAAGAAGGACGAGGTCACTACGCTGCTGAGCAAGCTCGATCTCAAGCTTGCCACTGAGGACCGTGAGAAGGAGGGCAAGCAACTCCTCAAGGCCGTCATGCGGACTTTCTTGCCTGCCGCTGACTCCATTCTTGAAATGTTGATTCTCCACCTGCCTTCTCCCGTTACTGCCCAAAAGTACCGCGCCGAAACTCTGTACGAAGGCCCCCCCGACGATGAGGCCGCTATTGGTATTCGTGATTGTGACCCCAAGGGACCTCTCATGCTTTACGTCTCCAAGATGGTACCCACCTCCGACAAGGGTCGATTCTATGCCTTTGGTCGTGTCTTCTCTGGAACCGTCAAGTCCGGTATCAAGGTCCGCATTCAGGGTCCCAACTACACGCCCGGAAAGAAGGAGGATCTGTTTGTCAAGGCTATCCAGCGTACTGTTTTGATGATGGGTGGCAAGGTCGAGCCCATCGACGACATGCCCGCTGGTAACATTGTTGGTCTGGTTGGAATCGACCAGTTCTTGCTCAAGTCTGGTACCCTCACCACCCTCGACACCGCGCACAACCTCAAGGTCATGAAGTTCTCTGTATCCCCCGTCGTGCAACGATCCGTCCAGGTGAAGAACGCCCAGGACCTGCCCAAGCTTGTCGAAGGTCTGAAGCGTCTGTCTAAGTCCGACCCCTGTGTGATGGTTCAGACTAACGAGTCCGGTGAACACGTTGTCGCCGGTGCTGGTGAGCTGCACCTGGAAATTTGCTTGAGCGATCTCGAGAACGACCACGCCGGTGTCCCTCTGATCATCTCTGATCCTGTTGTCGGATACCGTGAGACTGTCGCTGGCAAGTCCAGCATGACCGCTCTGTCCAAGTCGCCCAACAAGCACAACCGTCTGTACATGGTTGCTGAGCCCATGGACGAGGAGCTTTCCAAGGTTATCGAGGATGGCAAGATTGGACCTCGTGATGATTTTAAGTCCCGTGCTCGCGTGCTGGCTGATGACTTCGGCTGGGATGTCACGGACGCCCGAAAGATTTGGTGCTTCGGTCCCGACACCGTTGGTGCGAACTTGCTCGTTGACCAAACTAAGGCCGTGCAGTACCTCAACGAAATCAAGGATTCGGTTGTCTCTGGTTTCCAGTGGGCCAGTCGTGAAGGACCTGTTGCCGAGGAGCCGATGCGATCCGTCCGATTCAACATCCTCGATGTCACCCTGCACGCCGATGCCATTCACCGTGGTGGTGGTCAAATCATCCCGACTGCACGTCGTGTCCTGTACGCCGCTGCTCTACTGGCTGAACCTGCTCTCCAGGAGCCTGTCTTCTTGGTAGAAATCCAAGTACCTGAGGTGGCGATGGGTGGTGTCTACGGTGTTTTGACCCGAAGGAGAGGTCACGTCTTCAACGAGGAGCAGCGACCGGGTACCCCTCTGTTCACGATCAAGGCTTACCTGCCCGTCTCAGAATCCTTCGGTTTCAACAGTGATCTCAGACAAGCCACCTCGGGCCAGGCTTTCCCCCAGATGGTGTTCGACCACTGGCAACACCTGCCTGGTGGCTCGCCCCTTGACAAGACCTCCAAGGTCGGTCAGATCGTTGAGACGATGCGTAAGCGCAAGGGTCTCAAGGTTGAAGTACCTGACGTCAACAACGTAAGTTTTCACTCCCCTCGATGGTGGTGCTGGGCGCCTATGCTAACGAAATGCAGTACTACGACAAGCTGTAAAAGAAAACCATTTGGGGTTATAGACTACAATCTGGTGCCCTCGTTGGCAGATATCATGAGACGTCTCGGCGCATCGATTCTACATCATTCGGGTGGATAATGCGAGAGGGATTCCGAGGTCGACAAGGATTGATCTGCGGCGGTGGATAAAGAAAAGCTATACGAAGGCAAGGGGACTTGGGAACTTCTACTAGCTGTCGTCCATCTGGGTTGCTTGTAGTTTCCATCCACGCAATTGATTTACGAACTTAGACAGTTTTACAATGAAGCTGAAATGTGAACATGATCGAGGGCTGTTTTGTGTATGTTGTGTATTTCTTGTCAAGGGGGTGTCAAGAAGCTGCTGTGATGTCCGACTTGGGACTGATGGATATTCCTTTTTTTCTTTGGTTTTTTTCTTTCTCATTCTTTCTCAACTAAAAAAAGGAAGGAAGTATGAATAAAAAATTGTGCTGTGGTATCAGATTATGTTAGATACTTATAGTCATTAGCAGAACGGCATCGAGAATCCCGATTGTTGCTGCAGGCAGATCACTGTGCCCATGCTGCGACCCAAGAACCTCGTTTTCGGAGCTCCGACATTGTCCAAGTTATCAGAGATGGGCTTACCTTATACTTAATTAGCTAGATACCAGTTCCAAGATAGTGAGGCCCCATATCTCGCCTCGTCTTATATCATCATCTCATACCTACCACCTCATACCCTCTCATCTGCTCCCTCCCAGCACCAAAGAGACGTATCATTAGATAAACTCAAGGAAATCAATCATGTCCAAGACCATTCACCAGATCTCGTCAACCCACAAACACCTGAAATGGTCCCGCCACATCCCGCCGGTCCTCAGCGTGCCGTCCGGAGCAGAGTTAGACTTCGACCTGGCCGACGGCTCGGGCAATCAGATCGACCGCGCCAACACGGCCGCCGGTACAGCCTTTAAGAACCTTAACTTCGCTGACGTGGATCCCGCCGTCGGACCCGTCTACGTCGAGGGCGCCGTTGCCGGGGATGTGCTGCGGGTCGAGATTCTGAAATTGGAGGAAACGAGTGATTTTGGGGTGAGCCTTGTGACCTTCACTCCGCGCCGCTGCAATCATGAATGAGGGAGGGTATGGTTGACTGACGGGGTTTTCTGCTGTCTGGACACGGGGCTTCTCGCTTCCCCCTATCCATATTTCCACCCCTTATGCCACACCGTCGTTCCCCTGAATCCCCCCCCTCTCAATCTCCCCTTCTTTTCGTACGCCCGTCACGCTGATCATTCTCCCCACCCCCTTGTTCATCGCACAGTGGACAGCTATTTTCCCGGGTTTTGGGCTCCTCCAGGAAGACGACGATTTCAAATTCGACGCCGCCGCCGAGGCCGCCGACTCGCACCTGGAGGCGCGGCGGATCAAGATCTGGGATCTCGCGGGCGCGCGCGAGAAGGGCTACGTCGTCTTCAAGGACGGCATCCACGTCCCCTACGCCCCGTTCCTGGGCCTGATCGGCGTTGCCCCCGCCGAGGGTGAGCACAGCACCGTGCCGCCCCTCGACACCGGCGGCAACCTGGACTCCCGCTACATCACCGAGGGAAGCACGCTGTATCTGCCCGTCAGGGTCCCCGGGGCGCTGCTGAGTCTGGGGGATGGGCATGTAGCGCAGGGCGACGGAGAAGTTTGGTAAGCTCCTCTTTTTCTTCTTTCTTATTTTTCCCCCTCTTTTGGTGCTTTTTATCTCATCCCTGAAGTTCCTTCTCTTGACCCTATCCTCTTGACCTGAGGATACCAGGCCGGTGATATACTCGAAATTCTCGCTGAGCCCTTTTCGGGTGGGGGCGGGGAGGAGGTGGGGGTCCTCAATGAGACTTTTGATCGTTTGCTGATCGCCATCGCTGCAGCGGGACAGCTGTCGAGGTCAGGATGCGGGCGCGAATCCGCGTCACAGTCGAGAAGGGGAAGGAAAAGGGGTGGGTCAAGAGTCCGGGGGTGTTGACGGGGAAGAGTCAGAAGAGGGGCCCGCCGGCAGTAGAAACGGGGAATGGGAAAGAGTACATATGTCTGGGCATCGACAGCGATATCCGGGAGGCCACCAAGAAAGCAGTCAGAGGCGTGATGGACTGGCTGGAGGCGGAGAAGGGACTGACCAGGATCGAGGCTTATATGCTCTGTAGCGTGGCCGGCAGCTTGAGGATGTGTGAGGTTGTGGATATGCCAAATTATGCTATCGGGTTCGCTATGCCGTTGGATACATTCGTGTCTTAGGGAGCGAAGCGGCGGTGGTAAAAGGGGGTGGTAAAAGGGGGTGGCTGGTAAAAGGCAGTTATTCACTCTTTACGCTTGAGCGGTGAAGCAATTCAGGGGCTTGGTGTAAGTTACTAGCCACCTGTTGCCAATCGAGTTCTTGGACCAATAACCAACATTGTGGAGTACACGAGACAGTTGTCTTGATATCTTTCTTTGGCATTCATCGTCCTAATGACAACTAGAGCGAGGGCATATGTACAACTGCGAGCCCTCTCCAGAAACCTCACGGGGTCTAAATAAAGCCAGGTATGATGGGTACTTCCCTTCCTGGACGACCCCGAGTCACGCCATGCCACCCGCACCATCCATTAGCAAAACACCCACCTCCAATGCTGCTGGCCTTTTCCACTGGCTCCTCGCGTAGATCACTTCTCAAGCATAAGCTTTAAGGATGAACCGTTTATTTCGCCCGTAGTCTCTGCAACCTGCAACTCATCCGATCTAAAGTCGGTCCCGTAAATCTCGGCCTGCTAGAGAAGAAACTACGTAAAAACACGCACATGTTACCGCTTCTTTGGGGCCTGTGATGGGCGTACTTGGTAGGTCTAGCCAGCAAAACGGAAGCGCGAGCCTTCGAGCTCCCCCAGACCATCGCGGGGTGCAACATATCTCCTTCGGTATGTGTTGGTGAAATCCTGGAGGATAGACCGAATTTGTCGAACGTCACCAGTGTCATTGGCACTGAGCCTGGTCCTTATCTTGGCCATGAGACGATCCACTTCCACAGCCGAGACGGTGCCCTGTGGTAGCAGTCGGAGAGTCTGATCTACCCACGCTATAGTCTGATCGGGAAAGATCTCGAACAACGTGAGCAGTGCACCACTGCCGTCGGCGAAACAATCACGTGGGAAGGTGATCATCATGCCGGCCAGTACACGCTTAACCAGTTCTTCCCCTCGAGTCAGGATCAGTTGTTTCGCAGCATTCCTCAGTTCTGCCGCCTCCGCCTCTGTGAGGTGTTCGTAGGACGACGGTGAGTATTCAGCAGCCCATGCCAGGACATCGCGGATGTAATGCAGAGTAGCCGATACGGGCTCACGCTGCTCCAACACAAGAACTGACATGGCCGCGTCAAAAATGGGAGGAAAGAGCTGCGAGGGTATTAATTTCTGTGGATAATACAGCAGGCCGTCAAGAAGCAGCCGGAAGAAATCCTCCACCACGTCAGGTAGTTCCTGGGGAGACAGAGCACTCAGAAACCGGAGAACGTTAGTTGTCTGTGCCTCGAAAAAGGCATATATGTGGTCTGTCATGGCTGGATCGACGTGTTCTCGATCATCTGAGAATTCCCGGAGGATAGCACCAGTAACCCATAAGAAACAGCCCTGCTTCGACGCTGCAAACCCCTCGGCAAGTTTGTTTGCCATATCCGGAAGGATGGGGGACATGGCGCCTCTGTGGCCAATCACCATGTACCTCCAACAGCGACACACCCGTTCACAGATGGGGGTGAAGTCGAGAAAAGTCTCCAGAATCTTGGACAAGATTGGGAAAACTTCCTGCCAATACTTGACAGCTGGGTCTTCCTGGCCACGCTCAATAGGAGGCAGAATGACAACTATCTGGACAAACATTGTTATCAGCTGCAAGTGGTCAGCAACAGCGAGTTTGCCCTCCTTGTCAGCGGCATTATTGGCTTTCGCCATCAGCCTTTGTATCAAGGGGTCGCAGAAAAGTTTCAGCAGCTTGTAGATTTGGTCTCTCGGCTGCACGGATACGACGCTTGCGACTCCCTCCGTGATTTCTTCCTGGCTGGTCTCAGGAAGCTTGTCGAGTATCTGGTCATAGAAATTCTGGAGCTCCACAACCTGCTCACTCAGGAGGTGTCTGCAATCGGTGCAGAAATACTTGACGGCCATGGCGGCTGCCCGTACGATCTCTGCAGAGTTGGTATTGAAAGAGGAGACAATGTAGGTAAACTGAGGACTCAGAAACTCGGGATGAGCAGCGGTCCACTCGGTGTATCGGCCAAGTACCATGATCGTCGCAAAGCGCAATTTCTCATGACTTGGCATCTGGACGAGGAGTGGCATGAGCTGTGGGAGGACTATATTCTCGTCCTTGTCTACCATTCGGCCCATCGCGCGCATGGAGAACAGCGGTGCCTCCAGCTGTTGCCAGTGAGGTACTGCTGTGGTTGTTGCCAAGCTGGCGTACTCTTGCATCCAGACCTTGATGGCATCGAGGACTTTTGTAAGGCATTCAGTCACTCCCATGACTTCGCACGCATCCTTAAGAGTGTCGCCCATCTGGTGCCTGAACTCCCGAAACTTCTCTTCCGCCTCGCGATCTCCGTCGAAGAGATCCCCCTCGTCTGCGGATTCTGACTGCGGGTATTCCAGGTGTTTAAGGAGAATGTCGACAAGCCTCGAGTAAACATCAACCAGCTCCATCCTTGCTTGGATATACCGTTCCAATACGAGGTACTGTTTCAATTCGTACCAGAAGTCGAAGGTATACTCGATAGCGTCTCGTTCCCTGTCCCGCGCGGCACATTCGAGAATGGCATCGACTAGAGGTCTGAAGTGGCTGGTCTCTCGAGCTATGGCAACGACCCAGGATAGACCAGCATCGGAAAATACTCGCGTAAGGGATTTGAACGACTCGACATCCTCCTCCTCCACAAGTTTGTGGATCTTGGGCCTCAAGGCAAGTATTCGTGGTAGGAGTATTTGGATGCTATCGATGTTATCATCCACATCGCGCGTTTCCCTGACCATGGTCGAAACACATTCAGCGGCAGCTTGGAAAGACGAATCACTCTCGAGCGCATGGAAGATGATGTCTAACAAGGGCGACTTGACAATCTCGCTGACAGGAACCTCTCGCAACCAAGATGTAATGCATTCGAGTAGTTGTGGATTGGTTGCGGCTGCAGCTGTTTCGGATGTTAGGTAATGCAACTCACGATACGAAGCAGTAGGAGTTGGAAACGGCTTACGTGATGAATGGGCATAGGTCATGAGGAGTTGGACAACCTGCGGCGCATTGTCTCCTAGCAGCTCTGTGGTTCTCTGGCTGAGTTCTTCTTCCTAGACGAAAACCAATTAGACCGCGATCCACTTTGGGCTATACCATCAACGCAACATTGTCGCATGAAAGGAAGGCTGAGGCCGTGTTGGTGGATTTTTTTTTCTCTTTCGGTCCACATACTGTCAAGGTGATTTTGCGACCCTCGGTAACTTCTTCCGGTAGAACCCTAAGAAAGTCCAATACGCAGGCATGGCTGTCGGGGTCATCGCCAAGTGATGATCCTATTACGGGGAGAACGTCTTTCCATTCCTTCATTTGTATGGCCAGCAAGGCCAGACACACACAGAGCTGGACTCTAATGGGTTTCGGCCCGGGGGCGAATAATTTCAAGAGCGACAATAGCTGAGACCGCACAGCGGGCAGATCTGCCGCAGGTACTTGAGTTGAGAGGTCGTATGTTATCTGTCCAGCATTGCCATCGTTAGTCCGAATCCCCTTGCACGCTCGTAAGATAGTTTTCCGCCTACCTTCCCTCTCAAAGTCGTCGCGGCAAAGAGTTTGACATCGGGCTCAGCGCTGGACTGTAGAATGGCGATGGTTGTAGTCCATGCCGTTGTCTATGGTTCCATGGTACGAGGGGTCAGCGGCAAAAAGAGAGGCAACTGGAAGCCGGGGTATAAGGGTATACGGACCGACTTCTGGAAGCTCTCTAGATATTGGTGAGCTTTCTTCTTCTTCTCCGAATCCCCACCCCGCATGGTTAACATGGCCTGGAGCACCTCGTCGGGCGCAAAGGACTGGTGGCCCCCATTTGTAGCCATGGTGCAAAGGCGGTACGGCCACTCGAGAGGATCAGTGAGGGGAGGTCAAGGGCAGTCGGGGTGGGCACGCTGTCGGACAGCCAGCTTGTTGCTGCCAACGGGAGAGTTGTCGCAAAGCGGAATGACGAAGAGGAAATAAGGCGTTCTGAGCGTCAGTTGGCGCGGGCAAGGGTGGCGAGACACTGGGAGGTGGAATCGAAAGGAAACAATGATGAGGCTTTCAAGACAATGAATTCCTCTCCCCTGGTAGCCTGGGATTACCTAGGTACTGCGTATGATTAGGTCAGGTGGATAGGTACCGGTAGGTAGGAGGCAGGGAGCTAAGGTTCGATGTTGTTGATAGAGGGAGATGAGGGGCGTCAGGTCTGCGTCTAGGTATATTTAGGTAGGTAGGTAGGTACACAACCTTAGTACGCAAATCCTAAGCTTAGGAGAAAATTGAGGTAGAAGTACTTGATAGGTACCTAGGTGGTCGAAGGGCATAGATTGCTGTGGTTTTGCGCACAACCTTAGTGTGGCTGATGACGGAATGCTTCTAAATTGCAACCTTGCACTACCTGGACAGCCCTGGAGGCAGGAGGTGCTTTGGAGGGGCAACCCCACTCTTTTGCTCAGTATCTACTTAAGAGGTACTTTGTATGGAGTAGATACATGCTTATGTATGTACCTAGGTATTTGTTATCTTATGTACCTACTTATTTATGTACTTACCTAGGTAGGTAGGTGTGGTATTCAGCCTTCAGCCAGCCTTTCCAGCCTTATTAAATTTCAATGCCCATTGCCGCTCTCTTGGTACAATAACTCCGCCACAACCAACAACCACCCCATCCGCGAGACGACTCCCTCCGCTCCGAACTTCTACCTCTCGCTTCGTCTTTCCCTCGTGAGGCCCCCCGGCTCAACAACACATCGTAGCCTGACGAGTTCTACTCGACGAAATGACCGGTCGCGGAGGCGGTGGGCGCAAGGTTTTGCTCCCACCTATCAACTTTATCTTCAAGCTGCTCCAAACACATGCCACGGTCAAGATCTGGCTCTACGAACAGCTAGCCATTCGAATCGAGGGCAAGATTCGAGTTAGTCATGCCATACCACAATCATCTAACTGTCACCTGCTAAATCTATCTCATTCCAGGGTTTCGACGAGTTCATGAACCTTGTTGTCGACGATGCCGTCGAAGTCAAGCAAGTCACCAAGACAAACCCCGAGGAAAAGAGAAGAGCCCTAGGTAGGACTATTCGAGCGCCGCCTTGTCATCGTATCCACCCCGTCTAACGAATTCGCAGGCCAAATTCTACTAAAGGGTGATAATGTCTCGCTGATTCAAGAGGCAATATGAAGGCGCCAATGGTGGTGGAACAGAGATGTCGGAGAAGTCGGGAACCTCGAAGAGGGAAAGGAAGATCCTCACAGCAAACGCCTACAATTGGGCACACGGGAGAAGCTTCACGGATGGCGAGAGCCGATCCGATATACTCGATTACTCAGGGGTCTTGTTTGGTCGACTCCTTGATTTGGCCATCTCCAAGAAATACGCCATCTATGGGTTGGTCATGAGGCCCAACAGGGACACATTGTCCTGAAGATGGGGGTAAAAGCTGTTCAGTCAGAGCCAGTGCATATAGCAATACAGCTGGACGGCCCTTGTCGGCCGAGGTAGCCAAGGCATAACGATGTAAAAAATAGTCATAGAACCCCCTTCCGTGACCAAGCCTTCGAATTGCTCCCGTGTGGGGATCAAGGTCAAATGCTACCCCTGGCATGAGGATCAAATCTAGCGCAACATCCTCAGACCTCTTGCCGCCTAACTCGCCGACGCTCCGGTGCCGTTCGTCGACGGTAGCAGCATCGACGCTGGGGATGCCCCATTTATCTCTTTCTAGAGACTCGTAGTCCTGGAGGCTCTTCAGACTCACCATATCCATAAGTCTAGGGGGGCCCTCGCCCCTCGGTAGGCCTGATGGGTGCAGATAGGGGACAAAGACCTGTTTACCGGTTGCTAAGGCGTGCTTGACGATGCTATCGGTCTGAATTTCACCACCGGGCATTGCTAGGTAAACAGCGACGGTTTTGGCGTCAACGTAAGGTCTGAATCTGGATAAAGACTCGAACACTTTTTGGCCTACGTCACTTTTGGTCAGCCGGGCGAATGCATTCGTTGGTGCGCCCTCTGAAGTTTTGGGGGGCTCACTTTGGGCTGCGATGGAGTCATGAGACAGGCCGGCGAGGGTTTGCTTCATCAGGGAGCGAAGACCCGTTTTGGCGGCGGTGAGGGTATTCGAATTCATATCGATGTTCTGTTGCATGGTCCCCCCCGGATGTGGAGCTGGGAAGAAAGCGTGTAGAAGTAGTTTAGTAATGTAGAGAGGTCGGGGATGATAAGAAGACGAAAAGTGGTCGACTGCACGCAGTGACGAGATGACACGCAGAACGAGATAAAACTGGTGCTACGTCGGTGACCGGCACGATCTCGGGGTCACTGACAGACTGGATCAGCTGAAATGGATCTCTCTTGTAACCCAGGATAAGACCTCAAAGTCTGGGTATTTAGATCAGATGTGCTGGCTCCTGAATCTTCAGGGAACCTTGGAAGTCAGCTAACCTAGCTCTGTGGATTTGGGACCGTCTTTTCCAAAACTTACTACATTCGTAGAATTAGGTAGTCTGGCAGCCGAGAAGCAAAACAAAATAACTCAAGCTTCTTTATCTGATCAAGGAGGTTAATCTAATCAATCAACCCTGATAGCCACAAATTTTGCCATCATGCATATACTAGGTACCTAGGTAAGTACTTGGTTAGTACCTCCATACCTATATTAGTACTTCTTAGACAGGATTCTGATAGGTGCCTACTGAATAAGTACCTACCTGATCTATGGATATACAGAGGTAGCTCCTGAGACCTACACCACTTCGAACATACATCCATACATACATCCATATGTACCTAGGTAGCAAAGACGGCCGCTCCCTGCTGCCATGCCGCTGCTCGACCCCCACGATGACAACCAAGCCTTCCCCTTGCAATCCATAGACGCCACTACGGCCGCCGCCAACAACGGTAGCGGTTCCGCTGCAGCCGCACAAGACTCCCCCACGCCGCATCCTGTCTCCGCTTCACCACATCCCACTTCTGCTGCCTTGAGTTTCGAGAGCACCAATACCTTTGAAAACCCGTCCCTCCCACATGCCACGAGCCATGACCCCAGACCAATTCATTTCGATATTGAGTCCGAGCCCGACTTCGACTTCGACGCGAATCCCGACACTGCCGTCGACGGTCGAGGCCGGAACATGTCCAAAGCTCCGCTCCTCCTCCGCTCCTCGCCCGGCTTCGGGACAGGTTCCTACGGCGCCGCACCCGTCGACCCGGACACAGACGATCCTGACTTCGAGAACGAGAACGACCTGGTCGCCCCTCCGCCCAGGCATAGTACCGCCGCATCAAGCGCTTCGGGACGACGTCAGTCTGCTAGTACGGCCCGCTCCTTGGCCTTTCGTAGCAGCTCATCCTCCCTGGGCCGAAGGCACAAGAGCCAGTCCGAGGGCATCGGGGGATCAACTCTTGAGGGCGGCATCGAGGGTCGCTTTGGCGTCACCGAAACCTCGTTGCCCAGCGAAGTCGAAGTCTCGCCCGATGTGAAGCCCGACAGCTCTGCCATCCAGGCAGACGAGGAGGAGGAAGATGATGGTGGCACCGACGATGCTAGCATAGCCGTAGACGATGACCCTCCCGATAACTCTCCGTATCCTCAAGTCCGCGCCTCGGTCTTGCCCACCGATAATACCATGCTGTCTATAAATACCCCTCGCATGTGGATTCTGTCTGTTCTTTTTTCCATTCTCGGCTCTTCCACCAACCTGTTTTTTTCCCTGAGATACCCCAGCGTCGCGATTACACCCGTCATAGCTTTGCTGCTCGTGCACCCCCTCGGCCTTCTCTGGGACTACGCGCTTAAGGGGCCAGACGATCCACAAGAAGAATTCATCGAAGGCCTCAGGATAGCGAGATGGAACTCAGCTTCCCCGAACGGCCTCTCGAAAGGAACAAGTCGAAGGGCACGCCTGCGGCTCTGGCTGGCTCAGGGGCAGTGGAACGAGAAGGAACACAGCTGTGTTTACGTGAGCAGTAATGTGTCGTTTGGCTTCGCATTTGCAACCGATGTCATTGTGGAGCAGACTCAGTTCTACAAGCAAGATGTGGGCATTATCTATCAATTGTTGCTCACCTTGTCCACCCAAATTTTGGGTTACACCTTTGCTGGTCTAACAAGACGTTTCTTGGTCCGGCCCAGCGGTATGATCTGGCCAGGGTACGTCTCCCTTATGCAGGCGCGTGTGTCTTTCCATCTCTGAAACCTCCTGCCACTCGCGATACCCCTGACCTTACTAACTGCTCCCTAGTATGTAAACTTCCATTCGTGGCTCTCCCAGAATGCCCGGCCAGCAACGACTAACCACGTATTTTGTCATGCGATAGGCACCCTGATGTCTGCCGCTATGTTTACTACGCTCCATAAGGAGGAGAATAAACCCGCCAATGGGTGGACAATGAGCAGATGGAAATTCTTCTACATAATCTGGACGTCCGCTTTTCTCTTCTACTTCTTGCCGGGCTTGCTTATGCCAGCCTTGAGCTACTTCAACGTTATTACGTGGTTCGCGCCTGACAACGTCGTAGTAGCCAACCTTTTTGGCGTGGTTTCTGGTCTGGGCCTCTTCCCACTCACCTTCGACTGGGCCCAGATCGCATATATCGGCAGTCCTCTCCTCACCCCTTTTTGGGCTGCCATGAACGTGATGGGCGGTCTCGTTTTGGTCATGTGGATCATTGCCCCTGTCTCTTATTACTGCAACTTATTCTACTCATCGTACATGCCTATTCTGTCGGCATCCGTCTTCGACAACACTGGCAACATTTACGATGTCAGCAAGATCTTGACTTCTGACTTCGTCTTTAATCGTGAGGCGTATAGCAGATACAGCCGAGTATTTTTACCAATCACCTATGTGCTGAGTTACGGGCTTCAATTTGCAGGCCTAGCGTCACTACTAACGCACACCGCTTGCTGGCATGGCAGAGACATCTGGAACCAATGGACACGTTCCCTGAAGGAAGTTGAGGAAGAGGGCAAGCCTTCGTATCAACCTATAGGAGGTGGGAACAGCCGCATGTCTCCTCTCGAAGATCGGGGCCTCAGGAACTGCAGGTCGAGTTCGAATTTTGACACGCTTATGGGCCGCGAGGATGTCCATAATCGTCTCATGAGGGTACGTATGACCATATAGGATTTTAATTCCTAGCCTGGCCCCCTCTTCTCGAAGATATCCGTCATACGCAGCATTGCTGACTAGGTTCTAGTATGTGAGGATCCATTCCGCCGTTCCTCTCGCTCACTTGGCCAGCGACGACTAACCCATGGCTAGGAGGTACAAAGATGCTCCTATGACATGGTATTTAATGACGTTTGTATCGATGACTGCTATCGGCATCTTCGTCGTCGAATAGTAAGTCTGGAGCAAATCTATACGCGAATAGGAATACTCTACTTACAAAATGCTAGCTATCCGATTCATCTCCCATGGTATGGCTTGCTATTAGCACTCGGGATTTGCGCTGTACTATTTATACCTATCGGCATTGTCATGGCAGTCACCAATCAGCACAGCAGTATTTATCTAATTTGTCAGTTGATATGTGGTGCCATCTTCCCTGGAAGGCCCGTGGCGAACATGGTGTTCGTCACCTATGGCTACAGGTATGTTATAGACTAGAAGCATATGAAGATCTTGGATTCTCGTCTCTGTACCCCTGTCTCAGAACCTCCCGGCATACTTCAGTTCCTAACTACTCTCTAGTATGTAAATTTCCCTCGGCGATTCTTTTCAGGGCACCTGGTTGGCGATGACTAACCCGCGCGTTCTGATACGACAGTCTCCTCCGCGCAAGGAATCAAGTTTGCTGCAGACCTGAAACTGGGACACTACATGAAGATCCCTCCAAGGATTCTCTTTCTCGTGCAGATGGTAGCAACGATCGTATCATCAGTCACCCAAATTGTTGTCCTCAACTGGATGTTTCGCAATGTTCCTGGTATCTGCACGCCTTCAGCGATCAACGGTTTTACTTGTCCGATTGCCCGAGTACATTTCAACGGTTCGATCTTGTGGGGTGTCGTAGGACCAGCCGAATTCTTCGGTCCCAACGCCACATACCGTCCGCTCGTTTGGTGTTTTCTGGTCGGCGCCATTGCTCCAGTGCCCCTGTGGCTATACGGTCGCAACAGACGAGCGAGTATCGTGCGGAGGATCAACCTCCCGGTGCTGTTCGGGTCACTTAGTTGGATACCGCCAGCTACGGGTCTGAATTTCTCGGTCTGGGCCGTGGTATGCTACATCTTCAACTATCTAATCAAGAACCGCGCGGGTGCGTGGTGGGCCAAGTACACCATGACGCTCAGCGCAGCACTAGACTCTGGTCTGGCTTTTGGCATCGTCGTAGTGTTCTTTGGGTTCATATATCCTGGCTGGATGAGCAATTTCAGCTGGTGGGGGACGAATGTTTACAAACAGGGCTGCGACTGGCAGGCTTGTGCATACAATACAGTGCCCAATGGCGCGCATTTTGGTCCGGATTCGTGGTGAGGGCAGGGTAACCTTGGCGGAATCCTATGTGCTTGACGAATAAGGTGAAATGATGAGTGAATGGAAAAGGGGTTGAGATTCGGTTGGGTTGAGCATTTTGCATAATTTGGGCGTTATGGAATGAGATTGCTTGGTGATATACATATGATGACCTGTTTCCACATAGCTCGAAGCATATATGTACTGATCGATTGTGAGGCTCAATTGTATCATAAGATAGCTGTTGCGATACAGACGAGCTTACACTGGCATGTTCATGTAAGCCTTGGGAAATAGGGGTTTCAGATGATGATGTTCATCGCTAGGAGAACGCTGTGGTGTTGTTCTAAACTCTGAAATGGGGTATTCCTTTCTGACCTTTGCGGTATGTGGGTTTGTGGAAACACATGGCCAACTCCTTTTTAACCTTGGAAGTGATAATTCACTTCTCATGACCCCCTTTTATAAGAGACAATCCGCTTATTGGTCGTCTATCACCTGCTGTCCAAGGCATTGACCACGTACACCCCTCAGAGATACATACCTAGGATAGCAAGGTACTGGAAGTCTTCATGCAAGGTTCCCCTTATTGTTCTGTATGGGAGAATACTCGCTCTCATCGGAATTTAAATGTATACTATACCACGTGTCTAGTGTCTGAGTTGAACCACGAGTCGAATATGACAGACAACCCGTTGACTACCAAAATATCTCGCAACCAGACCAAGCGCGCATAGACATCTGATTAGGTACCTAGGTAGTTCCAAACACCCCCATATGCGGTGCCTCCCCCACCCCCCAAAAAACAAGTAAAAAGAATTATTAAAAAGCTTCCACAGAACAAGGCATACCTCGTCGATCGCACTTCCTTCACTTCTTGGGACCCGATTTGGGCTCGTTATTAGGCTGGTTATTCGGCTGGTTGTTCGGATTGATAGGTGCTCCAGGGGCATAGGAGGCTGGCATGTCTGTCATGGTCATGGGTTAATCATGGAACAATCGTGGGATAGATGTAATACTCATCTCCACTCGTCATGGTTATGACATACTGTTCTGGACAACCTGCTTGGCCTCCCGGAAACAGTCGAAGCAGCGGGCAATGACGTCGTCGATGCCTTGACCAGTAGGAACAAGGCGGCCATCGATGATTTCCTTCATGTGGAGCTCGACCTTGTAGAACTCGTTTCGATCTGAGCGGTATCGATCTGGGAGGCCGCTATTGTGCATGAGGGCGAGGATGCCAGCAATACAGGTACTAATAGGCGGGTAAGTCGTTCGTCGCCCGTCACAAGCGAGGGATACCCTGGACCCTGGACATACTTGATGGCAGCTATGATAGTCTGATAGGTTGGAATCCTCATCAGCAGCTGTCTTTCCAGGAGCTCGCCATCCAAGTATCGAAGTTAGCGCGAGTGGACTTACGACGGCCTTCCCCGGGTTCGAGATGGCTCCCAAGGCGGTGAGAACGGCAGACAGGGCCAGTTGAACAAGCATCAGGATCCAGTGAACGACTAAGACGACGTGAAACCACCAGGTGAACTTGGCTTTCTCGAAGAGGACGTCGCGATAGAGACCGTTCTTTTGCAAGCCTTTTGGCGGCCAAGTTAGACTCTTGGGACGTACGAGCTCTTGGCTCTCATCATCTCTGAATGCACCGATGGCTCGACAGAACTGGGCCCACTCGGCTTGGGAGAGACGGCGGTAGTTTTTCTTGGAGTCGTCCGGTTGCTCAGAGCCATCCGGAGAGAGTGGTGGTGAAGCAGACTTGGCCTTCATGGTCGTGATGGCGCCAATGTGAGGGAGAGAGGGAGGCTGGCCAGCTGGGTAGATGGTGGTGGTAGGGGTGTTCGTAGCCATCTACCTGGGCATCTTACCTATATGAAGGTAAGGAAGGTCGTGTTCAAGACAAGAGGATGCTTCACCTATATGAGCAGTGGCATAAATGGCGTTCAAGGTGTGGAATACTCACTCTCCCCCGTGCTCATTCGACGGGGGAAATTGATCCTTGCCCAGGTGTTCTCCCTTACATATGTACCTACCTGGCCTACCCTACCTCTGTAGGCTGTGACCTAGGGAGGGTACCTACCTACTCAAGTACATACCTACCTAGGTAGGTACTTAGGTAAGTCTTAGGTGGTAGGTATGGGGGGGCAAGCTGATGTCATTGCGAACACAAGGTGACTGCGCGGGTGGCTTCTGCTACCCTAGGTACCTAGGTAGGTAGGCACGTTGGGCTTCACAATACATCACCCTACCTTGAGGTATGGAAGTGATGAACTAACAAAGATCCAGTGTTATCCAAGATGGAGGAGGTCAGGTTCGTTTTTGTAGAAAAGGGATCGGTTCTGCATGAGGAATAACATATGAGATGTTCCCCCCTATTTGTTCATGGTGTTACATCCATGGTGTGGTCGATGGTTAGTGCTCAGGGGCTGCCCAGGATCTACCTAGGTACATACTTAAGTATGTACGAAGTACTTATCGATAAAGATTTAACCTTACAGTCCTCGTGGATACCTAGGGTACCCTAGCAGCCTATCTAGGTAGGTGCCTGAGCTACTGCTCAGCAAGAAATACACTACCCGGAGCACGATCCAAAAGTCAATTTTCTTTCCCAGTACAACTATAGCGATTGTGCATGCGCTTCAGTCGCAGTTGGAACCTAACGTACTGGAGCTTGAACATTGACATCAGGTATGTCGACCGCATTTCTCTGAGGCACAAAATCTGGTATTCGCGCACCATGGCTACAGGGGACAGCAACGCGACAGCCGCACTAGCAAACGCTGGAGTCGACACGGTCGTGCGAGATGGACAAGAATATACCGAAGTCAAGGAAGGACTAGCTCGCATTCTCGTACCTTTCTCCCAGAAGGACACCACCCACGAGACCCTTCAAGATGCCGAAGAGCAGCAGAAAGTCTTCTACAACCCCATCCAACAATTCAACCGTGACCTTACAGTCCTTGCCATCAAAGCCTATGGCGAGCAGGTATTAGCGAGACCACGATCCTTCAATGCCGGAAAGGTGGCAAAGAGAAAGCGGGAGAGGACAGAGACGGATGGCAACCAACCCAAGAAACATGTCCAGGAGTCTGTGCAAGAACCCGCAGAAGCTCCGAGCAAGCGTGACGAGGCGTCCGACGGAGACCCTGTGGCCATGATTGATGTCCCAGATGCCGAGAACAAGCCGACTGAAGATCATCCGGTCAGTATTTGCACTCCAGTCACAGAAGTGCCACCTACAGCAAGCAAGTCACATCAGACCGTGCGACAACCTCAGGTCGAGACAGAGCGCACAACCGAAGGATGCCGCCAGGACAAACAACATGCTGGCCCTCGTTTTACCATCCTTGATGCGCTCTCCGCCACAGGGCTCCGCGCGCTGCGTTATGCACACGAGTTGCCATTTGTCACCTCGGTTACCGCCAACGATCTGACTCCCTCTGCGGTGGAGGCAATCAAGCTCAATGCAGAGCACAATGGCATAACGTCCAAAGTCAACGCTGTACAAGGAGACGCCCGCGCACACATGTACTCCCTGCTTGCTGAGGAAGTGACTCTGGACCATGCCAGGGCCAAGCACCACAGGAAATTCAAACCGACTCAGCGCTATGACGTGATTGATCTGGACCCTTACGGAACTGCAGCCACCTTCTTGGATGCGGCAGTGAATGCCGTCCGCGACGATGGTGGACTCTTGTGCGTTACCTGTACCGATTCTGGGGTATGGGCATCGGTTGGATATGCGGAGAAGGCCTTCTCCCTTTACGGTGGAGTTCCCGTCAGGGGTTTCCATTCTCACGAAGCCGGGCTCCGCCTCATACTTCACGCAATTGCTACATCAGCAGCCCGGTACGGTCTAGTCATCGAACCCCTATTGAGCTTGTCGATCGACTATTATATTCGGATCTTCGTCAGAGTCAAGAAGTCGCCTGCTCAGGTCAAGTTTCTTGCAGGTAAAACCATGGTGGTCTATAATTGTGACCACGGCTGTGGGGCGTGGGAAACACAACCCCTCTTGCGAAACAAGAAAACAATGAACAAGTCCGGCAAGGGAGCATACTACAAGCACGGGCTGGCATCGGGGCCTAGCCTCGACAAGAACTGCGTGCACTGCGGATCGCTCATGCATGTGGGCGGCCCCATGTATGCCGGGCCTATACATTCGCCCGATTTCATCAAGAGAATCCTGGACGATCTGCCTCAAGCGTCAGACGAGATTTATGGCACAAAACCTCGGATAGAAGGAATGCTGCAGACAGCACTCGAAGAGTTTCTCTCGCCTCCACCACGTCGAGGGGACGATCTGCCGAGAAGTAATGAGGATGAGCTTGCAGCACTCGAACCATATCCGTTCTTCTTCCACCTGGGCACCCTCTCCCGGGCACTGCACTGCGTTTGTCCCGACGATGATAGTTTCCGTGGCGCCTTACGCCACCTAGGGTACGAGGTCACGAGGAGTCACTGCAAGCCGGGGAGCATGAAAACGAATGCCCCATGGTCAATCGTCTGGCATGTGATGAGAGAGTGGGTTCGTCAGAAGTCGCCCGTCAAGACGGACAAGATCAAAGAAAACAGCACAGCATATGCACTGTTGAGACTGGGCAAAAAAACGGATGCTCAGGAGAGGGCGACGGGGAACAGAGGGGAGGATGAGATTGACAAGTTGGAGGTGGTCTTCGACCAGAAACTAGGTCGTGACATTTCGAAGAAAGGCCTAGTGAGGTATCAGTTGAACCCGAGAGAGAACTGGGGGCCTTTGAGCAAGGCAAAGGGGCGTTAATATCAGCTCTACATATGCGCGGTGAATTACATGGCGAGTACAGGAGGCTCTAGGACTGTTGATTGATACCCCTTGCTTTCTCTATATGTGGACAAGACTACCTGCCTAGGTTAGACACCTCAAAGATACCTACCTAGGTAGTAGGTAGGTAGGTACTTAAAGGTAGGTACATACTTATGTATTTGAGTATGTATAGCCCACTTATCTCATTACGGCCCACCTACGAATATGAAGTGCGTCAGCAAGTAAACCTGCCAGCAAGTCACTTAGCTGGCTTCCAAGGTTTCTATACAGGTTAATAGGCTGACAAATATCTATCTTCGGTGCCTACCTAGGTACTTACGTAATACGTAGTATATATACCCCCATAGGCTGCTAGGTACAGGGTACCTAGGTATGTACAGTAAAAGAGCCCCGCCACTACTAATACAGTACCTACCTAGGTACTTATCTCGTCTGCCCACCCCTCAATCCTCGTACCTCGTACAGTTAATCCCCCGACAACAACCGGACAAGAACAACAGCTACAGCGACAACGACAACGACAACGACAACACACCAGACCGCGACCTTTATGTCAATATCTGCTTCGAATAGGGAGTGGCGATATTGGAAGAGCTAGAGTCGCTATACATCTCTGTTGTCACCTATCCAGCTTGAGTCGTTGGGATCTGACTGCCTTGCCCTGGTGTCGTTCATATTTACCTAGGTACCTACCTGGCATACATGTAAACTGCTTACCAAGGAGTCTCCCGATGCTTTACGCACGTCAAGATGCCTGAAAACGAGCCTAACCCCCCAAACATGGGTCAGGCGCAAGGACAGGGGAGTGCTATGCCTGATAACATCCTGTTCATAGCAAGAGAACCCGAAGAGTCCGCTGGCTACGACATTGTCGGACTCGAGGAGACAACTGGAGAGCGTGGGACATCCTTCAGGTTGTCCCAGGTACGCATGGCTCAAGTGTCACAGCCGCTACTTGACGCATTCCTGCTCCACGATATCCCACCATGGTATGTATGGCATGCTGGGTCCGCACTGCAACGCTTCTTGCCACGAAGTGGTCGCAGAATCGGGCGTCGCTAACTCAGCTTCAGTATGTAGAATACTTGCCTTTGCCAGCGGTTCATGGTCTCTCGTCAGCAAATACTAACTCGGCTATTTTTATGCGACAGACCTACAGAGCAGCCCCTCGCGGCATGTTCACGTCGTCGTTTCCACCCGATCTGGGACTGGGCTGGCACTGGAATTCTTCTATAGTGTGCTTCAGCCTCTGTTGGGGCGTCTCGGCCTCTCAATGGCAAACTCATCAGGAGAATCGGACTCTGCGGCTATATCGCCGTCCAAGCCAAATACCTACTCTGTCGTCATCACGCAGGCTGCTGAGAGCATTCGTCGCTTCGCGCAGAAGCTAGGAGATCACGTTAGCTGTGGGGTAGGCCATACTGTCATACTTTTAAGCGGTGATGGCGGCATCACCGAGATGCTGAACGGCAAGGCGTCCACGGATAGCACCGGCACACCGGGATCTCTACCTTTGATCGCAATGCTACCTCTAGGGACTGGAAATGCTCTATTTCACTCAACCCATAAGGCAGCAACCCAGCCCGTAGGATCTTCGGAACCCTCTACTTTGGCCCAAGCGATTCGTACATTGCTCAAGGGAAGAGCTGCACCGCTACCTTCTTTCCGCGCAAGCTTTTCGCCCGGGGCTTTCGAGGTCACGTATGAGAAGTCCTCTTCTGCCGTTGCTGAGCTGGAGGAGCATGTAACTTCGGTATCGCGTCTCTACGGTGCCATCGTGGCCAGTTATGGATTTCACGCCCAGCTCGTCTGGGAAAGCGACACGCCAGCGTATCGCAAACATGGCGATAAGCGCTTCGGCATGGTGGCGCAGGAGCTTCTAAAAGAGAGCCACGCATACGATACCTCTGTTGAAGTTGCATCCTGTGACGGCTCACCGGCACAGAAACTCGACAGGGAGAGATACGCATACGTCCTAGCGACCATGGTGTCCAATCTCGAGAAAACCTTCACGATATCTCCATCCAGCGAGCCGCTCGATGGAAAGTTGAGGTTGGTGCACTTCGGCCCCGTCGGCGGCGAGAAAACTATGCAGATCATGATGGCTGCCTATGATTCCGGGAAACATATCGGCATGAGATGGTCAGGGAGCGATGGAAAAGAGGAGAAGGTCGGATACGATCAGGTTGCAGAGGTCAAGGTGAATATCCGGGAGCATGACGCCCGATGGAGAAAGGTTTGCATCGATGGGACGATTGTTGAGATTCCTGAAGGCGGGCATATGGTGATAACAAAAAGCGATGAATCCTGTCTACAGATCTTGACGAGCGAAGCCTATATTTAACAAATTATTTCACTTTCTCTTGTTCTTCTTCTTCTTCTTCTTCTTCTTCTTCTTCTTCTTCTTCTTCTTCTTCTTCTTCTTCTTCTTCTCTTTTTCTTCTTCTTCTCTTTTTCTCTCTTTCTCTCTTTTCAATTTACAATTTACAATTTTCTTTTCTATAGCTCAACTCTAGCATGCCTTAGATTCCTGTACATTTACCGAAAACTCACCTGAGGACAACGGACGCAAGCGATTGGCTGCTGGCTTGTGGCGGTGGTGTTGTGTTCCTCACCCTCTCTGTGGCCGAGCTGCTTTCGAAAGGGTACTGTGTCGATCCCAGAGTCACAACTACCCGGGAGGACGAGCTGATATATAGTTCAAGGTGTAGTATTTAATACGGACACGAACCTACACATCCTCCCGGCTTCCATAACCCAACTCTGATACCACTGTTACCGCTATCTCCTACCTCTACGAGGGCGGCGGATCGGCCTGCAATCATAGTTAATGCACCACTACGCGCATAGCCATGTATCGGAGGAAGGGATCGAGGCTAGCTGGGCTGCGCATACACTAGTAGATACCTACCTCTGAGGTAAGTGGTCAGATATCTCTAGGGAAGGATACCTAGGTAGTACTTCGTGCCTAGCTCAGATATATGATGACGTTTCTCAAGTGATTCGAAGTGTGATGTAGTACATCAATGTACCGCTGTAATCTTCTAGCTACGGTGGGACAGCGGCTCAAATGCCGGATGGGAGCGAGGAAGAATGCAGTACCCGAATCAACTGTGATCAGCTACCACTCAGTGTTGGACAGCCTGCCTGCCTAGGTAGGTATCATGAGAATCACAAGTGTCCTGTACTGAGGTCCAGGGAAATGAGCTGGACTCGACTACCTATATTCTTGCAGGAGAAGGTTGGGGCATGGTGATGCAATATGGCTCCCCAATGACAGTGGCTGATAGAACACCGACCAGCCGTCGAAACCCGAAGCCACCCACCACCTAGCCAGCGAAGAGAGACGGGGCACCTCGACACATCGAACCATTCACCCCTGGTCGATCGGCGGATAGTCGCTCGTGGAAGGGAAAAACCTGCTTGGCCTGCTTGACCTGCTTGACCTGCTTGACCTGCTTAGGTCGGAATGACGCGAGGCTGGCTGGCTGCTCTTCCTCGATGGTCAGGCAGGCAACCAAGACGGTGACGATAGGCGGTCCTCGGTTACGGTAAGGGCAGAGATGTGATGTGCTCGAGTCGAGACACCGCATGCTCCTGCCAGGAAAACAACTAGTATAGCGATAGCATCTGCACCTCGTATGTCTGCGGGTTGGCCGGCTTTCTTCACCGCGGGGCGGATACTACTAATGCAAATAATATGCGCGACAAGAGTTGATGCCAGAATTCCTGACCCCGGCTCCAATGTCACCCTCGGCGGACCCGCCTGCTGCCCTGGTTCTGGTTCTGGTGCTTCCTTCGACATGACCCTGCCGAGCCACCAGAGCTTTTACATATGGGGTACGAGAGGTGCACGTCGTCGCCTCCTCCATATCGGCCGGCCCAAGCCAGTCTAATAGTAAAGGAACCAGGGGAAATTCCGTCCGTCGTAGTTCGGGCAGGGCCGAGTTCATGAGGTCGCGGCCCGCGCCGCAGAGGCCCGGTCAGGGACACGTTAAGGAGCCCGAGAGCGCCGGTCTGTCGGGTCGTACCAGTTAGTTGTCCCTCCTGTGGTATCGGATCCCAAGGGTGTCGAGGAATCCACTGCGCCAGACCAAGGGTTGCTGCGAAGCCGGGAGATGAGCTCCCACTGGATGGAACTGGGAAGCCAATCGTCCGCGCTCCACCCCCCTCTCCGCCCTCTGTCTCCCTCGCCGGCATGAAATATATGTGCTTACGAAGACGGCGGTTGCACCCAAATCGTCATGATATCACAAACCATACAGGAAACAGGAACATACCGGTACCGGTCTTGGATCAGCTTCTTCTGTGGCTACTAGTACTGTAACGTATGGTTCGTCGTGGAATGGCGCGTGACCGCCGTCTGCTCACGACTTGCGGCCTTCCTGCCTTCATGTCCGACTCAGATGCAAGACATCGCCTGATCCGATGTAGAAACTCGGGTGCAGGTCCTGCCTCAGGTGACATCGGGCGTCCCGACCGCTCGGAACCCCCTGCTCGAGGCAAACCCGCACTCCAATGGGCACCAACTTGACATCTGCTATCGTCCAATGACAAAGAACCAGCACATGTTGCGCCATATGCGGCCGTCTGCTGGCAGGGGTCGTGCCGCTCCTACATCTTTCCAACGATTTGCCTATACTTACCCAAATGCCGTCGTCTTCCTACCTAGGCTGATATCTATACCGAGTGGGAACGGATCAACTGGACTTGTTCTCTAGTTATGGTGGACCGGACGCGAGAGCTCCGGGTTAGTATAATCTGCATGTATGAGTTGTCAGGACGCTTGCCCCTGTATCGAAATCGACTCTGCTGAGCCAGGCGTTGCCTACATCATACATCCTAGCTAGGTAGGTATCTATACCCACCGAGATGCAGCCACCAACCACGCCCCGGCTGTAGCCCCGAGACTAGGCACCCAGTTCTACCAGTATCCTGCACGTAGTATCGATGGCTATAGATACATACGGTCGACGGATAGCGTGGATGACAGGCTCGACAGCATACGATGAGAACACGACCTGCTCTGATTTTTACCTACGAGCCCTTCACCCTCCTTTCTATCAGGGAGCGGAAGCTCACGGGTGGACAGCGATCAAGCTGGGATCAGATTCATGGCTGTGCCGCGAAGCAGATACGATGGATGCAGCCAAAGCAGCCCGGAAGCTCTGATCTGGTGGTCCCTCGACCCATCGTCGGTACACATGGCCCCAACCGGTGAAGTGTAAGCGTTACCGACTGACCGGAAGCCAATAGGCAAAGATCAAGCTTGCGTCGTACTTTGTCGAACACGACATGGCATGTTGCCATCGATATGCATGCAGTGCGCGAGAGTCAGAGGCCACCATTTCTCGTGGCCAGGATTCTTTCGTCAAGGCTGACCCGCTCCGGTCATGATCCTTTTTGTTCTCGTTGCATCGTCTGTCAGCAAATTTCCCCACGGGGGCCACATTCGTACTGGTTTGGGGGTATCCAACAGACAAGACGCGCTGCCGAATCATGCGGTTGGTTGCGCGGTTGTCAGCGATGAAACCCTAACGTCCATGATCTGCTTCTTATCCTGGTGCAAGGTCTAGCCACCGTCATCGTGGGTCGTGTTATCTACATCTGAATCTTATGAACGTCGACTATGCCACTGGCCCTTTTACATCGCCGCCGTGGAAGCAAGCGTCGACCATCATTCGTGTACGCCTAAGCTCAAGCCTGATCTCATAGTGGGCAGCATGCCCGACTCGAGCTGTATATGCCTCCCTCAGGAGGCAGGCAGGAAGTCCGCTTGGCGATGATTTGGAACGGGTTTGAAAGTCACCATCCGCAAGGCTAGGCATGCTTGATGATGCATAATATACCCTGGACTGACCCGAGCGGAAGTCCACGGCTCCATATCTTCTCTCGACCTGGCTGGCCAGGACGCCAATGTATTGAATCCCATCTTGATATGGACGAGGGGCCAGGTTCAAGTGCATACCACCCTATGTAGGTTACCAGCTGTAGGATATCTTACATGCTGTGCGAACCAGGACCGAGAGCCCGTTGTCACCCATACTTGCCAAATACAAGGGTGGCAGGAAAACCCTCAACCAAGTATACTCATATGGCTGTGATCATCGGTATGTTGGGAATCCCCGCCAACCTCTTGCCGGATCTGACGAGGCTTCACGCTGTCCAGCGTCGTATGCTGGTGTGACGGGGACGGTAACCTGAGCGCCCTCCTCCCCCTTCTCTCCAGAGGGGAGACATCAGCATCCGCTCTTGAGCCCTTTTCGACAAAAGCATTCACTTAAATTTTCAGGGAGGACCCCTCAACTTCTGCTTCTGCTCCTTCTTCCTGTCACATCATCAGAAGAGAAACGGGCGTGCAACATCCTCCCACTTCCGTTAGACACCACCGGACTTGTGTGCAGCTGTAGCGGAGCCGAGATTTGTAAAGAGGTAAGGACTCACCTCGTGTGTTTCGGATACTCCCTCCCCCCCCTGAAAGGAAGAGTGAGCTAACAATGACCATAGCATTGTCTGCTATCCCCACTACCATTCTACCTATATAAGTAGATAGACACCTCATGCAATCTTGAGACCAAAGCACGACGGTTTCTCCCGTATCCCTCGACGCATTCTTGTCCACAACAAGAAGACGGACATTGCGGGAACACGAACCCCGTTGGTCAGAGTCTATAGACAGTACCAGTCCGTCCTTCATATACCCTCTCGGCAATCGACCACACTCCAAGGGCGGCTCATACCGTAGCGATCCCTTTTTCCTGAACGATCAGTGCGTGAAAAATGTATCGACCCATCCTTAGCGGCAAATACGGCAGCCAAGCGGCCGCCAAGGTCTTTGTGCTACGGGCCTTGAGCAACAGCAGCCATCGCCATATCTCCAGTGCTTTGCCTGCGCGCGCCGCCGTCGCACACGGCGTAATTAGCATGGCCCCGATGCCGCCGCGGGCGCCGAAGTCCGAACATCTTGTTGAGCCCGAGTTCTGGCGCAACTTGTCTCCTTGGAAGGATGTGACCAGGGAGCAGTTCCTGTCATGGAGATGGAGCACAAAGGTATGACGATGACGGACATGAACATGACCGGTTCTTGCCAGTATATTTATTGACTCGATCCGCTCGTCAATTAGAACTTGATCGAGAGGACAGAGAACCTTTTCGACTTCCTCGCGGCCGTACTGCCGGGTCATATTCCGCGAAGAGCCGGGCAAGGCATGCAGAGCCGTGACGAGTTCATGGCGGATGTGCGCCATGGTATCAAGAAGGCGGCCATGTCCGTCCGCGTCATGAAAGTACCCCCGTTCGCACTCTTTTGCCTACCCTGTCGTACAGACTAGCAGCAGGGTGTCCGATATGGGCAACAAGGGCTAACGGGAAGCAGGCCTTACATCCTGAGCCGGATCAACTGGAAGGACCCGGCGAATGATCCGATCTTTAGACAGTTCATTCCCTTGAGGTCCGCGTTGCTAGAGGATCACCCGCAGCTGACGCTCGACTCTCTGGGCGAGCGAAACGATTCGCCGGTGAAAGCGATTGTGCATCGCTATCCCGACAAGGTCTTGTTTCTTCGTAAATGGAGCCCCTTTCTGCTTGACCCACTGACGACGATGTTGGAGTTGAGGCTGACAAGGCAGTAGCTCTCGGGGTCTGCCCTACCTACTGCACGTTCTGTACGAGGTCCTACGGCGTCGGTCCCGCTACCGAGCAGGTGGCCAAGCACCACTTCAAGCCGAAGCTAAGCCAGTGGGAGGAAGCGTTCGAGTACATCGCGAAGCAAAAGGGCGTGCACGATGTCGTGATTTCGGGAGGTGATGCCTACTATCTACAGCCGGACTGGCTCGAGTGGATCGGGGAGCGGCTCATCGGCATGGACAACGTGCAAAGGTTTCGTTTCGCATCCAAGGGGTTGGCCGTGGCGCCGCAGCGCTTCCTGGATGAGGAGGACAGGTGGGCGAAGGCTCTCATCCGCGTGTCGGACAAGGCGCGGCAGGCGGGCAAGCAGATGGCTCTGCACACGCACTTCAACCACGCGAACGAGATCTCGTGGGTGACGGCCATGGCGAGCCTCCGACTGTTGCAGGCCAACGTGACGGTGCGCAACCAGACGGTGCTGCTCCGAGGCGTCAACGACGACGTCGACACCATGTCGGCCCTGATGCAGGGATTGGGCCAGATGGGGGTGCAGCCGGTAAGCGACTCACGCGACGCTGTCCGCACAGCCTGTTGATGGAAGGAAAGGAGACTGACGGCGCGGCAGTATTATGTGTACCAGTGCGACATGGTGAAATCGGTCGAGCATCTCCGCACGCCACTGCAGACGATACTCGACCTGGAATGGCAGCTCCGGGGGACAACGGCCGGGTTCAACACGCCCAACTTCGTTGTCGACCTACCCGGTGGGGGTGGCAAGCGGCTCGCGTGCAGCTACGAGTCGTACGACCGGGACACGGGCCTGTCGACCTTCACAAGCCCTGCACTGAAGGGCAAGGGCAGGGAGGGCAAGGTGTATAAGTACTACGATCCGGTGAAGGGCTCGTTGTAGTGGGTGGTCCCTGTGGTGATCTCTGTCGTCTGTCTCCGGGGGGGGGGGGGGGGGGGCTTCACTGGAAATCATGGCACAACATGGAAGGCTCGTGGTATAGAATGGTAATATACTCTGTACTGCATACATGTACATGTAGCTACTACTTATATAAGTACATTCATGTATGTAGGTCACGTTATATAAGGAGGTTGGTCTAACGCGGTGGCCACCTTGGAACTAGAACTGGAACTGTGATGCGGGATATGATAGGTTCCCAGGATGTATGAGTGATCTTGGCAGCGTCTATTAATTAACCTTAGTAAGTACTTCGTAGTACCTAGGTATCTCGAACACTTCGTTTTAACAGCTCTCTTTTATCTGGCCTGTTTGGCTGCAAAAAAACTACATAATTCAATATACCTAGGGATGTACTTTGTATGCATCTATACTTACATACCTAGGTACCTAGACTACAGAGAATCTATATGTACACATGTAGGTACTTAAATATGTACATCATGAATTTGGGACTGCCCACCACGTCGTCTGCCCGACACGCTATCACGGGCGATTTTACACGTCATCCGCCAGGTGCAAGGTACCAGGTGCCAGGTGTCAGGCTGTCAGGGGATCCCCCAAGCTGCCAAGGTGATGATCATTGACTGATCTGATAGGCGAGCTATGGGGGAGGTGGTCCCCTAGTAGGTCCCTGGTCCCCTAGTAAACCCCCTAGTAGGATCCCCTTTTCCCATCACGTCGGACGCTAATCACCAATCTCCAGCTTTGATTTGACACCCGAGCATGGATTCACTACTTCGTCTTCGTAGCACTCGCCCCATATCCCTGTCCCCCTATAAATGTATCCAGGCTGGACTACTAATACTCAGTCATCTCATCTGTACTTGGTTGGGCCCGGAGCCTGTTGCCGTGCCCCAATGTCCTAGGTAGGTACTGATAAGTTAAAAAGAAAAAAAGAAGAGAAGTATTGTTGATTATTATTTCTTCCATGCGAATCCTCCCGACCCTTCCTCCTGGTCTTGATCACCTTTCAGCCTTTTCCGCGTCTCAATCCGCTCTCCTACTTCGTATCCCTTCTCTTCACTCTTACATACAATCCAGCCATGTACGTACTTATCTAGGTAGTTATCTGCTTAGTATGCTAGGTACCTAAGGTTGGGCAGTATAGTTAGTTGCGTTCTCGAAAGTTGAAACCCTGCCGGACCGCCATCAACGACCCTCCAACACCAACGAGGGTCAACGCGGACATACCAACCTCTATTCGGACGAATCGACCATGTTCAGGATATGACTTGACCGAATCCAAGTTTCCAGTGCCCCATTCCCCAACTCGTCGCCAATTTCGGTACTCGTGCTCAGACTCGGACTCGGACTCGGGTTCCGACTTGGACTTGATCGTGCATTTGGACTTGATAGAATAGCCTTGCACCCCAGCCGAGAGCATCACCGATGACGATGCTGCACCTCGCTAGCAGCCGGCCTAAAGATGACGGGAGCTACGCAGCCGGCCACCAACGCGCCGTTGACTCCTTCGGCAGTACCGCCGACTACCACAGTAGTCTCCTCGACCAGCAACGACAGGCCCAGTCCGGCCATAAATCCCCCGTCTCGCACCGTCCGAGCTCATCTCAGGCTACGAACACGTCGAGCCCGCTCCGACAATGGCTCCAGCTACCCGGAAATAAGAAAACCGCGTGTCCCACCTGCCCGAGGCCGTGGAAGAAGGAGAAGAAAAGCCAGCGACGGCCTCCCCTGACGAGAGACGTCGCGCCACTACCGCACAGGGAGCTGTCACGGCAAGAATTGGACGAGTTTGAAGCTTTACCCATTGCCATTAGACGGAAGGTAAGTCGAGACAATGTTCTATTGCTTTTCAGTCTCCTGCCCCCCCCCATCCCCCCTCCTCCTCCATTTCTCCTTGAAAGTGACGCAGACAATGCCCGAGTGGGCTGAGACCTGTACTGTAATGCTTACTTACAGTACCACCGTCGTGACATGATGGGAGTAGAATAGATCCAGTGAGTAGATGAGTGAAACCCTTCTCCCCCCCCCTTTTTTTCCTCCTCCTCATCCGCATACCGCATACCGCATACCACATACCAATCACGGGTGGATCATGGCGGATGGACGAAGGGGCGGACGAAATGTCCAATCATGAACAAGTACTTGGCGTCCTACGCAGGTGCAGCGCTGCCGAGTTTCTCTTCTATTGGCGTAGAATGCAGGAACCTGCATATAGTCGAACAGCTGGCTGAAGTACCCAGGTCTCAGACTCCCATGATTCGACGCTTTGGGCATCGCCAGTGCATGTCTTGGCCAAGTCTTATCCATGGGTATCTGTTCCTGCAGCTGCATATTCCACCATCCCTATCATCCGCCGACATATTGCTACCCAGCTAGCTAATTTTTCCTTTTCCCCCTCATCATTGCTGCAGTACTTTTCCACCCTCGAGCGTCTACGCATCGCTCAAACCTCTGGTATTCTCGGTCGCGAAGTCGGCGACGGCGCCCACTGCTGGAATCGGATTCCCCTTGCGGCCCAGCCCCTCACCAATCACTTCGTGGAGCGCCCGACTACCTCTCCTGCTGTACAGCGGCACCGTGAAGACTCACTCGAGCCTTTGTCCCTGGCAAAACTCCCTGCCAAGATAAGGGAAAAGCATTTGACGAGGGAAGAGCAACTGCTCGTCGCCAAGCAGCTGAGAGAGAGCGTCATACTGGATGCGGCAGATGAGGCCATCTACAAGCTCGGCCGACGTGCGAGCAGGCATCTGAGCCCGCCGCTCTACACGCCCACCCTCTCGTCATCCGACCGCCCGAGCATGGATTCTGTCCCGAGCGAGAAGCCAGCATCCGGCCTGGACGAACCACGCGATGCCTTCTATGATAGCTTCCGCTGGTTGGACGAGGATGACGATCTTGACCTGCGCCTTGCCCTCGATGACTACCACGTGGACATGACCGAGCCCTTGCCCCTGGTCGGTAACAGTCGGCCGCCGTCCCACTTCCGCCGTCGCCTGTCCATGTCCAAGAGGCCCTTCGGCCGTTCGTCGGCCTCCTCGAGTCGACCGGCAACCAAAGACTCTCCATCGGCCCCAATGCCAGACCCTCTCACCTACGCTCCGCCGGTACGACGAAGATCCCGGGCTTTGTCCCTGAGGACGGCTAAGCACGCATTGCAGGAATCCGTCTCCTCGATCGATCCCGAAGCGGCTCACTATCAGGATCCCGAGGCACGCCTAAAGCTACGAGTCTATCTGGCCTCTCCACAAAAGTTCGACGAAGCGATCGAATTCGGATTCCCTTCGCACGAGGTCCGTTCCGGATCCCGGAAAGGCTCTCTATCGGCACCCGGGGGCCACGCTTCTCGGGTGCTCTCCAACGATCCGGAAAGCTTCAAGACCTTCCTATCCGACGATAAATCGTCCACCCACAGCCAACCCATATCAATATCAGACCCGGACTCGCCGAGAACCCCGCACACGCCTGAGAAGCCACATGGGACCGGGAAAGCTTTATCACTTTTCAAGGCGGGCGCTCCTCCTCCGCCGGCGAGGGTCACGGATGGCTATGCCCAGGCATCCACCGCCTCGCGCGAGATGACACTTCGCATGACTCTCACCAGGAGAGATCTACGGGCGAACGAGGAGCAGATGTACGGACGGCAGCAGCAGGATCCCCGAGCTTCCCAGTCGAGAGCATCACGAGACTACGGTTTAACTGCACGGGCCAGCGCTATCGGTGACCCGACCAAGGAGAATATGGACAGAATCTTCTCCAACATTGATCAGCAACTTGGTAGCTCGCAGGACGGTCGCGGCCTCAGGCGTTTCTGGAACCGAGTGCGGCGGAATTAAGTGGACGAGGTCACATCAACATGGCATCTGTTTTGAAGGCACCATCTTTCCGTGTCCCATAGCGTCGTCGTCGTCGTCGTCGTCAACGTCGTCGTAATTATCGCCATTGACAAGGACGTCGTCATTATCATCATCATTATCATCATCATCGTCATCGCCATCGCCGTCATCGCTTACCACCATCATAGCCATCTGCTTTCTTGTTTTAGTTTGTAAAAGATATCCCTGTGCATTCCCGCTATGCTGTTGGTCATGTTGGAGCAAAATGAGTCTAGGTCGAATAGAGCGGTGCCGAACTCGCATATTTGTAGCTATTAGATTATACCATCAAAATAATCATATCATATATCAACGCCGTCCGAGCAGGCTACTCCAGTCGGCCACGCACCTGTGTTGTGTTGTCTTGGAATTGCGCTGTGCGTTTCACAGTACCTAGCTAGGTACGGAGTATGCGGTGGGTACAGCCGCGCAAGGCAAAAAAAGAGGAACAAGAACAAGCGGTGTACAAAGTCTCCATCTAGCCTGCTAACCTAGGTACCTAGATAGCGGCCTACCACGCAGTACCTACCTAGGTAGGTTAGGTTCCTGTCTCTGCACAACAGACACATAAAACACACAGACACGGACGCACAGACACAGACACAGACACAGACACAGACACAGACACAGGCAACACACAGGCACACACGGACACATTGTACACATACAGTCGATCCTCTCTCTCTCTCTCTCTCTCTCTTACCACACTGCCACATTGGAATGCAACCAGTCTGTCTGGTGCTGGTCTCGTCGCTAATAAGCTACCCTGTCAGAGTCAGTTGCTATGGGCCTATGGGCGGTTGGATCGTCGGACAAGGGTACTGTACAGTACTAGTACTGTATGGACTACGCCGTCATACGAAGTAGTCTACTCTCTGACCGACATTGAAATGAACGACAACTACGGAGTAGCTAGTAGATAGCCATGTAGAGATACTGTATCAGATTGTGCAGGGAATAGAATCCCTTGATGCGAAGCCAGCCCAGAGGAAATGTTACATACCTAACCTTAGGTACCTAGGTAGCCATCAAGATGATGATGATTGATCACCCACGCAGCCAGCTCTCCCAACCCACCCGACAGACACTGCGCGCCCGGCCGATTTTGATTTCGTCCACGCCGCTTACCCCGTCCATCTATTCGTGCGAACCCGACTAACTGCGTGTGACTAACTGCGTATGCGTCCTGTACGGGCTCGTCGGCAACACCCCCCCTCACCACCACAAAATACATCTTGAGCCTGCTTCGTACATGTAGCCTAAAAGAAATCCTACGCTTGTAAAACAAACACATAGTCACCTTCGCTGTCCATCCGAGACATGGAGCTGCCTGCTTGCCCCTTGCCCCGACCTTTATGCGTCATCGTCACTGTCATCGCCCAGGAGCTCCCCCTCGTCCTCGTCAACAATCGCGTAATCTCCTCTGCCTCTGGCGAAGCTGTCACGTGTTGTGAATCTCCTCTGGCTGCCGCCTCTCAGCCAGCTGTAGCGCCCGCTACTGTCTCCTCCCCCAATCATCCTCTGGAAGGCCGAACTCGCGCTGCGCCAGACGCTTCCCACCAGCAGGGGCAAGGCTCCGATGACGGCAACCATGGCCGACACAGCGACTACCGGGTACTTGACCCATGGCGAATCGCTGTCCAGAGCGCTTTGTTCCCCCAGCCGAATCTGCCCAAACTTGCCTTGCCAGTTGCGATATACCCACCAGCCAGCCGCCGACGCCAGCCCGACCGGTATGACCACAGCAAAGAAGATAGCTACTCCAGAGGTGCCGTGTGTCTTCTTGAACTCTTCCTCGTGCCCAGGGCAAGCGTGCGGTGTGGTGGCCTTGTCTAGCTCGTCGCCCCCCTTGCACGTGGTAAGCGGTATCTTGCGAAAGCCGCTCGGCTCGTAGTATTCGTACTGCTCGGAATTCTCCTTGCACTCCTCAGCTGGATCCAGGGGCTGGAGTCCCTCGACGAGATTACACTGGCCATGGTTGTCCATCTCGTAGTTGTAATCGCTGGTGACAGCGTTAGTATTCCATCCGGCGTTTCCCTTCACCGTCACTTCTTCGGGTTGAACTTACCACTCAAAGTCCTGACGCGTGCACGCGCAGACCTCCGTGTCATGCACATGTTGTAACGTGTCACCACTATAGCAACTCCTGTCCTTCTTCTTTCGAAGGTAGTAGTTCTTGTGTCCGAATAGACAACCATTGGCCTGAAGGGGATGTTCGGGGGACCATAGCTCATAATCAGACTTCAGCGCGTCTTTCTGGTCCTCGCATGGCCGATCAGCGAGGCCAGAGAAGTCTAGATTGACGGTGACCAGTTTGCCATCCCGGCGGCCCCACAACAAGAAATTCCTAGAGTACCCAGATCGCAGGGTGGTGATATCAGCGATGGCAACCTCCGTGTCCGAAAACTCATAGTCCTCCCAGGAATCACCGCGATCAAGAGAATAGGAAATCGACTTGGAACGCGCTCCCCTCGGTGCAAGGACCACCACGGATCCCTGATCACCGAAAGACCACATCCAGCTGCCCTTCTTCACTTCCTTCCAGCTCAAGCCAGCGTCATCCGTCATGAAAGTGTCAGCATCATTGGCGCCTTCGAGGCTAGAGCCGACATTACCGAAACCGAACATCATGCCGACGGCGGCCTCTGATGAGTACGTCTTCCTGTGATCTACTCTTTCGGTGTAGCCATGTATATGAAGTGCACATGACTCATCCCCAGTTCTGCTCGAGCAGCTATACGCCTTTTCGTTGACGTCGTGGTTGGGGGGAGGGAGGAACGCCCAGCTTGCGCCGTCGTTGTGGCTGATCTTCGTCTGCAGTTTCTTCGCGTCTGCCTTGCTGGCAGGGTTCTGGACCGTGTTCACGAGAACCACGCCTTCTAAACCCAGCATCTTCTCAAAATCGGTGTAGAAATCATCGTCACAGTTCACATAAGGAACACTGAGAACATAGGACGTTCCGTTCGAGTTGCTTTTCAGGATTGATCCAAACCTTCGCCCAGGCTCAGTCTCCGTCGCCACGAACAAGTTCACTGCGTGAGTGGAACTGTCCAACACAGTATAAGCTTGCTTGTGAGGAACCTCAAAATTGTAGGGGAAATGAGCATCGGCGTATTGCTGTCCGTCGATGCTCGCGAGAGCTTTCAGCACACTCTCACCGGTTTCCGTCTGACTTTCCGTGGCAACAACGATAAATTCGGACATGGTCGCAAAGTCTCTGACGCGCTCTTGAGCGACCTTGAGTTCGTATTTTGGGAACTCATCTGTGTAAAGAAGCTGGAGAGGATTATCGTCCTTGTCGTTATCCTCGCGTTTCCTGGCAAGGCAGACGATCTGTGTCATGCTGCGGAACTTGTAGGCTTTCGAACCCGTGAATTCGCATTTACGCACATAGCGCCGAAGGGCACTCCATCCCTCGCCACGATCAGTAGAGACCGAGGCGGCTAGTCCGCAGTCCTGCCCGCCGTCGCCTTGGTCTCGGCACCGCTTACCGTGCCAAATCAGGAAATCATCTCGGTCTGGGTGGAAAGAGAGCGGTAGCATGTTCTTGACCGAGGTGTCGATGGGATAGGGTACCTTGAATGAGTCGAAATGTCGCCCTCGATCCGCCGTGTAGAACACCTCGTTGCCCGTCGTTAGGAAGAACGCCATGTTCTTCCTCGTTGGGTGCGTCATGATGGCGTAAATGTGCTCCCCTTGAAGAATGGAGGGTTTGCCCCAGCTCTTGCCGTGGTCATGCGTAATCCAAATGTCCCCGGGTTGTCCAGTGACGGAGTTCAAGGGCCGAGCAATGATTGTATCGCCGGCATGCTCGCTCTGTTCACCCACTTCGAGATAATGCTTCTCAAAGGTATCGTAATCACCATCAAAGGGGGTTATGGTGTTGTTCACCTCACCGCTGCCCTTGTGTGGATTTTTCGCCGTGTCCGAGCATTTCCACTGCGTCTCCTTATCCTTCTGGCTGCCGTCTGCGCGTTCGCAATCGTTGCCTGGAATTAGACGCCAGCCCGAGGGGCCTATGAAAGTCTCATCCGCATCGCCATTTTTGCAAGCGCCTTCGGGTGCCGGTAGTGGACTTGCGAGCTTACACTCGTCGCCTTCTCTTATGAAGTTGTAATCACACTCGAAATCCTTGTCGGTACAGGTACAAGGCTTTCCCTCCAAGGCCGGGTTTTTGAATGGTTGCTTCACAAAGCATGCGGCATTCTTCTTGCGCCTGTGATACCCCTGGGTATGACCCATGATGCAGCCGGGTTTGCCATCGTCATCTAACCGTGCATACCACTCTTCCATGTCCTGTTCTTTACACGTGTCCTCATGCAAGCCTTCAAAGTCAATAGAGATGACATAGAATCCGGTGGGCGCGTCTCTCGACCCCTTTCTGGCGGTCAGGATGAATTTCAGACTGGATGAGTCTTGTGTTGTGGTCAATGTCCAAGGCGAGACGCTTAGGCCTTCAGGCAACTCGACCGCTGTCCAGTTCTGTCCATGATTCAAAGAATATTTGATTTCGGTAACGTCGGCTTCCTCACTGTCCTTGATGGCAAGAAGAATCGACCCCTGATCGCCAAACTCATACTTGTGAGGTCCTGGGAGGCCCTCGATCCATGTTCGGCCCGCATCATCAGATACGTAGAGGTGGGATTCCCAATAGCCCTTTAGGTAATCCCCTTGATTACCATTCCCCATAATCAGACCCGGGGCAGGGCTCGAAAATACCGAGCCGACATTGCTCAACTCGGTCACGGAGTGCAGATGAATCTCTTCCCCATCCGTCCTCACTGACTCAAATGTTCTGCCGTCATCAAAGGTTATCTTGGTCTTGACCTTCTTGGCAGCATCTCCATCCTCTACATCTTGCCAATTGTCCACCTGATTCACGAGGAAAACGCCCTGGATACTTGAGACCTTTTCGAAGTCGACATAGAGAAGCGAGTCGCGATTCGTATGTTCCACGTTTCTCGTGAAATAGATACCGTCCGAGTTGCTTGTAAACAATGTGCCCATGGGCTTGGACATACGTCTGGATGTTTTCACATCGATTTGGATACTGTAGTTGGTGCTTTCTAGGACGGTGTAAGACTCTTCAAGAAGTTGATGATCGTGGGGGAACATGGCACGGTGCCACTGCAAAGTGTTATTCGTTACGTAGAGCGCCATCTCGGGGGAATTGCTGGAGACCGCGGCTGCGAGCAGAAATTTCTTGACTTCGACCAGACTCACAATACCGTCAACAGGGGCATTGCCTCGGAGATCTGGTTCGAACTCCTGGATCACTCCGTCGGCCCCTGCGCGTTGGAAATAGTTGTCAGAAATCACAAGACGGTTTTCAGATTGGGTGGAAAAGAAGCCGGATCTGATTATGCACAGAATTCTCTGGGCATCTAGATCTTCTTTACCGGTTGTGAAGAGTTCAGACGACTTAGCCCACCAGCAACCTTGAGTGCGGCCTCGCAAGATCTGGGCGGGGGTATCGAAGCCGTCGGTGGTATACATGACGAGCTCTTCACATAGAAAGCTCTCACAGTCCATGGCAGTGAACATGATCTTGTCCGGATCCCCGGCATGGAAGCTCATCCACCGGCCAAGGGCATCTTCAAAATCACTCGTGTCGAACTTGGTAGAAAACTGCTGCCATGTCTCGCCCTTGTCGTGAGTCCTCCAGTGGGTGTTGCCCATCGTGAGGACATAGGCACGGTCGGAATGGTATTCGTGCATGATGAGAGCAAAGGCTTTGTCGTGCTGGATGCCGTCAGGCTTGGCCCAGGTTGCGCCGCCGTCGGGAGATCGCCAGATGGTACCGGTGTAGACCTCCTGAAACAGGACGACATTGGAACCTTTGAAGTAGTTGAGATTGTTGGGGAGGCTTTCGAACTCGGAAACGCCCATCTTGGGCTCGGGGGCGGCATAGGCGGTCGAGCATGCCCATAGGAGGATGGTCAGGAGGAAAAGGGCAGGCCATGGGGAGGCCACAGGCCCTCGAGCTGCACTGGGCCTCATCGTGCTGCGATGGTAAGCGGTGGCCTGGTAACCATAGCAAAGGACAGTCGCAAGGCAAGGCGGCTCGGGAGCAGGTGAAAGATGTTAGTAAATGGGTTAAGAATGCAATCGACAGATGGAGACAGGAATGCCAGACGCCAGAAGCGAGGAGGGATAAGAACTTGAAGCACGTCCCAGGTGCTTACAGTATCGGAACGGGCTGAGTATGAGGTATGAGCAATGAGCGAGCAATGAGCAAGCAACAAAGGACGGTGAATGCAATGATGGGGTTCCGAGGTGGATGGATCAGTGTTAAGTTTCTGGTAATGGCAACAAGTGTCATCAGCATTTGAATTGGTCTCAGGATCAGCTCGCACCGTCAGCTATGGACTAACTGGATGGATGAACGTATTACACCGCGCGTTACCTAGGCTGCTAGGTAAAATATGCTAATGCTATATTAAACCAGCCTAACTACCTAGGTAAATATATATATATTTAAAAAAACGTATTTTAATTATTATTTATATATTAAATATTATAAACATAAATTAAATATTAAATATATAATTAATTATTATAATATTTTAATAAAATATTTTATATAATTAAATATAATTTTATATATTTTTATTTAAATATTATATTAATATATATAAATATTATATATATATATATATAAATTTTTTAATATTTAATTTATGTTTATTTTTATTTATGTTTGTTTTTGTTTATTATTTACTTAGCTTCCTCCTCCCCCCTTCCCCCTTCTTATGTCGCCATTTGTTTCGCTGCGGGAGGACCAGGACACACACACGCATCATCACCCTCTTTTTACCTGATAACCTTTTCTTGTTGCGCGTTGCCCACTCCTCACACACTCCTCACACGCGCTCCCTTCCCAAACGACGTGCCTCCCGTTCCTTTCTGTCTCGCAACAAAACCCCCCCTTCATCATAACCAAGCTCGCGTCCTCCCTGCCCACTGCGCCTCCTTCTGCTGTCGCGCGAAAGAATAGGCTTCTGAGCATTTCATCATGGCTTTAGCCGCAACCTACCAGCAGTTCCTTGCTGCTCCCAGCTCCTCTCACCTGGCCAATGAAGCCACCCTGCACTACATCACCACCACTACCTCCTACAGAGGCTCTGCCGATATCCTCAAACACGTGAGCGCACTGCGCAGCCAGCTCAAGAAGAAAAAAGAAGACTACCTTTCAATCATCCAAGGCCAAGATGCCATCGCTGTTGAGGTTGACACCGCATTGGAATTCGTTACCAGCGGCGGCCCCTACTTGCCCGCCCTTGATGATAACTTCCTGATCGATCGCACTGTTTATCTGCCTATAGTACGTCCCATCCTGCTTGCGGGCTATGGCACAAGACGCGCCGTGCTAACCACCATCCGACTTAGACCCATATCGTCGTCTTCGGCCCCGACGGTAAAATTCTCCAGATCCGTCAGACTTGGGACCAAGGTTCTTTGCTGAAACAACTCGATATCATCGGCAAGACAGGTCGCAATTGGCCCATCCGCGACAGCAGAGACCAGATCAAGATGATTGGATCATGCGCCAAGTTATCTGAAGGCGTAGCCGCCGTCCAACAATCCAGCGAGCTTAGCATACGTTCGCACGGCAGTTCGACTAGCATCCTTCGCGACCCCCATGCCTCGCTCTCTCTCTTCGCCCACCGTGAAGAACCGGAGCAGAACGCGGGCTCGTTCATTTCACCCAGAGGTGGTATTAGACCCCGTCAACGTGATATCACCGAAATTCTAGGTGACGAGCCGGTGGATGCCTCCGCCTCTCCTAGTGCCAACCGTCAACGTTCTGAATCACCTAGCAAGGCGGTCGCCCCCAAAGCCGGCGCTGGGAAAAACTTCCAGCCCAGCCGTCTATTCGAAAGTGACGAGCCCGCTCGCCTGAGCTCGTCGGTCGACGCGCCAGCCGAGTCTCCAGAGCGTTTCTATCGCCCCAACCCCAAGAAATACAGCCACTTTGATTTCGCCGATGGATCTGACCCTGTGGATGCCCCAAAACCTAGCGAACCCATCCCTACCAAGACCAAACACTCAAGCCAGTGGACTTTCGATGACTTTGTGACTCCTGCTAAGCCGAAGCCCTCCAAGAGCATCCGCCAACAAGACGTGCGTCACTGGGGAACTGAGGATGACCAGACCAAGGAGACTCCAGTTCGCAAGCCAGTAATTAGCAAACCACGGCGCGACGCCGAAACACATTTTGATTTCGTGGATGACGGTATACCGAAGGGCGAAGCTCGCGTGGCGAAACCTCGAGGCGCGACTCATAACACCGGGTTGGGATTGTACCAAAACAACCTCTACGACGAGGACGGGAACGATGACACGCCTGCGGGGGAGCCACAGGCCCTCGGGACCATTACTAACCTCAAAGATCGCGGCCGGGATTTCGCATCGCATTGGCTAATGACGGATGATTCGCCTGCTCAGGGACAACAGCCGAAACCTTTGATCAGTGACGATCGTAAGAAGGCGGTGAAGATGATGGATGCGAACTGGTCTGCCTATGATCAGTCCCCTACACAGAAAGAAAATAAGCCGCAAGACATGCCAAGCGTTTCGAAAGCAGGCGAGAACCGTGGCATTGCCATTGCCGGAGATGGTATGGGTGGTGGCAAGGGATCCAACCGAAATTGGTTTTTCGGCGAGGATGATGAGGTTGAGACCACCAAATCGGTCCCTGGCAGGAAACAGGCCACTGCGAAATCTGCCGGCTTTGACTGGGACTTCTAGGTTTCGTGATGCGGTCTCCGGCCATGGAAGAAAACAAAGATGTGACCCACCGACCTACCATTCCTATTCATTCATTCACCCATTCATGACGAACGATTGTTTCACGCACGTATGAATTACGAAGACGAAGTATCTGCCAAGTGTTTCATTTGTTCCTCCACTCTATTCGAACGCCTTTCTCTCTATACTATCTTGGCCTGGGAAGGAAAGCTCGTATAGAGAGATTGGTCGATGAACGGCAAGCTGATGAAAACATGGCATCTTACGAGTCAGGCGAACAAGACTCGGCTAGGACGATCATTGCTGTTCCTAAATCGGTCCGCCTGGAAGATGGACGTTTGTTTACTGCTAGCATATTTGGTTGAGAGACTTTCTTGAGCGCATGCCGCATTTCTATAGTGTAGAAAACCCTGTATGCGAGCCCCACGCATTGTTATGATATCCCATGTTTGAACAGGCTACACATGTACTCGGTGGAAAGGCTACACTGATGTTCATCGGTATCCCTCCTAGACTCTGTTTCCTGGCTCAGAACTGTATGTAGATGATTGCAGGGTAGAAACGGAAAAAGCTGTTCTCGTGCTGCAGCCGCAAGTTATTATATAGCTCTACGCGCGCATCGCCGTATCATCATCACCTCTGCTACCCACGAGACAGTGGCTGAAGCGCCTGTCGAGATATCCAACAAAGGTGTCATATCGAAGCACCGCCGGCCCACGAGTCTACAGAGGAGGCAAGATCGATCAGAGGTTTCTGAAATGCTGTAGGTGCCAACAACTACTACTGGCCTGTTGACACCTTGTGCGGGATATGGATAGGGGAGGAGAAAGAGAAGAAGATAGAAGGGAAACGGCGAAACCGCGACGCTCCACCTTGCGGACGAAATCAATCACACAGCCTTTGTGGCCGACCCCAGGCGGTCTGATAGTAATCCAAAGAGTACGCTCTTCCTCCACCAAGCCTTCGACCGCGCTGTGTACCTCGACAGAAATTGGCACGGATATCGCGCAGTCAGCATAAAAATTTATACACCCTTTTCCATCTCGGCCACGCCCTCTTCTCCTCGGCCTCTTGGGCCAGTAAAATAGGCAAGTTGAAGTCTCGCCGGCCCGTATCAATATCCATGTCGGCGACCTTGATGAAGCTCGTCCGGGCATAGAAGCGGTGGGCGAAGTAGAAAACGATCACTACAGGTGCAGCCATGTAGTTTAAAAAGAACTCCCTAGCCATGTCGCTTGCCGTTTTGTCCTCCCAGCCGACGGGCCATGCGCCGACCCAGAATTGCGCCACCAGAACCAGGATGTTGAATATGAGACCTAAATAGGAGCCCAAAACGCCGCACTGGGATTTGAAGGCGAGCTCCCGTAGACTGTGTCCCCTGCGCCGCCATGCTTGCCGAAAGCGGATATGGGCTAGACAAATGGACGCCCAGGTGAAGACGGACGATAGACCCGATATAGCGACGAGCCAGTCCAGCACGGTGCTCTGGTCGTTGAGGTTGGCTAGGTAGGCTAGCAGACCGACAGACGAGGCTACGCCGATGGAGACCAGCGGACGGCCACGGCGGTCGACGTACGAGAGGATCTTGGGGGCTTGGTTTTGGTCCGCCAGCGCGGCAAGGGTCCGCGAGGAGCCGAAGACAGATGAGTTGCCGACGGAAAGTACAGCTATTAATATGACTACATTCATAACAGAGGGTAGCACCTCGATCCCGGCATTCTCAATAGCGATCACGAAGGGGGAGGCAGCTGCAGAGGCCGAGTCGGGAAGCAGCAGGCGCTGGTCATCGTAGGGCACGAGTAAGCCGATGAGGGTCAGCGCAACAATATAGAACAAGGTAATACGCCAGAAGACCTGCTTGATGGCGGTAGGGAGGGATTTTCGAGGATTAGCTGTCTCGGCGGCAGCCAGCCCAACCAGTTCGGTGCCGGCAAAGGCGAAAGCTGACGTGACGAAGACGCTGCAGAGGCCTTTAAAACCGTTATGGAAGGCCCCCGGGTCGCGCCAATACAGACCTCCAATGTAGCCGCCATCGGGAACGCCGCCAATATTGAGCACGATGCCTAATAGACTGCGCAAGGAAGAGAAATGGGCAGGCAGGTCAGCACGGCCAGCCCGAAAGCACAGGGATGGGAACATACATGAAACCGATAACGGCAACGACCTTGATGATGGCGAAGATGAATTCAGCTTCGCCGTAGCCCTTGACGCCGAACAGATTAATCGAGACGACGGCGAGAAGGAAAATAGTTACGAATATGGCCTTGTTCAGATTCTCGTTCCAGTACGTGATGGTAATAGAAGCAGCGATGATCTCCAGCGGCAAGGCGACAAGCCATTGTAGCGCGTAACTAGATTTCACGCGTCAGCTGTCAGCGTGCTTTCTTCTTCTGGTCACCCCTTTCGCCCCCCCGGCTGCCGCCAGAGTAGCCAGAGGCAGGCAGGGGAATGGAGGGGATGCACAGCAACGGAATGCCTTGACTCACTTCCATCCCATGGCAAACCCCCACGACGGGTCGATAAACCTCGTGGAATAGGCCGAGAAGGATCCAGCGACGGGGAAGGAGACGGCCAGCTCGCCAAGTGCCTGGACGGTGCAGTACAAGCCGGCCCCGATGAATAGGTATGCGAGCAGGACCGAGGCCGGTCCGCCAACCTGGAGAGCCCGTCCGGAGGCGACGAAGAGACCGGTGCCTACGACAGATATCCGATCAGGGACTTTCACTACTACATGGTCGTCGTCGTCGTCGTTGTCGTCGATGTGTCGTTGTCGTCGGGGTCGGGGTCGGGGTCGGGGTCGGGGTCAAAGTCAAGGACGGAGGCAGCGACGTACCGATAGATCCCCCAATGGCGATCATCTGCAAATGGCGCCCCTTCAGTTTCCTCGCCAGATGCGACTGGGCCGTCTGTAGTGCGGCCTGTCGCAGGTCATAGGAATGTGAACGCGACGCTCTTCGGGGCAGCATGGGCCGGCGCAGCTCGGCGGCCTCGACGGCGTGTATCTCATCGAGGGGATCGGTCGGCGTGACGCGCTGGTTCGGATCGCGACGAAACCCGTCAACAAGGCGATCGAGGAAGTGTGGCGGCGTCGTTTCTTCGTACAGCGGCTCTCGCATGGTGTAACTGCTTCCCGGCGCTAGTGAGTCCTCCTTAATGGGGAAGATGTTCATCTCGATATCCCGACTATATGGCGGCGGCATCTTGAGCTGACGATCCGCCCTCGAGACGGTCGCGCAGTCGGACCACGGTTCGCGTGGAGAGTGGGGAGCGGAGGGCGGATAGAAGAGACGATGACGACGAAGGTATTGTGTTGTTGCTATGGGACCGGAATTACGTGTGGTTGGTGATTCTGAATGGCCATTCGACTGTTGTGAGTACGATATGCCGCGCTCCAGAGAGAGAGAGGGGGGAGAGAGAGATGAAGATGCCGATGCATTGGATATGTCGTATCTCAAGGCACTTACTACCTACCTAGGTACCTACCTACATAGGCAGTGACCTTAGGTACCTAGGTAGGAACATTTGTACACTGTAAGAGGGGTGGCGCGCAATACCTACCTAGGTACCTAGGTAGGCACTCCATAGAAAGTACCTACCCGCGCAGGTAAGCTACGTATGCATATGTACCTAGGTAGATATACTTCGTATAGTACATGTATATAACTTACGTATCTACCTAGGAAAACCTACCTAAGGTACTTGTACTACGCCGCCTTCATGCCTATTATTTCCAAGGCTATCGGCGTTCAAATAACCTTACAAGGATCAAACGACAGATTTCCCTTATATACCTACCTACTTAGGTATGTATCCTCAGAAGCACGTGCAGTGGATACGATGCACTGGTTTCCTTTTTCCTATTTTTTATGAACTCAGTACTCTGCATGATTATATTTATCTATTTCGTAGTTTCGCTGTCTTTATTTCGAGCCTTTCTTTTCCATCCAGTTGGAAAAAGCCGACCTGGATCAAACCGAGGTAGGGGATGCGCCTCCGTGTTGATGACTATCTTATCTAGGGGGAGAAAGTCATTTGGCGAGAAGAGGAGATAAAAGTATTTCAAAGTCTCGGCCTAGAAATCGATTAGTTGTCTGTCGCCTTCATTGCCTCGCAACTCGAGCCACGTGGGCACTCTCCCAGACACTTACCAGCCAGAAGCTCTCCATGTTATCGCGCATCACCGGCGGTATCTTGTTCGCGTTCGATAAGCTTGAAAATCCTCCACCGTCGGCGACGGCAGTGTGGTTCATAAATGATTTGAACATCTCCCATCCCCACTCACGATATCTGACATCCCCTGTAATCCTCCACATGTAAAATAGGCTTTCCACTGTCTCCGGTCGCTGTAGGTTGTGCACATCGTTCGGGCGGACCGAGTAATCTTGACGCCAGGCCGCATCCGCATCTTCATCGAGCTCCACAGGCGGACTGTGTAGTGCAGACTCAGGGGCTGGAGGGTTTGCGATATTGAAGTATGTGATCTCCGCCGCCAGGCCGGTGGCCATCCATTTATACATACCCCAGCACGTCTGCATCAGTTCCCTAGCAAGCTGCATGTCCGCTTCCTTCGCCGCCGTCCACGTCGACTGCGTCTTGGCTTCGGCCTCGGTCAAGCCCCCTGTGGCCCCTAGAGCGATCGTGCCAGGCATGAAGCAAACCAGATGATCCATCTTGGGCGACAGATCGCCATCCAGTCCGTTTGGACGCTCACCGATAATGGTGAATCCCGATGGCTCCGTGTACGTGACGAGATGCTTGCGAACGCCCTGTAGCGACTCCTCCCACATTTCCAGGTAGACAGGCTCCTGTTTGTTCGTTTGGAGATATTGCTTTATCAGGTACTCATAGTACGAGTCGCCTCGGCTTCCGAGCCTAATGTTATGTCCTCGAAACTTGCCATCAGTGGCATAAATATAGATGGGGACTAGGCCATCCTCCACCCCGTTATCATCCACGACCTCCATCGCCTTCTCCGCCTTTTCCCAGAAGTACTTCTCGCCGGTCAATTTGGCAAGATACTTGAATTCCAATTGTAGTGTCGTTGCTTCAGCCGTAGAGGAGGCGCCGCCCTCATCATGCGCTGGGAGACCCTCAAACTTCCCCAGATTGACACTCGCAAATGGGATACCCGAGGTGGAGTCGAAAGCTGACATGAGCCTGTCAGCTAGGTCTTTAGCCTTTTCGATATAGAGGTCCTCGCCTGGGCTACCTGGGTCGTCGTCCGCAAGCGGAGCCAATTCAGGAAACTCGGTGGACAGATAATGAGCGGCAAGGAGGCCACCCAACATGCGTATCGTGGTCTCAAAGGTACTGACGTCTTGATCTTGATCGTACGTTAAGGAATTCGCAATCCATTCCCGAGCGTGGGCAACACGGGAGGTGAGGTTCATGAGAATCATCGTATCCAAGGCATCCACGATGATCCAACCCATCCCTTGCGGCGCCATCTGCTGACCTTTTTTTGACACTGGGTGGTATTCGTCGTACCCTAGCAGCGGGTAAAAAGTTTTGCATTAGCATTGATCGTGGGGAACTTGGTGCAGGCGACATAATGAAGCTCTTACCCCAGGCGTAGCGCTCGTACGCATCGAAGCTTAAGGTGAAAGCGTCGATGACGTGATCTCTCCTCTTAGACCAGTCTGCGGCTTTGCCAGACTCGGAGCGACCAAGCCAGCTCCATGCGGGGGTAGCTGAGGACGCCAGCGCGTCACGGTCGCCATCGAAGGTGCCTGTATAGTACAGTAAGAGAAGGAGGAAGAGGAGGAGAGAGACGATGGTCCTCTTCCTACGCCAGAAGGGTCGTACCCGCTGGGAAGGTGGATATGCGTATGGCTTGTCCTTATACATGGGGAGAGAATTCCGGTTGTCAAACAACCCACTAACGCGATCTTGGACAGCGCCCAGCACGGCGTTCTTGTTGGATTGGGAGGCCTTATTGCCACGCGCAACGGCGGTGCTGCCCCAGACCTGATCCTCCACTATACGCTGGGGGTTTCCGAAGGAGGGAACATTTTTGGGGATCGAGAATGACATTTCCAAGGCGTTTGTCGACTGCAGTACCAGTGGCGTCGACGAGGTGGGAAGCTGCCGCGATGGCGCGTTCGGTCGAGATGGATGACTCCACGGGTGGCGATAGTTCGAACAACGGATATCAAATGGGATCAGCGTGTGTTGCAAGGATTGCGAGAGCTCATAAAGCGAGTTCTATAGCGGTTCCATCACAGCAGGAGCAACGGCGGGATGGGCGAAGACGAGAACGACCATTAAAGAGAGGCAGGGCACTTCGAGACCACATAGATGGTGACTCGGTGAGCTATGAGATTGGGCTTAGTAGATACACAGGCGACATCTGGAACATTAAGCAAATAGAAGACGGGGCAATATAAAATAGATACCAGCCAGCTCCCTTGTTGCGATACGACAAAGTGTCTTTTTCTCGCGATGGGGATTTAATACAAAAGGACAAGGTAATAAAATATTTATAAGCTTAAATATATATTATATATATTTTAAAAAAAAACCTTATATAAAATATTTGTTTAAATATTAAATATATATTAAATATTAACTTTAATAAAAATATATAAAATATAAAAATATTAATATTTTATAATTATTATATAATAATATATTATATATTTTTTATTTAATAATAATTTATTAAAATAAATTTAAAATTTAATTATTATATAAATGTTTTATAATTATAATATTATTATTTTATAAGTTTAATAAAATTAAATATATTTAATTATATATATATATATATATTAAATAAATATATAAATATATATTTTAATAAATATAAGTTAATAGAATATTATTATTAGCTTATAAATTATATAAGCCTTTAAAACTATTAAAATAAAAGGTTTTAAAAAATAACGGCTTAATATTATAAAATATTTATTAAAGTTTTTATAAATATTTATTATAATATATATTTATTAAATATTTAATAAATATTTATTATATATATTTTTTAGTAAGTTTTTTTTTTTTAAAATATAATTATAAAAATTATATAAATTATTTAAAAAGCTTTTATTAAAAAGCTTTAAAAAAATTTATAAAAAGATTTATAAAAGAAACTTTAAAAAACTTTATAAAAAAGTTTTTTTTTAAAAAAAAGGGAAAATAATAATAATATATATATAATATTTTTAAAAATATATATAAAGTTATAAATGCTTAAAATAATAGAATAATTAGGTTAAAAAATAAAAAAACTAGCGTTTAAGCTAGGTTAAAATAAAAATATTTTAAATAATAAAAAAATAAAAACATATTAATTTATATATAAATATAATTTTTTTTTTTAATTTTATATATTTAATATTAAATATTATTATTTTTTTATTAATTAATTTATATTTTATAAAATTAACTTATTTACACGTATAATATATATAATTATAACCTAATATTAATTAATAAATTAAACTTTAATTAAATTATTTTATAAATCGATAAAAAAAAACTATTTTTATAATTAAATATTAAAGCTTTCGAATTATAATAATATTATTAAAAACCCTAAAAAAATAATATATTAAAAATTAAGCTAAAGCGTATTTTTTTAAGAATCTTTTTAAATCTTTTTATTTAAAATAATATAGCGAGTTAAAATTATTACGTGTTTTTTAAAATAAATTTTACGCTATCGTTTTTAATATAATTATAAATAAAAAAAAAACTCACTTTTTTTTTTATAAATTTTATTATTATTATAACCTTTAATAAATAATAACGATTAAAACGATATAATAGTTTTATATTTTATTATATTAAATATATCTCCCTTTTTTTTTTGTTATCACCATTTTTTTATTATAAATAAAACCTTTAAATTATCGATAATATTTGCCTTAAAAAATAGCCTTTCTTTTTTAAATCCACTTATTAAAATAAAGGTAATAAAAAAAACGGATTATTAAAGCGAAAAAATATTTTAATAAATACGGTATTTAAATAATAAATATCGCTAAAATTATCGATACGATTAAAATTTATAAAATCGACCTTATAAAAAATCCATTCGAAATCGAATTTAATATATATTTTATCGATATAATCGTATTTTATAATTAATTAAATTATTATTATAATTAAAAATTATAATAAAAATATAAAAAAAACTTCGCAAAATAAACGATTAAACATTTTAAATAATTAAATCGTTTTTTAGCGAAAAAAAATAAAACGATTTTATAATAATAAAGAATTTACGTATTTATTTATAATAAAAATAATATATAATCTTTTTAATATATATTAATATAATAATAATTTTATAAATAAACTAAAAAAAAAGCTATAATAATTAATAAAACACCTGCTTTTAAATTTTATAAATATATAATCGCTTATTAAAAAATATAATAAATAACGATATTTTCCCTTTTTTTTTTATTAATAAAAATTAACGAAAATAATAATAATAATAATATCGAAAAAATAACCTCACGTAAAAACGATAAAAAAACTCGTTTATAACGATTAATAGCTATAATAATTTTAATTAAAAAATAAAAGAAAAAAAAAGATATTAAAAAAATAATTAAAACTTTTCTTTTTTTTTAACCCTTTTAACCCTTTTTTTCTTTTTTTATAAAACCTTCCCTTTTTTTTTTTTTTTTTTTTTTTATAAATTATAAGATATATATTTAAAAAATATCTATTAAATTTATATAAATTAAACACTTTTTTATATATATTTTAATTATAACCTTTATTTTTTTTATAATTATATATTAACACTAAAAAAAACCCTTATTTTTAATATTTTTTATTTATTAAAACGTTATTTAAACGGCTCGATTTTAAAATTATTATAAAATTTATAAAATATTAAAATAATAATAATAAATATAATAATAAAGCGTATAATTTATTTAAAAATAAAACTCGCATCTTTTTTTTTATTTATTATAATTTATTATAATATATAAATTAATAAAAGCTAATTATATATTATATTCCCTTATATTTTTAAAATATAAGCTAAATAATTTTATATAAATAACCTTTATTTTTAATAAACGTTCGCTTATATATATATTATATTAAAATAATGTTTTAATATAAAAGTTTATAAAGTATAATATTATATAAATTAAATATTAATAACGTATAAAAAAATTAAAATAAAAAACCCTTTTAAAAAATTTTAACGAGTATTATAATTAATAATTAATAAACTTTAATTTTATTAAAAAGCATTAAAAATTATTTACGCTAATAATAAATAGCTTCACGTTACGTTAATTAAAACATTATAATAAGCATTAAAATTATAAATAATATTTTATAAACCTTTATAACACGCTAAAAAATTTGAATTCGCTTTTCGCTTTTTTTTTAAAATATATAATTATCGTTTAAATATTAATTAATTCATTTAAAATAACGATAAAAACGATAATAATAATAATAATAACGATATTAATTATTATTAATAATTTATATATAATAATAACCGTAAATAAGGTTGAGGTAACTTTTATAATAAAGGAAAAAAAGGTTATAAAAGTTTTTTTAACGCAAAAATTAAATAATATATCGTTTATAATAAAATAAATTACTAATTTATTAGATATATAAAAAATAAATAAAAATTAATACGTAATTAATACCTCGTTTTTTATAAATAAATAAATGATAAATTAAATATTAACGAGTATAACGTTTATTTTTTAAATTATAAAAAAATAAAAAATAATATACATTTTTTTAATTAAAAAAAAGATAATAATAAAGCAAATAAAACTTTATTATTATTTATAAAAACCTTTTTTCCCTTTTTTTTATTTTTTTACACCTTATAATTAATAACGTTAATATCGTAAAATATATATTAATTATTATAAAAACCCACCTTTTTATATATAAAAATATTTATAATAAACCTTATATAATTCTTTTTTTTAAGCATTTTACATTTAATAAATATAAAATTAACACATTTTAAAGCATTATATTAAATATAAAAATAGCAATAATTTTATTCGTTAAAAAAAAACAGGCAAACGCATTTTTAAAAAAAAATCCTATTATAAAAATCGATAAATCGATAATAAATAAACACTACGTTAAATTTAAATATAAACCTTTTATCCTTTTTCAAAAAACATTAATTATAAATATAATATTTAAAAAATATTCTTTTAAATTATAAATATATATATTTTTTTTATATATATTATAAATATAAATAAATTTAATATTTATTTTAATAATATAAAAAATATCTTTATTTAAAAAAAAATAAAGATTATTATTTTTATTATTAAAAAATAAAAATATCTATGGTTTTATTTATTAAGGTTCGAAATAGCTTATATTTATTTAATTAAATAAAAGCTTTAACGATTTTATTAACGATTTAAATATTTATATAAAAACCGATTTTTTAAATTATTCTATATAATAAATTATAATAATATTAAACGAGAAATTATCGATAAAATAATAAAATTTTATTATTAATATTAATTTTATTTTTTTATTTTAAAGCGATTTAAATTTATATTACGAGATTTATATAATTTTAATTATAAAATCTTTATAAATATCGTATTTTTTTATAATAAACCTATTTTTTATATTATTAACGTTAATATAAAATATAACGGCTATAAATTCTTAAAAAATAATATAGCTAAAAAAATATAAAAAATATTTCGTAAAATTTAAATAAATATATATTTTAAACCATTAAATATAATTATAAATAATGTTACCATTAATTTTAACTTAAAAAAATTTAAAAATAAAGTTAAAATTATAAATATTATATATAAAATCGTATTTATCGAAGCTTATTAAAGCGTAAATAAAATTAAACGCTTTTATAAATTAATTAAAAAAACTTAATTTATTTTAAACGATAAATTGCGTAATATTAATAATTAAAAAATAATTTTTTAAATAATTATTAAAATTATAAACGATATAATTAGCTTTAATAAATTAGTTTCAATTTTGCTAATTTTTAGCGTTTATTTATAAGTTAACGCAAATTTAATTTTTTTAACGTTTATTATTAAATAAATATAAATAATTAATAAAGTTATAAAAACATTTCGTTAAAAAATAGCTAAATAAAACGTTTATAATGTTTTTAATTTTTATAATAAATTTAACGTGATTTTTATATTTAATTTATTAATTAAAAATAAAGTTCGTATTTATCGTAAAAAAAAAGGCTAAATTAAACCTTTTAAAATTTTTAATATTAATAATTACGATATTATTATTAATATATTTAATAAAATTTTTAAATTTCGTTTTATAATTATTTAATTATATTATTATAATAAGAATTAAGAATTAAATATTTTATAATTAATTTAAACATTTATTTTAAATAATAGCGACGATAATAAAATTATTTTAACCCTTTTAAAATTAAAAAACGAAGCTTTAAAACCATAAAAATAAGCTAAAGCTATTAAATATATATAATTTTTTAATAAATTAATATATATAAAAAAAAGAAATATAAATAAATATATAATATTATAAAAAAAGTAATAAAGCTATAATTTAACATTATAATTACGAGTAAAAAATAAAATTAAGACTTTAAATATGCCGTTTAAATAATTTAATAAGGCAAAAATTAACTTTTTTATTAAAAACGATGATTTTTAAATCATTTATTTCGATATTAAACTTTATAATAATAAAAAAATCTTTAATAGCCGCTTTATTAATAAAATTAAATATAATATTAAATAATAATCGTATAAAAAATCTCGATTTATCGTTTAAAGCTACGCTAATAAAAGTAAAAAAAAATATTAATAAAATTATTTATAATATAACGATTTTTATAACGATTAATAATAAAAATAGCATTTATTTTACGATAAAAAATAAATTACGAATTTTATTTTTGCGATATTATATAAATATATATATAATTTATTATCGATTTAAAATAAGCTATTTACGTATATTTTTTTTATTAAAAATATAAAAAACATTTAAATAAATCGATAATATAAATCGATAAGTTATTATATAATATAATAAAATTAAGCCTTTATTAATAAATAATATATATTTAACATTATATTAAAAAGCTAAAAATGCTATTATCGATTTATAATTAATATTTTTTATATTTAAACCTTAAAAAATATTTAATTATATTTTTATTATTATCGCTATATAAATTAATGATATTTTTATTATTATTACACTTTTTTTTATAAAAATAAAATAATAATATCTTTTATTTTACGCTCGCCCGATTATAATTATAACTTTTAATATATTAATATAATTTAATGGGTTAATCACGAAAAATAACGGAATAAATTATATTTTAAAAATAAAAAAATAAAAATAAAAGCTAATAATTATCCTTAAATAAAATAATAATAAAAAAGCGCTTTATATAAAATAAAAAGCTTAAAAAATATATATTACGTTTATTTATTAATTAAAAGCAAGTTATAATTTTTTAAAAGCCGCTTAAATAATAAAATTAAAAAAAAAAACGATTATAAACTTTTTAATAAACGCTTATAATAATAAATCGATAATTTAAAATAAGGATTAAAATATATCTTTTTAAATATAAAAACATTAAAAATATTTATTTTTATAAATAAAACGTTCGCTAATAATTAAAACCTTAATAATTAAATTAAATATATTATTTATTTTAATAATAAATAAAAAAACAATTTATAATTTTAATTAATTAAAAATATCTTATATTAATCTTTTAATAAATATAAACGAGTTATAAAAAACGTTTTAGCTTTTAAAATATATAAAATAATAGCTAAATTTAATATAATTTATTATATAATTAAGATAATAACTAAAATTATTAAATTTATTAACGCAAATTATAATAAAAATATCTTTAAAATACCTTTAATTATATATATAAATTTATATTTATTATATAAAAAAATTATTTAATTAAAAATAATTATAAAAAAAAACTTATTATCCATTTTATAGCATTTTATAAAAGCTATAAAAATAAAAAAATTAATAAAATACGATAAATAAAAAATAATTATAATAAAGCATTATAATATTTTATTAATAATAATAAATTAACGATATAAATAAAAAATATAATATTACGCAAAATATAAAAGCTAATTATATATTTTATAAAAAAAATAATATATATAATATTTGAACTTTTAATAAAAAAATTAATAATAATTTTTTTTATATTTTAAAAAACCTTTGATATTATTATATCACGGGATTTATAAATAAATAATATATTTAAATATTTAAATATATAATAAAAAGTTAAATATTTTATTTTTTTAAATTAACGCTAATTATTAATTAAAATTAATATATAAATTTATTAATTAAATTTTTTAATTTATATTCTATTAATATATATAATAATTATTTTTATAATAATATAATTTTATCGATTTTTAAAAAGTCGCGAGTGTTATAATTTTTTAAGCTATATATATTTAAATTATATATATAAAATTATAAATGCTTAAAAAATAAAATAATTAAATTAAAAAATAAAAAAATTAGCATTTAAACTAGGCTAAAATAAAGGTATTTTAAATAATAAAAAAACGAGAACACATTAATTTATATATAAATATAAATTTTTTTAACCTTATATATTTAATATTAAACATTATTATTTTTATATTAATTAACTTATATTTTATAAAATTAATTTATTTATATATATAATATATATAATTATAATTTAATATTAAGATAAAAATAATTAATTATAAAAAATGATTATTAAACCCGCTATTAAAGTTGTGCTAGTTTATATTTATTAAGATAGGTACCTAGGTATATATATACCTTAAGCAATAAACTTACCAGGGAGGTAGGTACCTGACACTAGCGACCATCACTTGCACCTGCACTTGCACCTGCACCTTGACCTGCACCTTGACCTGCACCTTGACCTTCACCTTCACCACCAACAACTCTGACCTCCTTCCGCTGTACCAGTACTTCCCTTCTTCCAAGCGCTTGCACCGAGCCCGCATACACCATCAGCATAGCATCATGGATCAGCCAACCATTCACGCGGCAGCCTATAAGAGCTACCCCCAACTCACACACGAGGAGTTCGCTGAAGCTTGCCATTATCTCGATGCCAGGTACTGCCAGGCCATCTTGGGTCCTCTGCGCAAGCAATGGCGCCTTAACGTTCATTCCGCGCTTGCCTTTCACCCTCTCGGCGGCCGCGGAATGAACACCACATATCTACAAGTAACCCAGCCTCTGGAATACACCGCCGTCGATAGCGACCTTGCTCGCAAAATGGCCCGTGTCCAGCTCACTGAACCAGGTCGTGAGAAGACCCCTGAGCCGGCGGGTCGAATGACCACCAGATCAGCAGCCAGGGCGGCTACCACTCCAGCCGACAACATGATGATCGAGATGGAAGACTCTGACGAGGTGATGACATCCAAGCTCCCCGACCCCCGCTGTAGCTGACCATCGTCCAGCAGGTACTCCACAAACAGACGTCGAGGCCCGTCTTCCAAGGCGGCCGCGTCACCTATGAAGTTCACCTTCACCCGACCTACCGTGTCCCATGCCTCTGGTTCAGCCTGCACAACCTACCCATCGACGAGTCACCTCTCGACGTAGAAACTGTCTTTCGCCATCTAGTACCGGCCCATTTCAAGGACCCGCTTCGAGGCGCAGGTCCTATAGGAGGCATCTCGGTGGATGTAAGTCTTGCTGGCGCGCTGCAGAGATGGGTCAATTCATTGGTCCCTACTGCGGGTATCTATTCACTCTACCTCACTACTGACTTATCTCTGTCCAGCACCACCCCCTTACGGGGATCCCGACCTTCTTCGTCCATCCGTGCTTTCTTGGGGAGGCCATGGCTCGTTTCGACTCTCCCAAGGAGGATTACCTGATGGTATGGCTGGGACTGGTTGGCGGATGTGTAGGACTTTGGGTACCCAAAGAGTTGGCAATGGTCTGCCGTGAATAAACACGAATACCCATCGTAGCACGCATATCGCATTCGACAAATACCGGTGTGGCCGACAATATCGACTGTTTCGGGTTCGGGTGCGAATATCCTAAGTGTTTCTTGGCAGGTTCTTATTCGTCGTCACTATCCTCTTCCATTGCCACGTCTTCGTCACTCTCCTCGTCCTCATCTTCGTCCTCCTCATCACGGGGGCGTTTCTGTCCGCGGGCGCCAGGGCTGGCCACATCGGCCATGACTCGATCCGAAACCTGCGAAGGTTTCACTGGTAAGCCATGTGGTGCTGAAGCAGCAGAGGCTGCGGCGGAAGAGCCCAGCGCTGGAGCATTGAATATGCTTTGCTGGGCCTCAGTCATCTCAACGTTCTTGGCGGCAGTAGATCCCGGCATCTTGTAGGTTCCGTCAAGCTTTGCGACAGTGTCGGATTTGGATTTTGCATACTGGACCATCTTAGGAAGCGGCGAGATAGTTCAGTACAGGCAGAGTCTAAAGAGGGAGAGCGGCGTGTACTTACAAGCTCTCTACCGAGAAAAGGAAAGGCCTCGAGGGATCGCATAGCTTGTGTTGCGGCGTGGGTGTCGCGGAATACGACGTGGGCCTGACCGCGCATCTTGATGGTTTTTAAGGCGACCACGTCGAGGACGGGGCCGTAGGTAGAGAATAACATATATAAACAAGTTTTCAGATCGCCCTTGTTTATTTTGGAAGATGGTAGGTTTGTGACGTATAGCCTATGCAGTCTACGCGTGAGCCCCAGTTCGTAATGACGATGGTCAAGGCAATGGCAATGGTGATGGCGATGCAAATGGCGACAGCAGGTGGCAGTCATGACAACTTACGTTTGATTCGGAGGAATGGGTGGTGTTTTGCTGCCGGCCTTAGAGGCTGGAGCCTGGATCGCAGCAGCACTGGCCATCGTCCGTAAGAATGGGGTGCAATGTGTTGGCTTGGCTATCGTCTTCGCATCATCGACGCGGTCATGCTCGTCGTTGGTATGGGTGCGAACGGGGTGCGAACGGGGTATCTTGGTTGGTGGTTGATGAGCAAAGCTGAAACCTTCCAAGGATGAATTTACTAGCCACAGCCTCCCCGTGGCCCCAGGCAGCCAGGTGTCAGGGGGCCAGGCTACGGCTAGTTGGTTTATCGATAAGGCAGGTGGAATTTCAATGGAGGGGTGACGCAGCCAGTGCTGTTCCGGCATCACCACCACCATCACCATCACCATCAACATCACCGTCATCTTGTGATAGTAGAGAGCTATACTCCTATCATCCCTGCAAAATGCCATCCCCCGAAGTGCATCACCTCTTCCACCGTCCCATCGCCGACCATTCCTTCTCGGCCGATCGCAACACCCTCGCCGTCGCCAAGGACGCCACTGTTGCGCTCTACGGCAGAGTAGGCAGCGCGTTCAAGCTGAAAGATGAGCTCAAAGGTCACGACAAGACCATCACAGGCGTCGATATTGCCCCCCAGAGTGGAAGGATCGTCACATGCTCCCAAGGTCTGATCTCCTCTTGCCTCAAGTTTGAACAAGCAGCAAGCCGCCTTGTATGGTCAGACTCGTTCCTAACCCTTTCCGACAGATCGAAACGCCTTGGTTTGGGAACCCTCTCATACCGGCTACAAACCGACGCTTGTGCTTCTACGCATTGCCAGGGCTGCCACCTTTGTGCGCTGGTCCCCGTCGGAGACTAAGTTCGCCGTTGGATCTGGCGACCGGGTTATTGCCATCTGCTATTTCGAGGAAGAGAACGACTGGTGGGTTTCGAAGCATCTAAAGAAGCCTATTCGTAGTACTATCACCACCGTTAACTGGCATCCTAACTCGGTTGTCCTCGCTGCCGGGTCAACCGATGCTCACGCTCGAGTCTTTTCGAGCTATATCAAAGGCGTAGATGCTCGCCCGGAGCCCACCGTTTGGGGCGAACGGCTACCATTCAATACCGTCTGCGGAGAATTCCTCAACAACTCGGCTGGCTGGATTCACTCCGTCGCCTTCTCTCCCAGCGGTGACGCCCTCGCCTTTGCTGCCCATGACAGTAGCATTACCGTCGTCTACCCATCCGGTCCAGACCAACCACCTCAGGCCGTTATTAGCGTCAACACCCAACTACTTCCTTTCATGAGCATGATTTGGAATGGTGAAGGCGAGATCATCGCGGCCGGTTACGACTGCGAGGCTTTCCGTTTCAAGGGGGGTCCTTCTGGATGGCATCTCAGCGGTACCTTGGAATCTAAGGGAAGACCCGGCCTGGGCGATGCTCGAGAAGAATCAGCTTTGAACATGTTCAAGCAGATGGATTTGAAGGGCAAGGTAAAAGACGATACCCAGTTAAAAACCATTCACCAGAATACCATTTCCACAGTCCGAAGCTACGCATCGAGCGCTGGGTTTGTACATAAATTTAGCAGTAAGTTTCTTTTTCCCTCACGTGCTTCCAAGATTTCTAAAACGCTGACATCTCGCGCAGCGAGCGGTGTTGATGGCAGGGTCGTTATCTGGGAGACTTAGAGGAGCCAGATGTGAAAGAGCACGTTGCTCCCTCTTCGCGGTGCCGGACTGCTACTGGACCAGAGGTGTTGTGTTTTTGTATGAACGAGGGAAAAACACTTGGTTTCAAAACCGTACCGAAATCGTGTGGATTCGTGTGTATGTAGTCCAAGGCAAAGGTTCGTTTTGACCTCCCAATACCGCATGGTGCTGTAGCAGGATAAGCGAAGGCACTCTTTATAGCTGTGGGCCTCCCCCTAGCCTGTCAGCAGTTATTATACGGGTATCTCGCATCTTGTCAATCATGTCTTTTACAGATGATTCCTGCATCAGGCCCCCCTCATGATTCGACTGCTACTGCCTGGGTTCGCCTCTTGCTACAACGGGAACCAAGGGATGATCATGCTCTCCTCGTGTGCGGTTGGCCGGTTGCTGCAGAATTGGACATAGCTGGAGTGTCAATGAGTAGCACCACGGTATCGTTCGCTGCCCCAGGCGAGCATAGTCAATCACAACATTGCCCAATGGATGTAGGGAAAGTAAGCAGAAAAATAGTTAAAAATGGCAACGCGAGATTTCAGCATTTATTACCAAGAATTATTGACTCGTCCAGCGTTACATCAACATCAACGGGACAAGTGCATACAACAGTACAACGTTAGTACCAACTTCGGTCCTTTGGCTACAGATGCGACGCCAGGGCCTCCTCAGCTATCTAATTCCTCTCAATCGTACTGGTTTTGTTGCGTGCGAGATCTATGTACGGTGGTATGGCACAAAGGGTCGTATCCGACAGCAGCAGTATAACGGTGGGCCGGACTTGTCGTGTAGACTGGTTGCCTGGAAAGCATGATCGGTGCATTCGACTTTTCATACGCGGGCTCGCGTACGTGATACCCAGGCCGCACAAAGGTGTCATGTCCACGCTGGTCAGAGTGAAAACGCGCATCATAGTCAGTCCGCCGAGCACCGGCCTCGCGGGAGATAGGTCGTGTTCCAGAGCTCGAGGTGCGAGACGGTTGGATCGAACGTCTGATAAGGTATTCGCCCTGAGAATCACAGAAGTCAACAAGCTCATATACCTTGGGGTACTGCTGAGGAGCATGCCTATCCTGGAGTTGCGGCTCGTTGTCATAAACATGGTAGTAGTCAGGGCGAATTAATGGCGTATCTGTGAGTGCCGAGACCGTCTCAGGACCACATTTCGGGTCGAAAGGGCCCGAAGATGGCTCACGTTGTGAGTGATGTTCCGGTGCAGGACTCGTATCATAACGAGCATCATGGTCTGAGCTGCTGATGACTCTGCCTCGCTGCTGCTCCAGTTGGGACTCCAAGCCAGCCATCAGATCGTCACCCTCGGACTGCTCACTAGCACTAGCATCCGAGTGGCGAGACCCAAGATGCTCATAATCCACATGCGCCAGCGATTGGTGATCATTCACCACCAGAGTTGCTACGTTCCTCGATTTTAACCCACACTCCCTACTATCTCCTGCTCTTGATGAACCCGACTTGCTGGGCGACAACGCAAGTCGCGCTGTCTCCAGTCGATCGGCGGCCCACATTGCTCGTATCTCCTCCGCCCTCCTACGCTCCTCCTCCTCCTCCTCCGCAAGCAAGTCCTCCTCACTGGCCGGCGTGGGTTTTGGGCTTTGATTTGCAGACCTTGAAGCCCGCTTGCGGTTCTTGGTGAGTTGTACTGGCGTCTCTCGACGATATTTAATCGGCCCTTTCTTGATACGTTTTTTTGGACCTTTGGAAGGATTGTGACCATTTGGTGTAGTCTGATCGGAATATGCTAGTCGTGATTGTGCAGACCTGAACGCAAGCTGAGGCCGAACAGGTTTGAAATAGCAGTCATCAGCCTGCACATGGTTCGGGACCCCGCCGACATGGGGATATTGTGGCTGGTGTTTCTCCTGGTCAATTGCCAGGTTAGGCTTATTGGCAAGCCCATGCAACGCAGAGGTGAATGAGCCCGGAGGATGGCTCCAGGTTTGCGAGACAGGGGAATCTGTAGGAGTATGGCACTGGTCAACCCAGCTGTTTGGCAGGTCTCGCAGAGTCGCTGGCGTGTCGTCGCCCGAATATTGTGCTGGTACAAAAGCAACCGAGATCAGAGAGAGTTTCTGATTATCGATATTGGCCATGTTGCGCAGGTTATTCAATACCGACAAGTCAGTGATGTATACCATATCAATGCTCCAATCAGGGATAGGGGCATAAGTTATTTGTTGCAGTTCGATATGTTGACGCTGAAAATGGCTAACCAGCTGGGGTAGCGAGAAGCGGTTTGTTCCATGCCCTTTCGGCTGAACGTTGGCCGGATCGTGGCGACAGAGCCGACAATCAAGGCCGTTCACATTACGCACCGGGCGCATTTCTTTTCGGTTCGACAATCCGTCGATGAACATAGCAAGCGTGGGAGTCTCCGAAAAGAACTGCCGAAACCTGTTGACAACGTGATGAATAACTACGAAAGCTTTGATGTCACCTGGCAATATTTTCAAGCTTGCAATGACCGTCCACAATTCTCGCGAGTTCCGGACGATGTATTCAAGTTGGATACGGTACTTCTCAGCGGAATTGGCCATGTGAGTTTGAAGAGCAAGCTGAGAAGTGTGATAGTATGCGCTATGGCCGTATCCAGAGTTGGCATCTCCTCCTGGGGGATAAAGCAGACCCGGCATGTTGCCAAGACGGGCTGAAGATGTTGTAAAGCTCGCATCAGCTAGAGGGTATGGAGTGTACACGGGCGGCGCAGGCTGAAGATGATTGTAATGCGAAATACCAGAAGACACATTGGGTTCGTGACATGGGCGCGTCGACGCCAGCCCATACCGCTGTTCCCCATCAACAGGTAGGATGCCCCAGGACACGCTTTGTGAAGATGAGTTAGCCGTGGGCGTGTGATAGCTGCTGGACCAAGAATACGGGGCAGATATAGTGGTCTGAGGGGGACTATCAGTATGATACAAGCCATACTGAGGTGCTCGGATGGCTTCCATGCTTCCTGGATCTGGGTGAAAAGGGGGGGGCTCGGGCCATTCCGAACGCCAATGCACGACAACCGAGCCACGACTGAGGTCATTAGTATGCTTGGCAGCATAGTGTTGCACTGTGAGATCGGGAGTGTCAGCGGACACTCTAATCGGGTGAAATAGCGCATTGGAAGCCTATTACGAGTAGTCGGGGAGAAGGGCTGTAGGTGGATCGCAGAACCGCAACCGAACAATGGTCTCTTACTCAAGTCAAGACGTGACAAGATAATAATCGACTGCAAAATTGTGACATACCGACACCTTCAAAGCCGTACGCTTTATGATTTGCCTCGCATCCATTACAAAAAAAGAGTTCTTTTCGCTTTCCCTCGGTGACGGGCTTGATCTTGACATCAAAAAGCCATTTCACTACAACTTGAAGTCAGCTGTTCCTGTCCATTGATAAATGAAAAGCGCGGCGCTTAGGTCTTAGGAAGTACTCCTGGTTGGACAGTTTCCATGATGCGTGCCTATGTGTCTGGGTATGTGTGTGTGTAGGTGTGTGTCCTGCAGAAGATGTTCTATGGTCTGTCTTAAATCGAGGAGGGCTTGTTCATTACTAGTAAAGGGGTAAATAGGAGCTGATGAATTTCCATATTCACATACTGTTCTCAAGCGTGAGCTTCTGCGTGAAAGGGCCCTCAGAGGGATCTTTTATTGGCCTAATCATTCTCAGGAGTTAGTGAAGGGTCCAAGATATCTGAACATCATTATGGAATCAGTCTTCGGATTGGCCTACGACGTGCCAAAAGGCCTAGTAGTAGCAAAATGAGACACAGAATGCTGTCAGATAGGAGATAGGCAAAATAATACATACTCTTGCCCAGCGTCACGCAATGCTTTGGCCCTTTTAGAGACTTCGGCATAGAATCTGACACGCACGCCAAGGAGAACCTCGACAGCAAAACAGGGACCGTCGTCTTTACTCACTCTCTGTCCATCGGCCCACGCATCCCGGATGATTTCATCAGCGTACATGGAGATCTGGGCACGGAGTGGGGCCTGCACATCATCCCAATCTTTGTCCACGACCGGTTTGGCCTCTGGACTAGGCCCCTGGGTGAGGTAGCGCTTATTGGTCGTTTCTTGTTGCTCTCGCTGTTCAGCCTCGGCCCTCTGAGAAAGTAGGCGAGGCTTCAGCAACTCCCATGCATCATCGTCTGCCCAAGTCTTCAGTGTTAGCAAATAAGACCTCTTTCCACTTGGACGTTTCTTTAGCGAACCTAGCAGATGCTCCAGGCTCATAGAAGGAGTCAACCTGTCCGAACTAGACTGGAGTTTCATACCTAGCGGAGAAGTGATCTGAATAGCCGCCTGAAAAGAGGGAATCCGTGCTAATACCGCCACGGACAGAGGCGGCTCTAGTTGCATAGCCCTTCGTGCTATTTCTGCGCGCCGGGCGGCCTTGAGTTCTTCGACCTCTCGGCGAGTCCTGGTGCGAGATAAACTGAACTGGGTGTTTTCTTTTGAATTTTTAAGCGTTCCTTCTTGGGATTTGTTTTCTAACAATCAAAGTGAGCACAATAGTATTGGCTGATGCAGAGGAAGATAACCCACGGGAGAGGATGGTAGGTGTTGAGATGCTTTGGAAATCTGGAGATCGTATCAGATCCGAGCCCGAAACCTTCAGCAGAGACTGCGGAATTGCAGAAGTGCCAGATTTAACCCCTGTATTGGGTGATGCTCCTTGCGACGAGACGGTACGCATACGTGTGATACCACCCTGTAAATCCCATTTCTCCCATCGCAATGTATCAGCGCGTTGTGCTTTCCCTCTTTCATCCAGACCTTTGAGCCATTCTTCCAGGGTGGCGCCGCCCATAGACCTGACAGAGCAGAGCTCTTCCTTGAGTGTCTCCACATCGCCCAAGGAGAATCTCTTGGTAATGCTCAAGCCTGATGGTAATTGCGCCTGCTGAAGAGCAGATTGGTTGATGACATGTAGGTCATCACTGACGAGCACAAACGGAAGAGCGGGAATAAGAAAAGAAGGTACCGATGACGAGAACAACAGATCAATCTCCTTTATAGCTGTTAGTCAGTAGCCAATCCAATTATATAGGCGTCAGTAGGCAGTACCTTAGTGGTTCTCTTAATGAGACAGTTACCGCAAGTTCTGACCCCAAATACCCAAATGGTTCGGGCGTCATTCGCCCCTGGGCCTTGGTGCAATGGCCTACTATCAGGCGAACAGTCTGGTTTTATCTCATCACAGAAGTGACAGCGCCTTGAGCAGATAAGTCGCCACATGTCAAGCTCAGTCTTGCCCCGGAGAGGTGAAGGTGTTTTGTGCCAGAAACGTCTTCGTGCGAGCTGCCATATTGTATCAGGTCTGAGGACAGAAATAGAAGCGTCCCAAAGCGGACGCGCGTGAATGGATAAGAAACGCGACGAAGGGTCAAGGTACACGTTGAATATCTTGTTGACAGACAACAATTTCCCCAGAGTCTTGGGAGGGGTAAACGTAAAGATTCTATGCCATATTTCGGTAGGCAGCAGGGACTTGTCCGAAGGACGTAAGCATTGGGACGGCATAAGCTCAGGACCATCATCATAGAACTTTCCTTTCTTGCGTGCAAGTGATTCGTCGTCCGATAGACCTCCCGTGTCCGTGGACTTTCGCTTCCTGCGTTCCTTTTCGCTATTGGGCTTATTAGTCACGGTAGATGCCAACAAACACGCGGATACACCACAGGGTATGATATCGCCGATTGCCGGGCCGGGCTGTCGAAGCTCTTCTGAATTATCCGAGCCGAACATGGCAATTACCGATGATTCATCACTAACAGCTTTACTGTTGGAGGGGACATCGTCAATCGCCAAAGCAGGCGGGATTTGAAACCCGAGGTCTCGTAGTGCCTGGAGGCTGGACGGGGACTGGGCCGCCACGTCACCCTGAGGAGAGATGGCAGCTCCGTCTCTCGTAGCCATGGGTATGGCGGTTTGGGCGGTGCACCCAGGCGGAATTATCTCAGGACAGAGTTGACAGGGCTTGGGATAGCCCCGAGGGCAGACGACGGTCTACTGTCTCGAAGAGAACAAGTGAGGGTTTTGTACACTTGTCAGAGGATACAAGAGAAACTTAACCCCTGGCAGAGATTGATGCAGCAACGAGAAAGTCTCACGGCTCGTCACACTTTCGCCTGAAAATGTGACCTCTTGAGGAGATGAGATGGACAATACATGGGAATTAGGACAACATTGAAGTTGGGCGTAACCTAGTGGCCCCACGAGAGACAATTAACGAGACGGCCCAGCTTGCACCAGGTGGACGATGAAGTCCTCGAGTGGGAAGCGCTCAGGAGGTACGAAGCTGGATACCGTGGATACGGTATGGGCGTGGGAAGAAGCTGATAAACTCAAGGAAAGCGATGTCCGAAGGAGGTGGGAAACAATATAGTCCGAAGGAGGTGGGAAACAATATATAGTAATTGAAAAAGACAGACTTGGAATGGTAACACTGTCTAAATGGTGCATGTAGAGTTTGACCCACTCTATACCTAGGTACCTAGCTATGTATCCACTACATACCTAGGTACATATGCACCTGGGCATGTACATAGAGATACGCTACATACACAGGTACCTGTGTGCATACGCATGTATCAGGTATGATGACATCTGAGCATGTGTGTACCTACTTAACCTAGGTAGGTACATATGTTCCTCTATAACGAGGCAATTAGCCCTCTAGCTGCCCCTCCCCCACAATGTAGGGACCTAGGTCCTTAAAATTGCGCCCAACGGGTCTGGGTGGTTGGTGGTTGTGCTTCAATAAACAATTCCACGGCTCAACAACTTTGCTCGAATATTATCTACAAGTAGGGATATTGTCACCATTGCCGCACCGTCTCGTCCCAACAGCCTTTTTATCTCTACCTTCTGCGCCTACCAGCACAATATGGCAGCCCCTGGGAAGGTCTTCTCCCTCGAAGGCAAGGGCCTGAAGTTTGACACCGCCCAGGACTTGGATGCACACATCGCACCCTTGCGGAACATGGACGATGTTGAGGAAGTGCGAATGTTAGGGAACACCTTGGGTGTTGAGGCTTGCAAGCTGCTCGGCCAAGTTTTAGCCACCAAGAAACATCTCAAAGTAAGCTTTTCCTGCTCCTGCTCCTGCTCCCGCTCATCCTCAGTACGCAACACTCGTTGACCCCCTTTTCACCGCTGACCAGGTCGCCAATCTCGCTGATATATTCACTGGACGCCTCCTCAACGAGATCCCCGACGCCCTATCGTCTCTCCTGAACGCCATCCTCAATCTGCCCAATCTCTGCACCATCAACTTGAACGACAACGCGTTTGGCTTGAACACGCAAGCGCCCTTGATCGACTTTCTGTCGAGCCACATCCCCCTCCAACATCTCTACCTGAACAACAACGGACTAGGGCCCCATGCCGGAATCAACATCGCCAACGCACTCTCGCAGCTCCATGGCAAAAAGGAGGAAGCCCGGAAGGCTGGGCAGAATGTTCCCCATCTCGAGACGGTAATATGTGGTCGAAACCGATTAGAGAACGGGAGTATGCTTGCCTGGGCCGAAACATTCCGACTCCATAACAAAGTTAGGGAAGTCAAAATGGTGCAAAATGGCATTCGACAAGAGGGCATCGCACAACTGCTTAGCACGGGCCTAAATAACACATCCCAAATCAAGGTCCTCGACCTGCAGGACAACACCTTCACCATCAAAGGCGCACGAGCCCTCGCCAGCGTTGTGCCCGTTTGGTCAGATATCCAAGAACTCGGCATTGGCGACTCGCTGCTTGGAGCCAAGGGCGGTGTTCTTCTCGCCGAAGCTCTCGCGAGGGGCCAAAACAAGAGGCTGGCGATTCTTCGATTACAATACAATGACATCACGTCAGCTGGCGTGAAGGCTCTCGCTGCAGCCGCAAAAGACGCTCTCCCCGCCCTCAGGAGAATTGAGTTGAACGGAAATAAGTTTGAGGAGGGCGACGAGTCGATACTAGTCCTGCAAGACCTCCTCGAGGCGCGCAAGGGGAAATCCGGTGGTGACTTGGTGGACGAAGATGCCTGGGGATTAGACAGCCTGAGTGACCTGGAGGAGCTGGACTCCGATGAGGAGGAAGAGGATGAGGAGGACGACAACGAGGTGTCACCAAAAGAGAGAGCCGATAAGCTTATCAAGGAAGCTGAAGAGGCACAGGAGGCGCCAACGGTACAGCTTAAGGACCACGATGTCGATGAGCTGGCAAGGAAGATCGAGAAAATCGGGATTTAATTGTGGACGAATCCGAAGGCAGAACTGTCTAGTGAGACACTCGTCCATAGTCTTGAGCATCCAAGTAGCCACAGACTATACAACGAACAAGAAAGATAGGCGTGCAATCAAGCAATGGCTGGGCAAGACAATGTGATCCATGGATACCACTTGACAGGAAGAGAAGTGCTAGTCCGTATGCTCAATGTATGAAGGAGTAGTAATGGTTTACGCTTTATGTACAATATGGCGGCCTCATGAGCTACGGGCCCAGAACGAGGCTCTCCAGCGCCTGCACCTGCATGTTGTAACACGTAGCAATGAAAATCAAAGCCACAAAAAGCATTCCACACAAGTGGCCCATCTACTGGCCTTGTTGTTACACCGCGGTCTTGACACAAGACCACGCAAAACGTCTGCTCTCATAGGACTTCCCCGATGATCTTGGCCGCCTCCCTATATGTTTGGAGCAGCTTCTCGCATTTTTCGCGCTCCTTCTTGACGCCATCGTCTTCATAGAGAAGTTCCTCAAACAGGGTTTCCTTGTAAAGGTCGCTAACCAGTCTATTTTGTACCACGTCCTTGCAATGGTTCACGAGCAGGTGCATCACGGCTTTCGGTACTTGGTCTGCGATCGACTCGCGGACGATATTGAAGTACGACGATATCAGTGCACGAATGAGCTCTGTCTCCATCGCCTCGCGATCTGTCAAGGCAGGCTCCACATTTTCCCCCTGAACAAGTCAATAATCAACGGCTCCTGGAGTGGCGGGAAGACTCACGAATTGCGAATTCAAGCTGAAGCTAGCAGTCTTGGGACTTTCTTCTTCTCTCATCAACGAGGACGGTAGTGCGGGCCTATGCGTTAACTTGTCTTCGCTCCTCCGAATGCTTTGGCTGAAAGTAGGTTCAATGCCTTGGCTAACATGACGAGGTAGGGAAGATGGAGCCCCCGCCCCTCCTGGCTGCGACATGCCATCCTTGCCAAAGAAGTAAGTCAAGAAGGAGTCACGGGCGTTCCCTATGGACTGGGGATTGAACCGGCCAGGGGAGCTGGATCTCGCGCCATTCACCGCTGCAGCCAGACTGCCAGTTCCATTTTCACGAACGGCCGGTGACATGCTGCGAGAACCTTTGCCGGCATGCTTCCGGGGATGCGGGACATCACCCTTGTCAGCCGCGCCTTCGTCATCGTCCTCCCCTATCTCCGTACCATTCGCACCAAGCTCCTTCAGACGCTTCCTCTCCCGTCTTTCCCTCTCCTCCTGGATTAGTCTTTTCCTCTCGCGCTCCTGTTTGTTGCTGACCACATGACTCATTGCAGCTGCCGCTCCCAAGAAATTGGGGTGATTGGTATTGATGTACGCACGCTGGATGGCGATCAATGACTCGACATAGGATGACGCTGGGCCAAGCCGTTCTCTCAGAAGGTCCGAGACTACTTCGATGAGTTTTGCTTGTAGCCTGGGAAATCGCGAGAGCTCCGTGGAGCCGCAAGTGTGACATATCTTGATGAGCTCCTCGTAGACCAGCTCGACGCACCGTTGGCTTGGGATTTCGAGCAGTTTAATCTGGGGCTTCACAAGCAGGTCAAAGGCCATCTCCGGCACGAAAAGACTGGGGCGGGGCCCCGTAGAGTTCCGGATGGCAGTTCTTATATCCAGTGCGGAAAGGTTGGAAGTCGGATCGATAGATTCCAAAGCGCTTCCGAAAACAGAGTTGAAGATGTAGTAGATGCGCGCGCCGCCTGACAGCTCTTTGGTGGATATTTCCGTGGAGGTACCGTCGATGGAGGATGTGAAGGAGGTAGCGAACCGAGTCATGAGCTGTAGAATCATGGAACCCCGATGCTCCTTCCCGCTGAAATGCATATCTCCATAGCTTGCGAGCTCTTGCTGGGTCTGACCCATTAAGGTATTGAGGCGGGCCTTGATATCAGGTAAGCGTTCCCGGATATGACCCATGAGTGTGTGGTTGAGTGTTTTGGCTAGGTATTGTGTTCCACAGCGCGTGGCTATGTTCCTATAGGCAGGATGGTGTCGAAAGAATTCCGTCTCTGCCTTGAGCGCCTCTTCCATCGGACGGTTTCCTTGGATGTCTTGTTGAGATCGATTCACGACCCCTATAAAACCCAGCTTTAAAGGGTAGACTCGACCAGAGAGGATGTCCATTGCATTGGTGCCATGGTCCATCAGATCGACCTTGGTGAGAACACCAATCGTCCTTCGGCCTAAAGGGTCAACATGCCTGGCAAGTTTCAGGGCTTCTGAGTTGACAATATCTACGTTTGCGGGGGAGACGGCGAGGATGATGCTATTCGGTTTGGCAATGTACTCGGAGATCAGAGTCCGCGTCTGTTTCTCGATATCGGCAGGCTGGTCGCCGATAGGCACCTGTCACCTTGTGTCAGTGGCAGTCCCCTGATCGAGCGAGACGGAGTTAGGCCAGATACCTTGGTCAGACCTGGTAGATCAACCAGAGTCAGGTTGAGCACGTGCGGGGAGTATATCTTCAGGTTGATGGGCTGCCTATTGATTCCCTTATTGTTTCCAGCGACCCGTGAGGTTTCGCTCTCGATTTCACGTTTGACATCACCGAAGTCTATGAACTTTCGGCCGGGGATATGATGAAACTCCGCCCACTCTGACCGACGCGCCTGTGTGGGATTCCTGTAAGCAGCGTGCAAGTCCGGCTCGGCAGGGTCTTCTTCGACATTGATCAGCTGCAGAATCAAGGGCCTGCGGGTGACGATACCGCTTCCTCGCGGCAGGAAATCTCGTCCAACTATATTCTCGAGTACCGACGACTTGCCCGCGGACTGAGAGCCGACAACAACCTATGCGATAGATAGCAGATCAATATCCAGACGATACCACGTGAGTTACACCGCTCTAGGGGATTCACCAGTGATTGAGTGAATTGTGACGTACAATTTGGGGCAGGTCGAGAGAGTCGGTTCCAATGGTGTTGAACACCAGGTCTTGCAGCTGATTCACGATGCGCAACAGATCATCTCCGAGAGCTGCCATGATGAGGACTTTGGCGACGGTGTGCTCGCTGATTAGGTATCGTCGAGACTACCCGATCGGCAGATAAGTCGAATTGACAGCAACGGATGACGGTTCGATGTTCGCATATGTGGTGAATCTGGGAGGTGGATATCGTCTCGAAAGCTCCCGGCGTTGCACCTAGCCCAGGATGGAGATGAAAGCACGAACCAGCGAGTAAACGAAGGCGAAGATGAAGATGAATGCGTGCGGACTGTTGGGCCGGGCCGTCAGGAGGACAGTCAGGAAGGACGACGCTTCGATAGGCGAAGAGGATCTGACTGCAGACAAATAGACGAGGGACTGGGAATGTATGTAGAAACAGGGTAAAAAATTACTGCCGTGCTAAAAGTTTCCAACTCATCCATGCGGCAACAATAATAACGATTAAGTAATAATAAGGCTGTACTCCATATAACAGGCATCTGGCAGTGGCATGTGGTACCTTGGGTAAGTCAATACCAGCCCCACATGGGCATGTCTTTCAACCTTAAAACATTAATAAAATAGATATATAAAATTATAAAAACCATTAAATATTGTGAATATAAAGGCGTTTATTATATATTTAAGTATATATATATATATATTATAAATATAAACTCTTTTATTTTTATGCTTAGCTAGGTATTATTTTATTTATGCATATAGAGCCCCTTCACCTTAACCCCTAGGATTCGCGGACATGAAGAAGAATCTGACGCAGTCTGCGTAACGCTTTGAGCTCCGAAGTTTGGACTGGTCTTGATCCATCGAGGGCCTCGAGTTCCTGCCGCGCCTTTCCTGCCAAAGGGCTCAGGTCTCCCCAGACCTCATCTGTGTAGGACGAGAGGACATCCTGCCACTGACCAAACCATATCTGACTGGCCTCCTTCTCGTCGGCCACTCCTAGGTGCCTGATTATATCTGCAGTCTCTGTACTTCCGTTTCCTCCCAGCAGAAAATCCGGAACGAAGTTCAATGTCTGGGCCCAATGCGATAACGCCGGCTCATCGCTCGTCGTTGCTCGCTTCTCCAACAGAACATGCCGTAGGGTCGAGCGCGCGGCAAATGAGGGTGGCAAGATATCTCTGTCTCCCACTGCTACCTTATCGTACCCGGATTCAAGAAGACGGACAGCTTCTGCCCCATCGTCGCACGGGTGTCCCATACCCTCAATACTGGGCGTTGTGGGACTTGGTATGTATCCAGACGTGCACACCTTGCCATATGTTGTGTGCTTCAGGACGTCCGTACCATCCAAAAAGGCTAGATACTCGGATTCCTCCGGCGCAGTCTGGTTAGACGACTGGACTGACTTGAAAGTCGTATCCTCGTGGGCACTACCGCTCGATTGGCTCCCAGGCAAAAGAGACGCCTCGCTTGCGTTCATTCCAGCGCTCTGGCGCGTACGGGAGGAACCGGCCTTAGATAAAGGCATGATCTCGCTCATCAATCCAGCATTGGCGGGCTTAGATATGAAGTCTATCGCTAATCCATGAGTGGATTTAGCTAATTGTGAGGCAACACTATTAGAAGACATGTTTTGGTGCTATTAATGTTGAATTGCAGGGTCAATTTTGTGTGTATTCTTATTAATGCTTAATCTAAGGTTATAACGGTGTGGCTATATATATATATAAAATTCTCCTAAAATTAGGGTGCCTAAAATGGCTTATACGATTAACTATTTAATATATCCTTTAAATAATAGCTAAATAATAACTATCGTTTAATATTTTAGGTCGCATTTTTAAGATTTATTTAATAATTAATTAATAATTTTTATTATAATTCTAAATATTTTATATATTAATATAAATTATTAAAAACCTTTAAAAATTTCTTTTTAAACGTTTAAATTATTAAATTTAATATATAAATATTATAAAAAAAAGTGTGATTAAATATTATAAAATAAATATTTTTTAATTTAATATTTAAATATTAAAATTTATTATAACCTTTTAATATTAAAAATTATTATAAACCTTAAAAATTATCGTAAATTTCTTATATATATTTGTTATATTTTTATAGCTAATAAAAAAATAGTATAAATTATAAAGGTTTTAATATATTTTATATAATTTTAAAAAATAAAGATTTTTATTATCGTTTTAATTAATTATAAATACGTAGCTAATTTAAAATAAAAGTTATTTATAATAAAGCGCGCTTTTAATCGTAATAATATAATAAAATTATAAAACGTAAAATTAAAGTTTTAAAGGTTCGAATCGTTTTAAAAAGATAAAAAACATTTAATAAACGCTTAAATAGCTAAAAATTAAATAGCTAAAAAATTATAAGCTTATAATAAATTATAATTATAATAAATATAATAATTATAATAAACCTTTTTTTTAAATAATATTTTTTTTTATAAATATTATAATTTATATAATTTTATTATTAATTTTTTAAATTCTTTGCTTTTAAACCTTTTATTTTTAGGCTTTTTATTTTTAAATAATTTTATAAATTAATCCGCTTTAAAATATAATCGATAAAAAAATATAAAAACGTTATAAAAAAGCTTTAGCTATTATTATTTATTTAAAACTTTAATTATTTAATAAAACGTATTTTTTAAATTATATTATTATAATATATAAAAGTTATAATAAATTAAAGTTACGTTTTAAACTTTTTTATTATTTAATTTATTATAATCAAATTTGTCGATAATTTATCGTTTTATTTATTATAATCATTTTTTTATTATTTATTTTTTATTTTATTATTTATTTTTTAATTATCGATATTTTTATTAATTACCTTTAATAAATTCCTTTTTTAAATTAACGTTTCGATATTTTAAAAACTTATTTGCTTTTTTTAGCTAAAAATCTTTTTTTAAAGTGTTTTTATAAGCTTATTTATTAATATTTTTGCGTTTAATATATATATTATTTTTATTTATTTAAATTACGTTGCTTTTTTAAGTTAATAATTATAAATATTAATATATTTTAACTTTATTTTTAAAATAAATAGTGTAACGTTTATTAATTATAATATTTACTCGTTATTATATTATATTTAAAAAAATTTAAAATTTAATTTTATATTTAATTCGTTAAAAAATTTTAATATAAATATTCTTTTTTTTTTAACGTAATAATTATATTTTATTTATTAGCTCGCTAATTTATTAGTTTTTTAAATAGCTTTATAATATATATTTATAAGCTTTTTTTTATTTAAAAACTTATTTATAAATAAAATATCGTTTTAAATTTTATATTTATTATTATTTTTTAGCTTTAATATATAATAACGCGTATTTTAAAAATAATTAATAACTTTATTAATTATTATTATATATTTTTCACTTAAATTAAGGTTAAATTTAACTAATTTTAAAACTATAAAAATAACGTTAAAATATATAATTATTATAATATATAAAATAGCTCCCGTTTTTTATTAATATTTTTTTATAACGTTTAAATAAGCTTATTTATCGTTTAAAAACAACTTTTTTTTATTTATAAACGTTATTAAATACGTTAAAAATAAAATGTTTTAAATAATTTTTAACGTTATTTATATAATTTAATTAAAAAAGCTAAATTAAGCGTTTAATATAATTTTTAATAATTTAAATATTAAAAAACTATTATAATTTATATTTATTTTTAATATTATAAACCTTTTTAAATGCGTTTATAATCTATTAAACCTTTTTTTTTCGATTTTTAATATGTTATTATAATATTATTAATATAAAAAAAATTAAAATGCTATCTTTTATAAAATAATAAAACTCGTAAAAAATTATTTCGAATTTAAGCTTTTTTAGCATTTTTATAAAATTTTTTTATTATAAAAAAAAAGATTTTTATAAATTATATAATCTTTTATATAATAAAAAAATCGTATTTTTTTTAATATTTTTAAAATATTTTTATATAAATTTTATAAAATAATTTAATATATATAAATGCGTTAATAGCATTATATTATATTACTTTTAAATTAAATCGAGCTATTATTATTATTAAAGCTTTAAAAAATCTTTTTATTAGCGTTAAAATATATATATCTTCGTATATTAACTTATTTTATTAATTTTTTTATATTATAAAATAAGCTTTATATTTTTTAAATCTTTTATATTTATTAAATTTATATATATATATATTTATATATAATTAAAAAATTAGTATTTTTATTTTTTTAATTAATAAACTTTATTTTATAAAAACATTTTTTTATAACTTTAAAAATGGGTTTTTTTAATTTAATAAAACTATTTTTTTATTAAATAATTAATAATATTATTATATTTTTTTTTAAAAAAAGGTTTTTTTATATATTTTTTTATTTAATAACCTTATTTATTAAAATTTCTATTTATTAATTAATTAATTTTTAAACGTGATTATATTTATAGTAATTTTTTTACGTTAAATATAACTTTTTAATAATTAGCTTCTTTTTATATATATTTTAAAAAGTAATTATTTTTTTAATTATATAAAATTTAATTAAGCTTTTTTAAGCTTTTAGTAGCTTTTTTTTAAAAAAAAATATTATTTTTACCTTATTAAATTTATAATATATTATTACTTAATTTTTTAAATGATTTAAATAAAAAAAGCGTATTATTTTTTATTAATTATAAAATTTTAATTATTTTAAAGTTTTTTTATATTTTAACGTTAATAAATAAATGTTTTTTAATAAGCTTTTTTATTTTTTTATTTATAATTTTTAATAAATTATTTAATAAGGCTTTTATATCTTTTATAAAAAATACGGTTTTATTAAAAATTACGTTTTTTATTTATTTTATCTTATTTATTTTAAGGTTTTAAATTAAATAAATATTCGATAAATTATAATTAATAAAATAGTTTATTTAAGCTTTTAATTATAACTTTTTTAATTTATATAAATTTTTTAAGGTTTTATTAATTATAATATAAACTTTATAATTATATATTTTAAAATATAATAAATTTAGCTTTTTTTTATATTTAATATATTATTTTACTTTATAATTAACTTAAAAAAAACTTTATATAAGGTTTTTTAATTTTAGTTTTATTATAATAATTTATTAGATAAATATATTATTATTATTTAAATAATTAATTATAAAAAAACTAATAATTTAATGCTTATTTTTATAACTTTAGCTTTTATTTTAATAATATTTTTTAAACGTTTTATAATATTATTTTATTATTATATATATATTATAAAAAGCTTAAATTTTAAAAATAAATTATTTTTAAGCTAACTTTTTAATTATTTATTAATATATATTTTATTATTTATTTTTAAAATAATTATTTTTACGTTATATTAAATTTTTAGCATTTTTAATATGCGTTTTAAATTAGCTTTTAAATAATAAATCTTTTTATTTATAAAATAAATAAATTAAACGTAATTAAAATAATAATCTATAAAAAATATAATATATTTAAAACTTTTAACGTTTTTTTTATAGTTAAAAAAATCGATTATAATTTTTTTTTAGCTTTTATTATAATAATTTTTATTTTTTTATTTTTTTAACGTAAAAGCTTCTTTATAATATAAACTTTATATTTATATATTTATAAATTAAATTATCTTAAATAAAACCCTTTTATTTTAATATTTTTTATTTTATTTTAAAGTTTTATTATATATTTTAGCTTTATATATTTTATTTTTTAATATTATATATTTATAATCGTTTTATTAAGCTGCTTTTTTATTTATATATTATATTTTTTTTAATAATTATAAAAGCCATTTATAATAATATCGTAATATAATTTCTTAAATAATTTTTAAATATAAATTAGTTTAATTTTTTTTTATAAAAATTTTATTTTTCTGATTTATTAGCTTATTATTTAATATTTTATTATTTTAATAATAAGTTTAAATTCGTAATAATTTTTAAAAAAATAAGTTTATAATAAAATTAAAATATTATATTATATTATATAAACGTAAAATATAAGTTTTATTAAAGGATTTTATTTATATTTTTATATTTTTTTATATAAAAACTAGTATTTATATATTATTAATATATTTTTTTAAACGGGCCTTTTAAATATTAAAAAACTATTTAATTAAGTTAAAAATATATAAAATAGCTTTTAAATTTAAAAAAGCCGAATATTTTAAAGGGTAATTTATAAATATTATATTTTTAAACCCTTTTCTCGCTTTAAATATTAATAATAAATATCGCTTTTTTTTTATTAATTTAAGGGTTTTATATAAATAATCTTTTTTTTTACCCCTTTTTATATTTTTAATCTTTTTTTTTTAATATATTATTTTTTTTAATTTTATAATTAGCTATCTTTTTTTATAATTTTTAACGATTTAACTTTTAAAAGCCTTTTTTAAAAATACTAACTAATAATTTAATAGCTTATAAATCTTTTTTATATAAATTTTATATAATAATCCTTTTAAATCTTTATTATTATTAATAAATGTTTTATTTTTTTTTAAATAATTACGCTTTTTTTATAATAATTTTAATTTTTATATACAATTTTTTTCTTAATTATCTCTTTATTTATAATTTTAATTTTTATTATTATATTATTTTTTAAGCTTTTTTTTTATTTTTCTTTTAAATATCTTTTTTTTATTTTTATTTTATTTATTAATATTAATATTTTTATTTTAAAAAGCTATAAAATTAGCTTTAATATTTTATATGATTTTTATTTAATAACTTATTTTAAATTCGCTAAAAAATTTAATAATAACTTTAATATAATAAAGGTTATTTTAATAAATATAAAAATCGTTAAATATTTTATAAATCATTTTTTAGCTATTTAATTAATTTAAAAAATCGTAAAATAATTTTTTTATTTAATAATTAATATAAGCTATCTTAAAAATATTATATTTTTAAGTTTAAAAAATAGCTATTTTTTATTTTAATAATTAATCTTTTAATTTTTTTTTAAAAAAGTTCTTATTAAATTTTTAAATATTATTTTATATTTATTTAAAGCTTTTAATTTTGCCTTTTTTTTATAAATATCTTTAAATATTTTTAAATAATTATATTAATTAAATAAAATAAAATATAACTTTATTTTATTATTATTTTTTATAAAAATAACGTTTTTTTATATTTAATCCTTAATTTCTTATAAAATTATTATAATTTATTAATATTTTTATCTTTTATCTTTTTAAATAATAATATCGATTTTAAAATCTTCCTTTTTTTCTTTCGATAAATAAATTACGCTTATAGCTTTCGATTTTAAAATAAAAGCTAATTTAATAATTATTTAAATATTTAAAATAAGGGTTTAATTTTTTTTTTAATTTATTCGTTATAAAAGCGTTTTTTAGTTATTAATTTTTATATCGTTTAATTTATAATTCTTTATTAATTTTATAATTCTTTATATTTAAACGTTTTTATATAATTAAGATTTTATCTCTAATTTTTTATAAAATTATTTTTAATCTTTAAAAATAATATAAATAAATTTACTATTTTTATTAATAAATATATTTAAATTTATTTAACCTAATAATTTAAAATAATAATAATTTAATATATTATTAATTAATAATAATAGCTTTATAAAAACCGATAAAACTTTTAATTATTAAATTATAAGGTTAATTTTATATATATTTTTATTAATATTTAATTTAAAATTATAGCGATATAATTATATATTTATATAAAATTCTTTTAAAATTAAAGTGTTTAAAATAGCTTATACGATTAACTATTTAATAATTAAGGCTTATAAATAATTTAACTTTATTAAAAAGGTTAAAATATTATTAAATTTTTAATAAATAATAATATTAATAAAACTTATATTTTATTATTAACTTTATTTAATTATTAATTTTTATTATAAAAATATTTTTAAAAGCTTAAAATATTTAAGCTTATTTATGTTTTTTATTTTTAAGTGCCTTTTTATATATAAGTAAAAGCCTTATTAATGGTAGATAACCTTAGTTTTTTCTTTGTTTTACCTACCTATATACCTAAGCAGCTAAGTATCTAATATCTTTGCATCTCCAGGGCTATTCTCCGCCTTCCCCTCGTCATCATTCATCCATGCTACAAGTGCCAACACCCGCCCTAGTGCAAGCATACCTGATCTCCACTTCTTCCATTGAGGCTTAAGCTAAGTAGGTACTTACCTTGTTATGCTCCCGACACACCGACAACAATAAACCTTGAGACTTCCATCATCTTTCCATCTCTCTCTCTCTCGCCTAGGTTGGCTCTAAATACGATTTCGTCGACGCATCACACTCTTCCGGCCGTGTCCATTTCCCGGCCCTGACCAACCCGTTGGCACTAATTGAAAGAATTGTTTCTTTGCCAACCTACGCATCTTCCGGCACCCCACGATCACCCAGTATTTCTTTGTACCATCTGCTTGTCCGGCTTTGGTCGCATCCTCAACCCAGCGACGCGTACACTTTGCGAGCTCGACCACATCGACCCTGTCCCTCCGTCCTTCGATACGTTGTAAACGATTTATCCTGCATCTCCCACGCCTGATCCCACACTGTCAAGAAGGGTTGGAGCTTAGCTAGCTTCACCCTCAATACTCGTCACAAATATGGTGGAAGGAGATTCGAACTCCCCCACATGGAAGTTCACGCAGTGAGTATCAAATGTCCCCCTCCTCCTCTCCATATCTACACCATGCCTTCCTCCCATTTGCGGTTGGAATCCCGTTCCTCGCAAAGGCCAGAGTGCTGATAATGTGTCTGATCATAGGTGCTTTGGTGACAAGGGGGATGTAGAAGACATCACAGAAGGTATGGCTACCTCTTGCTACTTGCTACTTTCTATCTGCTACCATATTTGTCTCTCCTGTCTTCACTTCATTATTTATCCATGCAACCCTATCACAGCATCGTCCGAGCACAACACGGCGTGGTTATTCCCTTGCTGACCAACCACCTGCAGCTGACATCATATCGACTGTCGAGTTTGACCATACTGGCAACTACCTAGCAACTGGAGACAAAGGCGGCAGAGTCGTACTCTTTGAAAGAAATGAGACGGTCTGTCCATAATAATGATTGGCTTTCAGAGTAGAATTTGTTCTAATCTGGCGACAGAAAAAAACTTGTGAATACAAGTTCCATACCGAGTTTCAGTCTCACGAACCTGAGTTCGACTATCTCAAGTCCCTCGAAATCGAAGAGAAGATCAACAAGATCAAGTGGTGTCGTCGTCAGAATGCGTCTCATTACCTCTTGTCGACCAACGACAAGACGATCAAGCTGTGGAAGGTCTTTGAGAAGTCTCTCAAGGTGGTAGCCGAGAACAACTTGTCACACGACTTAACCCCAGGGAATGCAGCTGGAGCAGGAGGGGGTGCTCCTAGGCCCTCCCCCCCATCACATTTCAAGAATGCTGGGGAGTTGAAGCTGCCCCGCCTGACACACCATGACACCGTTGTTGCTGCTGTACCTAGGCGCACATATGCCAATGCGCACGCATACCACATCAACAGCATCTCTGTCAACAGCGACGGCGAAACCTTCATAAGCAGCGATGATCTACGTATCAATCTGTGGAATCTCGACATACAGGACCAGAGCTTCAATATTGTCGATATCAAGCCCGCGAATATGGAAGAACTGACTGAAGTGATTACTGCTGCTGAGTTCCACCCAGTCAGTTGCAACTGGTTCATGTATGCCAGTTCTAAGGGTACGATCAAGCTAGCAGACATGCGAGAAAGCGCACTCTGTGATCAACATGCAAAGCGTATGGCTTCCCTTCTCCTCCATCTCCCCTTTCTCCGATGATGCAGTTGAACTAAAGACGAAAAAAACCTGTGCAGTGTTTGAGCAAGAAGAAGATCCCTCCTCACGGTCATTCTTCTCGGAAATCATCTCGTCCATCTCTGACGTGCGCTTTTCACACGACGGCAGATACATCTTGTCTCGAGACTATCTCACAGTGAAAATTTGGGATGTTAACATGGAGCGACAACCGGTCAAGACGATCCCCATTCACGAGCATCTACGGCCCCGTCTTTGTGATACTTATGAAAACGACAGCATTTTCGACAAATTTGAAGTGGTTTTCTCGGGAGACGCCAAGAACGTCATGACTGGCAGCTACAATAACAACTTTATGATCTACCCTTCAGACCCAGAGAAGGAAGTCGAGGTTGTCTTGCAGGCGGACAAGTCAGCCTTCAAGGCGAAAAAGGTTGGTATTCCAACGCCTATCAACTCGTCCACCAGTCCGACAGCAACAAATGGTGGTAAGAAGAGTGGATCTCGAGCTGGGAGCCCAGCGGCTGGTGCGGGCCAAGGCCAGAGGATGCGAAAGGAGACAGATGCGGACCAGATCGATTTTAACAAAAAGATTCTGCACATGAGCTGGCATCCATTTGAGGACAGCATTGCCATTGCTGCGACAAACAATGTGAGCGCCCTTCCCTATGTTGACATTCCTGGTTGAAGGCTGACAGGATTTAGTTGTTTGTTTTCTCGGCTTTGTGAGAACAGGCCTTTGTTGCCTCTGGTAGTTGTGCCATGAGCCCCTTAACACTCTGTAAGCCTCTGGGGCGACCTAGAGTTAGGTTAGCAGCATCAGAATAAAGATGAGCACCCGTACTCTATGAATACCTAGGTAACCATAAACATAAAAGTCTTTTAAAGTTTTAATTTCCATGAGCCTTATGCTATTATAATATTATAATAAATATAATAAACTTTTTTAAATAATATTAAAAATAATTAAAAAGTTTTAAAATATTAAATATTTTAATAAAGGGTTTAAAATGATATAAAGGTAGTTTATTTATTTAAGTAAATAGCTAGGTAACCTTGGCCTTAATAATTTTTAATATAACACGATTTGATGCGCTTAATTGAATGTTAGAAGCCTTAGAGCATACCATGCCCCCCAAATATGCCCTGGCCTGCGTGTATTTACCAACCTTGTTCTCAATCCCTAATCTACTCTACTCCTTATCACTTGCGTACTGCACCATTATCGCCCCTTTTTCTGTCTGATATTACCTAGTATCCTCCAAAGGCCCTAGAAACTCGATGACGAGCCGATCTGCACCTCGGAGACGCCAGACCCTGCGAGAGTCACACGCTGTGCCTAGAAATGGCAAACCCATTACTCCCAAGGTCATCAACGCCGCCCCTTCGCTCGAGAAGGCCGAGCTGTATGGCATCCACGATCAGCGCCCTGCGCATTCTAAGCTCATGGGGCTCGCCGGTCGCATATTCATCGAAACCATTCCACAATGGCTGGCAGTAGGTGCCATGCTGGGTCTAATATTCGGCGGCTGCTGTTCAAATGTAAGACGACCAGTCCGACCATTGTTCCACGTAACTCTTCTCTGCCAGCCGATCCCGGCCATCTAACTTGTTGCGCTGAGTTGATGTTACAGGTATTCGCCCTCGAAGCAATCATCAAGTAAGTCTCTCTCAACCCTAGCCTGACTCCTAACGCTCAGCTGACCTCTTATCAGGGTAGAGCCGGCAAGCGGTAAGGCACCGACTATGACGAGCCCCTCTCTGAAGTACTCTGCTGAACGGACGGTATCCTTTCGATATAGGGACACTCCTCACCTTTGTTCAATTCCTGTTTGTTGCGGTTACCGGCTATGTTTCCCAGTTTGATTCGTCGCGACCACCGTTTTTTCTAAAACCGAACCGAGTACCTCTTCGCCGGTGGCTCATCAACATTGTGCTGTTTTTCGGCATCAACGTTCTCAACAACCATGCTTTCAGTTACGATATATCGGTGCCTGTGCATATCATCCTCCGGTCTGGTGGCAGCATCACCACCATGGTGGCTGGATCGCTGTATGGGAAACGTTACTCGAGGATACAGGTTTCTGCCGTGCTGTTGCTGACGGTGGGAGTTGTCACCGCGGCGTGGTCAGATGCCCAGTCCAAGGCAAGCGTCTTATGAAGCTCGGTGGTGGCTTGTAGGCTGACTTGTCTGCTATAGGAAACAAAAGCTGATCGGGTGGATGAGGCGCCTCTACCCAAATTCAGCACCGGGCTGGCTGTTCTTTTCGTTGCCCAGATCCTATCTGCTATGATGGGATTATACACAGAGGAGACTTACCGAAAGTATGGGCCGCAGTGGAAGGAAAATCTGTTCTACTCCCATCTGCTGTCGCTGCCCCTATTTCTTCCATTCACACAATCCCTTATCGGACAATTCATGCGCCTGACCAACAGCCAGCCACTTACGCCCCCCCTGCCACATGGACAGAGACGCCTGGGGATTATATCGGATGCGCTTCTACCGAGAATGGAGAAGGTCCGCGTACCCAGTCAAGTAGCGTACCTGGTGCTCAATGTTCTCACGCAATATGCGTGTATCCGGGGAGTGAATCTCCTGGCTGCGGCATCTTCTGCGTTGACCGTAACAATCGTATTGAATATCCGCAAACTAGTTAGCCTGCTCTTGAGTATCTGGCTGTTTGGAAACCAACTAGCGACTGGGACCCTCATCGGAGCTGTGGTGGTATTCTCTGCAGGAGGGCTGTACTCGTTAGATTCCAAGAAGAAACAGAGAGGATCTGATATTGAAGGCAAGAACAGGAATAAAAAAGAGAGCTGAATACACATAATCTATGCTACAACGCTTTCATACTTATGTACCTAGGTATCTATTTTCCTTTATTGCCTTTTGAATATTCCAAAAATTAGTGCATAACCTGCTTTTAGCATCAATGTTTTGTCCCCCTTTTTCTCTCACTCTTTTTCTTCTTTCTTTTTCGTTCTTTTTCTCTTTCTTTTTCGATCTTTTTTTCTACTTCTATCGCCCTCCTTTTCCTGTGTTCTCTCTGTCCTACGACACCCAGCCGACATACACATTCCTGGCAGCTGCCGGATGTGGCTTGAGTGTGGCTTGTTAAAACTTGCCAATATTTTCTGGTGGGTAGCAAGACGTATCTGCAAAGTGGGTACTCCGTAAGTAATAAAAAATTAGGTCCTCAGTACCTCAGTGTATACTTAACCTACTAAGATAAAGTACTTAAGGTAGGCAGGTCGCCATCTGCCCTTCGAAGGTTCGCCCGTCAGTGATCAGCTTCTACTCAAAGCTGCCTGTCCGCAGGCACGTCTTGCGGTCCACCATGTCTTGTGAGTCACTTGCATGTCCCATCGTTTGATCAATCATGTCCGACAATCCTTCAAATTCAGCGACATGACTGACCTCTACAGCGTCTTTACCACCTTCTACTAGTCAGCCGTGTGCTCAGCAGCCTCTCACTTTCGAGTCCGACGATTCTGATGGCCCCGCACATGCCATTGAACATGATTCCGAGTCGGAGGATGAACACCATCAGTCCCTGCCGATGGGCCGATCGAGTGGAGAGGTAGCTGGTGGCCCTCAGGACCGAAACCAGCAACAGGCCGAGTCCTCCTCTGCTATGGAGGATGGCATGTTGCCAAGGGACGTGCCCAGAAAGACTACCTTCTACGACCCCGTGGCAGAGCGACAGATGACGCAGGCTGATGCCAAACTCTTCTATCAGAGGAGCCAGCTTGATCAAATGAAGACAGAGGGTGGAAGTTGGAGCCAATCTCCAGCCACGCCCCAAGGTAGCCCCGTGGCCTCGGCTGGGTTATCAACAACGAGACCTGCCCATGATTCTGTGCTTCCTACCCACGTGTCCCCTGCCTCTCACCCACTGGCAAATATTCCCAAAAGTGCAAGCTCTCTGTCTCTGCCATCAGCTGCTCAGAGCTACAGTTTCCCGCACATTGCAGGGACCCCTGCCCACAAGCCTCACCGTCCCGACATGGTTCCTCGCACGGCAACGCGGCCGTCATTGGGAGGGCATTCTGGTTTGGCGCCCACGAGCCATCCCATTGCAGAGCCCAATACCGAAAGACCAGGTCTTGACGTACAAACCAATATGGGACTCCCCGATATAGCACCTGCTGCCATGACAAATGGATTTGCTGACAACGATCCTCATGTCGCTGCCGAGCTGAGCACCATCTTTCAGAACATCCAGAAGATCCTGGACATTCGTCACAGATATATTCGCTTGTCGCTCCAAAGGGATGGCGACAACCCGAAAGATGATCCAAGCTGGGATATCTACCCGCCGCCTCCAGAACCCGCTTGGGCTGGTCCTCATCCACAGCATAGTACTACCGGCCTGGCGACTGGCACTAACAGCATGACCAATAGCGTTGTCCTCCCGGCAGCACAGGGCTCTGCCACAACACGCGAGCTGGCATCGTCTACATCCACCGCTGACCACAAGAGAGTACCCAAGAGGCGCAAGCCGGGGCACGATATCGGGGAAGATTTCGATATGGATGATGTTTTGCCCCTCCCCCAGGCAAGCGAGTTCACCTTCCGTCTCGACGAAAATGGTGTCTATCAGGTGTACGAAAATGCTGCTGCAGACAAGGCCAACACCCCGGTCGTGGGTGTCCCGACTATCAAGGATTTCTACATGGATCTCGAAGCAATCTTGTCGATCTCGTCCGACGGGCCGAGCAAAAGCTTTGCATTCCGCCGCCTTCAATACCTCGAGGGCAAGTTCAATCTCTACGTTCTTCTGAATGAATATCAGGAGACGGCGGATACCAAGAAAGTTCCCCATCGAGACTTTTATAACGTGAGGAAAGTAGATACCCATGTGCATCATTCCGCGTGCATGAATCAGAAGCACCTTCTGCGGTTCATCAAGAGCAAGATGAAGAAATGCCCGGACGAATATGTTCTCTCTAGGGATGGTAGGAACCTCACCTTGCGAGAAGTATTCGAGAGTATAAACTTAACGGCCTATGACTTGAGTATCGACACTTTGGACATGCATGTAGGCATTCTCTAATCGTCATGATGATCTATAGACATCCAACTAATCCCCCAATAGGCTCACACTGACTCATTCCACCGTTTTGACAAGTTCAATCTCAAGTATAATCCCATTGGCGAGTCGCGACTTCGCACGATCTTCCTAAAAACGGATAATCATATTCAGGGGCGGTACCTAGCGGAAATCACAAAGGAAGTAATATCGGACCTCGAGTCCAGCAAATACCAAATGGTAGAATGGAGGATATCGATCTACGGCAAGTCGCTGGATGAATGGGATAAGCTGGCCTCTTGGGTGGTGGATAACAAGCTGGTTTCCCATAACGTCCGCTGGCTGATCCAGATTCCCCGATTGTACGACGTCTTCAAGGCGACAGGTTTGATGGTGTCATTTGAGCAAGTGATAAAAAATGTCTTTCAGCCGCTTTTCGAGGCGACCAGAGATCCGCAGAGCCACCCAAAACTTCATATTTTCTTGCAGAGGGTCATCGGCTTCGACAGTGTGGACGATGAGAGCAAGGTCGAGCGACGGCTGTTCAAGAAATTCCCCGTCCCTAACGAATGGGACTCGAAACAGAATCCGCCGTACAGCTATTGGATCTACTACCTTTTCGCCAACATGACCTCGCTCAACTTCTGGCGTCGACAGCGCGGGTTCAACACATTCCTGCTACGACCTCACTGCGGTGAGGCGGGTGACAGCGAGCATCTAGCGGTTGCACTCTTGTGCAGCCACAGTATCAGTCATGGCTTGCTTCTGAGGAAGGTACCTCTGTTGCAATACATCTTCTATCTCGAGCAGATTGGTATCGCCATGTCCCCGCTCAGTAACAACGCGCTCTTCCTGGCGTATGAGCGAAATCCATTCTACCAATACTTCCGCCGTGGTCTCAACGTGTCGTTGTCTACGGACGATCCACTCCAATTCGCCTATACGAAAGAGCCTTTGATGGAAGAGTACGCTGTTGCTGCACAGATATACAAGCTGAGCCCGGTCGATATGTGCGAGCTGGCCAAGAACTCTGTCAGACAGAGCGGCTACGAATTTGCCGTGAAGCAGCAGTGGCTAGGGGAGAAGTTCAACCTTCCGGGCAAAGAGGGGAACAGCATGGCGAAAACGAATGTTCCGGATCGAAGAGAGGAGTTTCGATACCATACGTGGGTAGAGGAGCACCGCATGTGAGTATAGCTGTGACCCTTCTAACCTTTCCCGCGGGCTTTGCGGCAGAGTGCTGATGGGTGAATGGCAGGATTTCGAGATACACAACAACGAGCGAGGTGGATGAGGTATTAGAGCATCACCCGGCTACGGCGGGAGGCGAACCGGCATCTCCTACGTCGTCCCTGCGGACAAATGTAGCAATTGGTTTGGCATCGGAAGGCCGGCCGGCTCGGACGGGCTCCCAGGAGACGGGGAGTCCTCATCTCATGGCGCTCGGGGTGTCACATTCGAGCTCGACCCTCGGCCTAGCGCAGCGAGAGGCTTCTTGGCCCAAGGATGGGAATCGAGAAATACATCTTTCAGGGCATGAACCACGATATCTTCCAGGAATGATGGCACGAGCATCACGGCAAGATAATGTGCCGCGCAATTCTGCTCATTTAAACTTTAATGACACAACTTCTCTTTATAACACATCTAAAAAAACGTAAATAAAACATTTATATATATATATATTATATTTTACATAAATTACTTTTATAAGTTTTTATTTATATAATATTTTTTATTTTAATAAAATAATTTAATAATATATAATAATAATATATTTATTTATTTATAAAAAAATATAATTTTTAATTATTAATTTATTTTAATTAATTAGTTATATTTATATTATTATTTATTTTTAAATGGCTAGAATATTTAGCATTAATTAACCTCCTTTTTTTAATTATGGATATTTTATTATCCATTTATCATGTGTAGCAATACCTAGGTAGGTATGACCTGAAAACGCTAACATAGTGAATAACCTTTAAATCTTTTGGGAGGCCTTTTGTCACTAAGTGTGTCTTTACCCTCTCTTCTACTTCTCTCTCTCCCTCACCCCTCCCCATCCCTAATCTATTTCTTCCTGGGAGTCCGACACGCCATCCCGAACTCGTTCTCGCGCCATTGTTCCCAACGCGTTCCGCTATCGCCCTCTCCTGAAGACCTGCGCTCCTTTCGGCACTGCCCCCCCTTAGCTATGGGGTTCCTCGGTATCTACAAGGCCATATTTGACTATGCGCCACAATCCGAAGGGGAGCTGTCGATTAGCGAAGGCGATATTCTCTACGTTCTGGAAAATAGCAACGAGGACGATTGGTGGAAAGCCAAAAAGAAAGCTAGTGCCGATGAGGACGATGAGCCTGTCGGTTTGATACCCAACAATTATGTAGAAGAGGTGTGTGCGCACCACCACTCGCCGCACCATCGGCCCATCCTCGAGGCGGCTGTCACTGATTATTGCGAAGGCCCTGCCTGTAGGTCAAGCACGCTCCCTATTCGAGTACACCCGCCAGACCGATGAGGAAATGTCCTTTCCCGAAGACGCTCGCCTCCAAGTCTACGATACGTCCGACCCTGACTGGATCCTCGTTGGCTTTGAGGAAGACTATGGCTTCGTGCCAGCCAACTACATTGAGATGAGCCATGTCGTAGACGATGCCGAGCCCGAAAGCGAGTCTGAACCTGCCGCGCCCCTTGCCCCCTCACTCCCGATCCGCCCACCGGCTCCGAGCGGGACAGATGACGCCCGAAGCCCGCCCCTGCCCGACCGGCACGCCTCAGTAGCCTCTGATGCCAGTTCACCAAGTGCTCATTCTCGAGGGCCAGCTTCCGCACTCGCGGGCGTGCTACAAGGTAGGGCGTCGACTCAAGCCCCAGCGCCGCCCCCGATCACCCTACCGCCTCGACAGCAATATTTGTCAGAGGAATCCGATCAGGAGCCGAGTCCTGCTCTCCCGGCTCGACCTCGTTCGCAATCGACTCTCTCCCACGACCAGCCCAGAGTATCGCCGCCACCACCATCACCGCAGCGATCTAATCACGCGGAGCTCCAGCGCTCTGAGTCTGCCCGTATTGCACCTGGCGGGTTCCACATGTACAACATCAATGAGATGGTGTCCATCATGGGAAAGAAGAAGAAGATGCCAACCACTTTAGGTATCAATCTAAAGACGGGTATCATCTTGATTGCCCCCGAGCATGCTCAAGATGGACCGACCCAGGAGTGGACTGCTGATAAGATGACCCACTATTCTCGGGAAGGGAAACACGTATTCTTGGAGCTTGTTCGGCCTAGCAAGAGCATTGATTTCCATGCGGGAGCCAAAGATACCGCCGAGGAAATTGTCAGTGCACTTGGGGAGCTCTCAGGAGCCATACGTGCCGAAGGTCTCCGGGAGGTTATATTAGCGGGCACAGGGCAGCTCGGTCTGAAAAGGGGCCAGGTCGCATACGACTTCATGGCCCAGGGAGACGACGAAGTCACTGTCGCCGCCGGAGACGAGGTAATGATTCTCGACAATACGAAGAGTGATGAGTGGTGGCAAGTCCGCCGGCTTAAGAACGGCAGGGAAGGCGTAGTGCCAAGCAGCTACATCGAAATCACAGAAGCGATTGCGTCTCCGACGACGTCCGGGATTGGTGCTGGAAGATCTACGGTGGCACAGAATAGGATAGAAGAGGAGCGCTTGACCAAAGAAGCGATCAAGAGAGATCAAAGGGCAGCAGAGGTAGGGCCTGGAATGCGTTTGCCCGAGAGGCATAGTAGTCTATCAGCCGGGGACAGTAGTAACCATTCTGGGCAACAGCGAAGCAGACGCGAAAACGGTCGAGCAGAAGGGAGCCGATCCGGGTCTGCCAAATCCAGTCAGTCATGTCCAAATTGTCTTGTAGCGGATCCTGCTAACCTTTGACCCAAAGAACCCGACCAGGCCAAGGTGCGCGTTTGGACCGATCGGTCGAAATCGTTCAGTGTCGAAGCACAATTCCTCGGTTTAAAGGACGGCAAGATCAACCTGCACAAGATGAACGGTGTGAAGATTGCGGTGCCGTTGGCTAAGATGTCGGTCGGAGATATCGAGTATGTCGAAAGTACACTTGGGATATCTCTTGAGGAGGACAAACCCCTTTCTGAGGTGAAACGATCCAAGTCGTCCAGAACGAGCTCGTCGAGGGAATCGGCATCTGGTAAGGTTGGTGCTTCGGTCGAACCGGCCAAGACTTACGATTGGTTCCAATTTTTCTTGTCCTGTGAGGTCGCTGTTGGCCTTTGTGAGCGTTATGCCCAAGCGTTTGCCAAGGACTCGATGGATGAGAGCGTGCTACCCGACGTGGATGCCGCGGTCTTGCGGAACCTAGGATTGCGAGAGGGTGATATCATCAAAGTCATGCGCCACTTGGACAAGAAGTTTGGTCGCGAGGGGAAGAAGAGGAACGTCAGCTTTGCTGGGGACGAGGACAGCGAGAACAGTTCCTCTGGCGGACTCTTTTCGGGCCCCGGCGGAGCGCTCCGAAACAACACCCGAAAAGGACGACCGGCCCCTGCGATCCAGACGAACGACACCGTCGACCCGAAGGCTTTCACGCAGCAGGCAGATACTGCGAATGAAAAACCCGTCTCACCATCTGCTTCCGCTGTCAACCCCCCTAGACTCGCGGAGAAGAATGGCAATGGCTTCGATGACGACGCCTGGGATGTCAAGCCGTCTAGAAACCCCGAGTCACAGACAAAACCTGACCCGGCACCAGAGTCGATGCCTTCACCTGCTCAACCCCAGCGACCAACCACGCAGGCCATGCAAGATCTGTCTCTGCTTTCCACGCCGCTGGTGCCCACCCCGGCACAGCGGACGCCAACGCCACCTGCTCCTGTCCCTCAGGCTCTGTCACAGCCCCCAGCTCAACCGGCTCCATCTCCAGCGCAGCCGCAACTTCAGGGGGCGACCCCCACTTTCTTCACGGGTATGCCTCCACAACATACTAGCATCCAATCGACGCCGACGGGAACATCCGCACCCGCGCCCGCACAGCCGTTGAATCTCGGTCTAGGAAACCGACAACGACCAACCCCTCCTCAAGTATCGGGTGGGCAGAGCGGCATCTTGCCACCTCCTCCGGCGCGGCCGCTGTCGGCACCTCAGTCCGCGCAGCCGAGCGGTTTCGCACCGCCGCCCTTACTACCCCAAATGACTGGTGTCGCACCGCCCGGTCAGAGCCTGAACGAGCTCAACCAACAACGCGTGCAGCAACCGTACATGGGCGGCTTTCAACCACAACCGACCGGTCAAGGCCAAGGCCAGGGCCACGGTCACGGTCAAGGCGCGATGTCCTTCAACACCAGTGTCGGGATGCCGCAACAGCACCATCCTGGATTTGGTACGAACCAGTATATCCAGCCACTGATGACTGGGGTCCATTCCATGCCAGGGCCTTTTTCAGATCCACGAAACCAGCAATTCTCGCCTGTCCAAGGCCAGCCTACGGGATTCCAGGCGCCATTCCCATCAGCGCAACAATTCCCCCAGCAAACTGGTATTAACTCATATTTACCACCACCGTTGGAACCCCAACGAACGGGAATGCCTTCATTGCAAACTCAACCTACTGGCTTCTCTACCTTTGGCCAAAGTTTCAATACCAGCATGGCAAATACGGCAAGTGGTGTACCGTCACCGATGGCTCCCCTTCAACCGCAGAAGACCGGGCCCGCACCTCCCGTGCGGTTTGGAGTGCCAGACAAAATCATGCCCCAGGCTACCGGTCGCCGAGCAAACCTGGCGCAAGCAAGTAAGTACTAAGAAAAAATGGCTCGTGAGTTATATACTAGGCTAATCTGTCTTCAGCCCCGGACAATCCTTTCGGCTTCTAAGGGTTGGCACCAGCACTCCATGCTTGACCGTCTACATTGGGAATAGATCCACCTGATTATCGGGTGCCCGCACTTGGCGCGGCCGCAGATGTCCGCGAGAGGAGGTTCAGGCCCAAGGGGGAAGAAGTCGCTGCGATCATACTATGAGAGACGACCTAGGCGCGATCTCACGTCGGTTTGAGTGCTCCTGATGGGTGATGAAGCAGGTAGATAGTTTCGGATAGGGGGCAGCATTGGAAAAGGAAATGTGAGGGCCCTAACTCGGTGCTCTCCGTACCCGCCGAGAGTTATGTAACGAGCCAAGTTGGACGCGAGAGGACTTATATGTATCTTAGAAGAGAAGCCAGCTTGCGAACACGGCATGCATGTCCATATCATTTTAACCACTTACCACATACCCCATAACCCATACCTCATACCAATTGCCATTCCCGCACGAGCCATAAGCCACAAGCCAGAATGCTTGCGTGTCTGACTGCCCGAGTTGGCTGAATATTGGACGACATGGTGAGATGGCCATGAGCATGGGCTGAGATGTCCCTTGTATATATGTAAGTGGAAGTACAAGTCTGTCGTGGTAGTGAACGCTACCTCGGCCTGGCGTATTCATCGGAGACCTCTCAAGAACAAGCACCGATTTACGTCGCTTATCACTCTTATCAGTGAGCGATACAACTATTCTTTCAATATGCGAGAAATAAGGAACCAATGTTCGGAGCATGCAAGAAACACCCCGTGGGGATTAGCATATATTCTGCAGGGGCTTCTCGATGGGATACATAAGAGATGGTGCTCGCAACCCATTCACAATACACCATCTACGCCACCTGCTAGACCGGTGGTGGTTCATCGACATCTTCCCCGTCAAGGATAGTCCGACGCCTGGGGCGACTTTTCAATGCGTTATGCTTGCCGTCCGTATGGTCCACGAGGGAGCCTGTCGCCACCGCCTCAACCTGATTCGGAACGGGGTTTCCGGTAGTGTCCTTCTCTGTGGGAACAAATCTCTTGCGCACAGCCTTGATCATCATGAAGAACCAGTAGAAGTTGAGAGAATTCAAAGTCAGGTTGCTACCGACGTATACGGCAGCCAGCCACAAAGGAGCGGCTGACGTTTCTGAGGCATACTGCATCGTATGTGCGTATCGTTCGGGGAATGTGGCCATCTTGGGGTCATCGAGAGCCAGAGCAGGGGGGACGGTGGGTCGCGCACCCAAGCCAGCCCATAGGTCCCGAGCAACCATGAAAGACTGGTAGGTACCCCAGACGAGACGGCAGGAGAAGAAGGTGGCGATCAACATCAGACCGTTGTATAGTTGGGCTCTCGAGCCTGTCATGCCGAGCTTGTCGAAGAACCAGTGGATGTTGAGGAAGGGCGAGGACAGCTCCCAGAGGATGAAATTACAGCTATAGTAGTTCACGAACGGGCGCTGTCCGTTATAGAGATGAGATTAGCCTCCGTCTCCATTTCTGCGTGGTACACCGCAAGGGCGGGCCAAAGGGGGGGAGGGGGGAACTTACGAAGCCGAAGGAATAGACAAGCAGTGCGCTAACAGCATGGGCAAGCATTCCCAGCCCAAATACATGAAGGTTGGCAGCAGTCACAATGAGGTCCCAGAGGAAATAACCGGCAGCGAGCGCCTGAATCATGGCGGCGGCGCCAGTATAGCCCCAGATGCGCTCTTGCCAGTCCATGTTTCTGCGCTCGTCATCGACTAGTATAACCCAAAGGGCGAGGGCATTGATCGTGATGCTCTGGACAAGGGAGACAACATGAACATCCCAGTTGAGCCGCTTGCTTGGGGACAGGCTCGAATAGGCGCGGGGGAACAAGCGTTTGGATAGAGCAGGGGAGACGACGCTGCCGACGAGTTGGTAGAAGGCGGCGGTGATCAGAACTTCGTGTATGTGGAGGGGCAGCGTGTGCAGCTGAAGATAGTCAGCCCAGGGCTGGACGGCGCTGCTCAGAGCAGGGAGCGGCGGTATAGGGAAAGGATCTCTCATGTTGAGTCGGCGAGGTATCGACGGGGGTAAGAGGTTGCAGAGATTCGGTATTGACAGGTATATGACGGACTGCTGAAGGAGTAGTCAAGCCCGAGTACACTAGGTTAAGAATGGCAGCAGGCGGAGGGGTCCAAAAATTTATAGGAGGGCTGGCAAATTATTGCGGTTGGCGAGTACCTAACCTTACAAGTAGGTACCTAGGTAGCTAGAGCTTTCCAGGTTCCGTCCGAGCTCAGGTTCCGAGATCCCAGGTTCCAACCTTGGAATGTTGTTCCTGCGGGACAGGTGATTATTACATCAGTTCCAAGGTTGCTTGGGCGGGTGTCAGAGTGTCAGATTATTCGATGGACGGGCTGGCAGGTGTACACGTGAGGCGTATGCAATACTAATAAGTAGGTGTGCACAATATGTAGGTGATCATGAGAGCGTGATTGGTGTCTGGCTCGCCAGTTGGGACGATGAGGAGAGAAGGTTGTTTAAGTCAAAAGTCTCAGGATGGCACATGCTTACCAAATATGTGCCCAGATCAGAAGACCACCTGCAGACGGCACGCGCAAGCATAGCAGGGAAAATAATAACGCTTTTAAATATATAAAAGCTAACAAATTATAAATAGCTTAATTATACATAAATTTATATTTTTACTTTTATTTAAAAAAAGGTTTCTTATTTTTTTTCAAAAAAAAAACTAAATGGTTTTATTTATATTTATATTTTATTTTATTTTTTAGATTCATATGGGTATTTTTAATACACCTGCTGCTTCTATCATTTGCTCGTAGCTAGCCGATGGGCCATACTGGTTAAGATGGCGGATCTTTTGCACCAGCTTTTATCGACAAGCCCTGGTGCTCCCATTCCCGGCTTCCAAACCAGCCCTGTCGCTTTGGATTACCTATCCCATCTAGCTTCCATCCCTCTTTCACAAGTAGATACTATCGAGCAAGAAGCATTGGCCCAGACTTCTCACTCCCTGCTGCTGTCTCTGCAGGCTCTCTCCAGCCGCTCGCACAGAGCTCTCATCTCTTCCGCAGCAAACCATTCATACCTTGGCAGCGCTCTTCCCGCCTTGGCCACCTCCGCAACCCACCTGACCAATGCTATTCCTAGGCTCGACAACGAGGCCGTCTGCTTCTCCGCCACGTACAATAAATCCGCCGATAATGAACCCCTCCAAGTCCGGAGGAGGGCCCTGCTGTTGTCGAGGAACGTCGAGCGCCTGGTCGACGTCCTCGAGCTTCCTACACTGCTTACCACCTCCATCAGTACCGGGTCTTCCGCACCCGTCGCCAATTATGCCCCGGCCTTGGACCTCAATGCTCACGTCCGCCGCCTGCATTCCCTCTACCCGCATTCCGCGCTCGTCTCTGCCGTGTCGGCGCAGGCGGAGGAGGCCATGCAGGCCATGGCCAGGAATCTGATCTCGAGTCTGCGCATTCCGAACCTGAAATTAGCCTCGGCCTTGAGGACCGTCGGCTGGCTTCGCCGCGTCGCTCCTGATCTAGACCCCGCTGGTGCTACGGGTTATGGCAGTGGCCTTGGTGCGCTTTTCCTCGTCTGTCGTCTGTCGACTCTCATGAATATGCTCGGCGCATTGGAACCGCTTCGGGAGTTAGCCGACCAGGAGAAGCTACGGCAGCAGCAGAACCCCTCCACAAGCGCCTGGTCCGGTGGTCAACAGACGGAGCGGTATCTCAAGAGGTACATAGAAATCTTCAGGGAGCAAAGTTTCGCCATCGTTTCCATGTTTCGATCTATTTTCCCGGCCCCGCCCCTTAGGGAGCTTTCGGGTCCCGATGCTCAGTCTCATCTGGACACCGTCCCCTCGGTCCTGTCTACCTTCCCCTTCCACTTGATCGAAATGTTGACGGAGACTTTGCGGGTCTATCTGTCAAACGTTCAAGATCAGCCAACCCGGGAATCCCTTCTCACACAGGTGCTCTATTGCGCCGGAAGTCTCGGTCGCTTGGGAGGCGACTTTGGCATTCTCCTGGCGAGCATCGACGTAGGGGACGAGGCCGAGAGAGAGTGGACTGAGGTGGTGAAACGACATAGGGCCATGGCTGGACGGCTGGATGCTATCAAGGAGAAGCCGACCCGTGATCATTAAACACGCCACGATGCACTCGCCACCTCACCCATACCTATGACATGTGGAATCCGGCATGATGGCAGCTGTCCAGTGACCATACCGAAGTGATAGGAAATGTGCGAGTCGGCCTGGATCCTGGATGATATCGCTAAACCCCCTTCGCAGCTTGTTAATTATCAAATCATGCATAGTATGGCACCCGTTCTGTTTAAACAATATAATCATAAGCATACACCTACCTAAGTAGTTATTTACATATTTACCCAAGTAGGTAATCTAAGTGGGTACCTAAGTAAGTAATATAAATTAAATATATATACATATTAAATACCTAGGTACCTATATTTATTATATAATATATAAGTATAAATGGACCTAGGCTAGGTATGTATTACCCTTAGGTTGTTATTAGTTAGAGGTTAGCGACTTGCGCTAATTTGCACACCTCCAGCTGCCTTTATTAACAACCTTGGAAGCTTCAAGTCCGCCCCGACCTGTCTACATCATCACCCTCTCTTACCACTTTGCTACTACCTGATGATGCCTATCCTTACCCAGGTGCTTACCCCACACCGTTGCCCTCACTTCCTTCTCTGTTTAGGCTTCTTCTCCCCTGTTACGACCCTATGTATGTAGGTATCCAATGGCCGCGATCCGGTGTAGGCTCTGGGTACCCGTAGCTTGCCCAAAATCTGAGTCACCAACACTGCCCAGGTGGTGGTCCAACGGCTCGAGAGACGAGATTGCGACCTCCAATTAGTCATGGCGCCGCCTCACCGCACCTCTTCGTCGCCCTTGTGTGAGTGATCGCCCTACCTACGTCGTCTTTGAAATGTCTCATCTGCCGCTGACTACTCGCTTTTCCACACAGCTTTTCACTTCATTGCTGGCTTGGGCTCTGGCACGTTCGGCGCTCTACTCCTTCAGCCCATCGATCTTGTCAAAACCCGGGTCCAGCAATCCGGCTCGCACTCGATCCAAGCCGCCATTCGCGATATCGCGCGCTCTCCCAACGCCCTTACCGCCTTCTGGAGGGGTACAGTTCCGTCGACTCTACGGACGGGTCTCGGTTCAGCCATCTACTTCACTACATTAAACACTATTCGACAACAAGTCGTGGCCATGTCCCTCACGTCGCCCATCCATGGGCACCGCCACTCTTCCTCCTCTCTTCCTCAGATATCCAATACTGCCAATCTCCTCGCCGGCGCTGTGGCTCGAGCTTTTGCTGGTTTCGTCCTCATGCCCTTGACCGTGATCAAGGTCCGCTATGAATCGAATCTATACTCGTATCGATCTATCGCCAGCGCTGCCACCGACATATATCGGACAAATCGTACCCGAGGTTTTTTTGCTGGGTTCGGCGCTACTGCCATGAGAGATGCGCCATACGCCGGACTCTACGTCGTTTCTTATGAGCAGTTTAAGAAACGACTAGCAGCCCTGTACGGCAAGGCTGCTGCTGCTGCTGAGGCGGATGCGGGCGACCGCCTAACTGGTTCTCTCTCCGCTACCGTCAACTTCAGCTCGGGCGCCTTGGCCGGCGCCACGTGCTCCTTTGTTTCAAACCCGTTCGATGCCATCAAGACGCGCATACAATTACAACCACATGACTATCGGAACATGTTGCAGGCCTGCAGCAAGATGGTAACAGAAGAGGGTGTGAGATCTTTGTATGACGGGCTCACATTGCGCGTAGCACGGAAGGCGATTAGCTCGGCCCTAGCTTGGATGCTGTATGAAGATTTGATTCGAAGAGCTGAGACTACCTGGAACCGGGAGAAAGGTCTCTCCGCCTGAGCCCAGGAAGGAGACGAGGCGAATAAAAACTATACCCCTTTCCCACAGAGAGTTCCACCTTTTCTCCTTCTCTACTTCGCCCCCTTCCCCGTGACGCTACTTGTATTGTGTATTCCACTGCAGTTTCGATACCCTGTACCAGGTCACCTAAGTTCGCACCAAGATGGGTTAGATCGAATGAGGCGTATGCCAAACGCCACGCCTGTCAAGACAGGAACATGGGCGGTGGGCTCATGCCGGACGACCTCCGGCAAGGTACATCAATAACGAAGGCGACCGACTCCGTTTTCGCTCCTTCTTTCGCACAAACTCGAATTCGGGTTCTAGATGGCGGCTGTGGCTATGACGGTGACGCCGACGCTCATCCTTATCCTCGATGGACATAATCAGCCGGCCCGACCTTTGCTCCCGGATGACTCTGGTGTGCCGCCAGAGTGCGTCTTGCTCGCCCTCGGTGACCCACCTCTTGATCAGCACATAATCGGGATCCTGTGGCTTCGTGTCAGCTCAGCAGCACGAGGGCGCGTCCAATTCAGGCAAGGTCGACAAGCTGCAACTTACGGCATCAAGCTGGTAATCGATATCATAGACGCGCAGAGTCTCGAGAGAGAGGTGCCTCCTTGCCATGCGGGTATAGGTCGGCCGAGGCTTTTCCTCTTTGGCCTTCTCCTTCTCCTTTTCCACCTTCTTGCCGGCCAGTATTGCGTTGATCTCCTTCTCGTCGAGGCCCGATTTGAGCAGTTGCTCCTGCATCCTGGCTTTATATTCGCGCTCTCGCGCCTCTCGCTCTTCCTTCTCCGCGCGCTGACGTTCGGCCTCCTCCTTCTTATACTTCTCAACGGCGTCCTTAGCTTCTTTGTCACGCCGCTTCTTCTCGGCGAGCTCGGCTTCCTCGGCCTTGAGGCGCTCGAGATCGAGCTGTTGCTTCAGGCGACGCTTGTATTCGTCGCGTTCCTTCTGCTCCTCTATTTCCTCAAGCCGCTGTTTGGCCTCGCGAAGGTCATACTCCTCCTTCAACAATTTCTCTCGCTGCTTGTCGTCCTTCTCCGACTGGGCTGCAAGCTTGAGCTCTTGAAGCTCCTTTTGGGTGCGGTCAAGCTCTAACTCGTGACGTCTGCTCTCCATTTCGAGGTCGTAGGAACGTTCCAAGGCGTACCGATCCCTGTCCCGGTCTCGTTCTCGTTCTCGTTCTCGTTCTCGCTCGCGGTCCCGTTCCCGTTCCCGTTCCCGTTCCCGTTCACGTTCACGTGAATAGCCAGACGAGGCGCGTGAGTGAGCCCGGCGCCGCGGGAGCCGCGCGTCCTCCTCGGACTCGGAATCGGAGTTGCTGTAGATACGGTTGTTGATGATGACTGGGGTAGGCTGGGGCGGAGCCGGCGAACTGGAGCGGCGGTCTCTGGAGCGTGAGCGGCGGGTGGTGACAACGTTTCGTTCCATGGCTGGAACTAAGTAAGCGCTGTTGCCGTAATAGCTTGATTGGGGTCGATGAGCCTCGACATATTGGGCGACGGGTGGGCGGTGGTGTGGCGAGGCATGGCGACGCTTGAAGTGGAGCTCGAAGTCAGAGTCATCGTCGGAGTACGAGGTATATTTACTCATGGTGCAGGCTTAGGTTCGCGATCGCGAAGACTGGCAGCACAAGGGTGGAGAAATGGAGACGAGGGGTGGTTCAGTGGGTGGTAGGTGAGGCTTTAGTAGGATACAGCACCCAGAGAGATGAGGAGATGCGGGTGTTATAGAGGAGTGGCGGTGTGGGTGTGCGAGGAGTGGCGGGAGGGAGAGGGGGAAGAGAGAAAGAGAGAGAAAGACAGCAGGGAGAAAGAGAGAGGAAGAGAAAGGGTGTATGTGAGAGAGAGTTGATTGACGTCCAGGGTAAGCGTCTTCAAAATATAGATATTACTCGGTAGGCTTGTATGGGTGCAAGAAAGGGTAAGACTCGGGTTCACGAAAGTCGGGTCTGGGCTCAGGCGGGGGGGAAAGGCAGCCCATTTATGTACCTATATATGACAGCGAATCTCCAAATGACAGACTCTACATGAGAGTAGTAACAGGTGTTACCAGTGCTGTATATACCGTATATACCCAAGCCTGGCACCCCGACCTCTTTTCCGTGCGTGTACTCACCTATAATACAGCTAAGGTATAAGGTCTAAGTATGTATATACGTATTGTACGTACGGATGTATGTGTGTATGCATGTTGGCTTGATGAATTCGATTCTTAAGCAAATGGGAGGGGCTGAGGGAAGAGGAGGAGATGGTTCTGTGCCACTCCTATGCGTCGCGGATTCGAGCAGAAGGGGGGGAGGGGCATCAGAGCAGAGCAGCAGAAGAACAGGAGAGGATGATGGGATGGGATGGGATGGGAATCGGATGGATCACTAGCGCGCGCTACTTTATCGTGCCGTGGGCCGTCGCAGACTCGCCGCCTTTTTTCAGCTGACAGGGTACGTGACCAGATTGCGCAAGATTTACTCGGTAATACACCCTATCAGCAGGCTACAGTTGATCGACACATGCAATCCAGTTGGGGGCCGAGAATTGAAGAAGAAAAGAAAAAGAAAGAAAGCAGGAGAAGAAGAAAACGGGGAACGGGGCCTTACACGTGAGTTGATTGCCAGATCCAGGACAGCTCTATCCACATACCTAGGTACCTACTTAGATAAATACTTAAATACCTAGGTACCTAGGTAGGTAGATACATACTTATAGAAGTACCTAGGTATGTATATGGAGGTAGGTAGGAGGTAACATGGAAGGTCGCATGCGGTGACGGATAGCCAGGAAACCACTCAGACTGAGTCGAATCCAATCATCCCACGATAGCACCTTCACCAGTATCGATATGCTGCATTGCTGCGTTGCTGTCTGCTGTCTGTCTGCTGTCTGCGGGTCCGTCGCGGCTGTTCATTGTTGGGCGAGACGCGTATCGTCAATCAGTCCAATCGTCAACCGTCAACCGTCAGCCATGAGCCATCGACCATCAACCATCAACCATCAAGCGCCCACGCCCCCTCTGAGCATGGAATCGATCTGGGCCTTGCTGTTCTTCTGCGAGACCTCTAGGTAGTGTAGTCTCTTGCCCAGCCCATCCACCTCGCCCTCTACCTCCTTGATCTGTGCTTCCAGCTTGGCCTGCATATCTGAGACTGGCAGCGAGATGAACCTTTGACCATGGCCGACAACCTTAATTAGCTCTCTTTGGGCAAGGGTATGGCACGTAGTGGGCACCTACATCTTGCCGACGCCCTCGTAGACGCTGGCATCAGGCGGCAGCGCCGACAGTTCAGTGCGTGTCAACTGTGCCATGCGCATTTCCCGCTGTTTCGAAGCCTGTTGCGTCCGGACAATCGAAATCTGTTGCTGCGCGGCCACCGCCTGCGTCTCGACCTCGCGTAGCAGCTGTTCACGCTCCGCCATCTTCCAGTCAGCAAGCAGTCTTATGGCAAAGCCGTGCGATCGGCCGAATGCAGGTGCGTACCTTTTGTAAAGCCTCGTTTGGTATAGACATGGTCCTTTGCGATATGCTCTAAGGAGGGGGGAAGCCAAAGGCTGAAAGGTGTTATTATTACCTACCTAAGTAGGTATTATATTAAAAAGGGAAGAAAATTAAAAAAAAAAAAAAAAAAAAAAAAAAAAAAAAAAAAAAACTAATAAAGCTATGTTTATTTTAATAACTATAAATAAATTATAAATATAAATAAGAACCTGATAATTAACATTCATAATATTATAATATAAATAATTAATAAATTATTATTTAATGGTTTATTAAACTGGGTGGATCCTAGTATTAAGATTGTTATTAGGATGGAAAGATATTGGTCTAGGGCGTGAGCCAGAAGGGTGAGTCCCAAGGTCGGGGTTAGAACAGATATCAAGCGGACGACGGCCTGACTAGGTCGCAGCCATGGCGGCGGACACCTCAAAAGTGAGATGAAGTTCATCCCAAGGTTCCTTAGTCATAGATGGTTGCCTTTTGTAATTTGCATCACCATTATCATCAACCTACCATCATCTATCTAGTACTCAGGCGGTTGATCCCTAGGACATAGCACGACCTCTGCCATATCCCTACATGGTCTTCTTCTCTTCCCGCGTGGTTTGACTCATATCGTCCCCACCTCCACCGACAACCAGGGGTAGCGAGAGAAGTGACGGCCAGACGAGACGATATCTATCCTCATCGCCATCTAGGCACCTCTGGATCCAAATACGCCAGACAATGTAAAAGTACGCCCCGACTCCCGTCATCAGATGCCACCAACCATGACCTTCCAACAGCAAGGCCCAGGGTAGGCCAACTCGATGTCGCCATACGCGGATTGTGTCGCAATACCAGTTGTCGAGGTTCCAGATGAGATAACCCCCAAGAAATACGCTTAGGCCTTTTGATGTCTCTTTAGCCTCCTGTCTTCCCGTATTCCCCAGTCAGTCGGCCCCTACTGTACGTACCTGTGGCGACCATGATCCACATCTCTTTCAGGATCGTGTCACTGCATGGCCCAGGCACGTCCGCATTCCGGCTGTCTTGCCGCTCTCTGAGAGCTGGTCGAACCCTCTTCTCCACTGGTCACCCATCCAAAGTCAGCACTTGCGGTGTAGCGAGAGGCGGGAATGTCTCATCAGTTCCGAATGTGCCACTCCTCTTCTCACCCGGTCTGATGTATGCTCAAGCAAGCGCCCGCGGGAAAAGGTGGATAGGGTGAAAGAACGTGGACGACACATACTGATCCACAAGTTGGAGAAGACAACGATGGCGGTCAGAATCGCATATCTGTATTTGTTGGAAGGTGCGTATTAGTAGTCATGGCAAGCCAGGTGTTCTGCAAGACCTGATGAAGGGAGTCCATACGCTGGAGATTCGGTTAGTATGCCACGTAGTGCGAGAGCTTCCGAACAAGATGGAAAAAACATAACATGCATGTCCTTATACGCACCGTCTTGATGGAATTGGGGGTCTTTCGTAATGTAATATCGAATTGTGATGAAGCCGGCCAGGCCGACAAGACCCGTCCCCAGAGTGACGCGAAAGGGCACTGTTCTCCCGTAGGCAAATGTCGCGTAGCACATCTTGGGACGTATGAGTTAGCGACCACCCCCCGCAGACGGCTCGGATGGCCAGCACATGGGGCCATCTTCCCCCAAGACCCCTACGAGGCCACTTACAAAACAGGTCGTGTATATCATCGCGAGCTCGTCTACGAGCTGAGCGACATACTTTAAAGACGCGTGGAAAAAAGTCTGCAGCACCAAGACGTGTGGGTAAGTCGTCGATAGCTAGCCATCCTACAGCTATCGCGAAAGGGGGTTCACGTACTAGAAATCTCTTAGTAAAGCCAGGTGCTGCAGGAGATTGCGGGAAAATGGGTTGACGGAGATGGGAACACCACATGGTTCTGATACGTACCTGAGCCCAGACCTACGACCATATAACCAATAAACGTGACAAAGAACACCTGGGGATGGTTGTTCTTCTTGCAGTCGATGAGACCTTTGGTGCCGAGCCATATGAAGAGAGCGTTGGTAAGAGTCTGGGGGTGTCAATGGTTGGCTGGCAATGCATGAATGAGCACGTACATTACACAGCTCGGCGACATAATAGGTGATGACATAGTCCTGACGGCCGATCAGTCATGTCACGGTGGCCCTTGGCAGGGCTGGGGGACCTCCAAGTGGTAATCACCTCTTCGCAAAAATTCAGGGTGGAAGTCTTCTCTCCCCAGAATCCGGTAGGAGGAGGTTCATGATAGGGGAAGCTAAGAGCTTCCAAGAGGTTCGAATGGAACATGGGTGCGGGAAAGGGGCGGGAAAAGAGGTCACACTCGGCTCTTCCTTATAAGCAGTGTCATACACAGATGGCGTATAATGGTGGGTGGCAATCGCGATGTGAATATAGTTAATAAAATTTATTTAATATTAATTATAAATAAACTTATAATAAATATTAATTTATAAATTTTTAATTATTTAATAATTATATATTATTTTATTTAATATTAAAAATTTTTTCAATGTTTTATTTATATAGGGTTTAGTATATAAGTGTTATTTTTATAAATAATTTTAATCTTTAAGATAGATAAGCGTTAGCAGATATTATCAGATAGTAAGTAGTATCACCAGGCCATGGTTATCCAATCCATAGAATGCGCCGACTCTCGCTCCAATTGTTCTGAAAGCAATAGGCTGTCCAAGCCATCCATTGAAACCCCCGAATAATTCTCCAGTGCTTACTGATTAAACTCACCAATTAATCTGACATATTTCCCGATCTCCTTAGGGACCCTAGCACCCGGCAGCATGTCTGCTCCTCAGAAGCCTTCGCGCTGGGGTTCCTTTCTGTCACAAGCAGTTGCAGGCGTCGAAGCCCGACTCGACAATATACTGGCTGAGGATGACCCGGAACGACAGCAGTCTTCGAGATCACCGCCCGTCGCTTCATCCGCAACCCTCCCTTCGATTCCTCCCCTACCCCGATCGGCCACTCCATCCAGAACAAATGACAGGCTTCAGGAGAGACTGGCTCGCGCCGTTGCCGCCAAGAATGCCGCACAGCGCCCCGAGAACTCCGCCGGGAGATGCAGTGCTGAAATAACCTCGCCTGGGCCAAGACTTAGCCCAGGTTCCGATGCGCTAAACGCCGCATCCTCACTGCACGATGCAGCTCCAGAATCGAGCACACAAGCATATGAAACCCACCGCAAGCCGGCTGGATCCCAGCATACTCGCGATGACAGCGTCAGGGATTTCTCCGCCGGGACTCCCAATGGACTAGGCGCATCGCTAGGGGAAAACCACTCTCCGATACAGGAGACGATACAAGACACCATACAAGACACCATACAAGCCACCATACAAAGCGAATCTTCAAATAAGGGGACTAGAACACAAGAAGTGCGTGGTTACGAGACTGTGACACAAGCGTCGCGTGGGACCATAAGCCCCGGAGGGCAATCACCTGCATCCAGCTTATATGAAGCGCGCATCAGATACTTGGAGAAAACATTGGATGAGAGTCAAGCTCTGTGGCAGGAAGAGCTGCACAGCCACGTAGAACGAGTCGACGCTCTCCAGGCCAAACTGCAGTATCTAGCGCGAGAGGCATCCGAATCAGCTAGGAATGTTGTCGCAGCTTCGCCATCCGGCAGCCTGGAGAAAAAGATCGCCGAAAAAGACCAACAAGTTGCACAGTTGATGGAGGAAGGCCAAAAGCTAGCTAATACCGAGCAAAAGCATCGAAGCATCATCAAAAAACTGAGGGGTCAGCTTGCGGTGGGAGAAAAGGAAATGAACGAGCAGAAGCTCTGGCGTCAGAAGGCAGAAGACGAACTGTCGGTACTGAGGAAGCGGTCGGGCGAAATAAGTGATCTGGAAAGAGCAAATGAAGAGTCACAAAAGCTGGTCAATCAGACGAGGAAGGATGTCGATAGATGGAAATCGGAGGTGGCCTCGAGAGACAGTGTGATACTGGACCTTCAACACCAGCTACACGAGGAATCGGAGCACGCACGATCAATGGCTACCAAAATGAACGATCAAATACGCGAGGCGGGACAGCAGAAGGTACAGGATCTAGAGGATGCCATTTCAGCCCTCGAGGTAGAGAAGAATCTCATTACCAACCATGCGGAGATTCAAGCAGCAGAGCTTCGAGAAAAGGCTGACAGAGCCTCAGAGCGCTCTCGAGCTCTCGAGTTGGAACTCAAGGGAGAAATACAAATTCTCGAAAGCAATCTGGAGGCCTTGCGGGCCAGGGCCGAGGAGGCATCGTCCGGCGCCGTTGGGGATGCACAAGCCAAACTCCTCCGTCAGATTGAGACGCTCCAAACACAGCACTCCATCGCTAGCGACAATTGGCAAGGTATGGAAGCATCGCTCGTTGCCCGGGCTTCCAATCTAGAGAGGGAGAGAGACGAGGCGCTGCGTCGCGAATCGGATATGCGGCGCAAAGCTCGAGAGACGGTATGAGCCTTCATGACCCCTATTTCTAGTGTGCATTTTGCTAACCCACCGGACAGGCAAATCGTGCCAAGCGTCAAGAAGAAGAGTTGGAGGAGGCAAGAAGCCAGCTGCCCAGTGTTCGGCGTGACCTCTCATCTAACCAAGCCCAGCTCGAATCTCTCACGAAACGAGCGGAGAAAGCCGAGGCTACCCTACTCGAGGCTAGGGCCGACTACGAGAGACAACGTGTGGCATGGAAAGAGGAGAGGGCGGACAAGGCGGATCAGGACCGACGCAACTGGCTGGAAGATATCCCACCAGCTGTATTCCGCAACAACGGCCGGCCAGACTCGCCCATGCTCTCTCCTCCGCAGAGGACATTCAGTGGCGAGTTTCTAGGGTTGCAAAACGTCCCAGCAAGGTTTCGCAAGAGCCCGGCTCCTTCTAGTAACGGCGAGCCAAGTCCGAGCGAGCGGCCGTCTTCCGCATGGCGCCCGTCGATGCAGTCGACTGTTCGGTCGTCGACGCTTCCCATCTCTACTACCCAGTCGGCAGCACCACCGTTCCTGCCCAGCGGTCTAGATGTTTTAGCTTCTCCCCCAACCTACCCTCTAGATGGGGAGGACGTCTTTGATACTCGAGAAAACGCAGCCTCCCCTCAAAACGTGCTACAAGATGTAATGTCGGTCTCTACCACGACAGCCGGGCCATCGGTACAATTGGTGGAGAGGATGAGTGCCGCAATCCGTCGCCTGGAAAGCGAGAAGGTTGCGGGCAAGGAAGAACTAGCTAGGATTTCAAGCCAGCGTGACGAGGCTCGTGGGGAGATCGTAGCACTGATGAAAGATATCGGGCTGGGTAAGTTGGCAATAGAGAGGGCAAAAACGCTGGAGGCGGAAGTGGCAGAGATCAATGAGCGATATCAGACGACGCTAGAGATGCTGGGCGAGAAGAGCGAGCTTGTAGAGGAGCTTCGTGCTGATGTGCAAGACGTCAAGGCCATGTACCGAGAGCTAGTGGAACGTACGGTCGAGTAAGAATTGCTGCCATTCTTGGGCTGCGTATACCTAGGGAGGGTATCCATCTAGTCCGTGGGTATTGGACAATACAATCAGTGGTACATACAGCATGTGTTGCGTTTCACCCTCAAGTCTCCGACTGCGACGCGCCCAACGCCCAGAGATCAATGCCCTCATTCTCGGCCTCTCGCTCGATATATTTACGAACCTAGGGCGAGATGGTCAACAACGAGAAACACAAGCCGGATCGCGACAGCGACGACGAACCTCTTTGTCGGGAGCAAGGTCTAAGGCCAGATAGCCATCTGAATCTTGCTTGTCAATCTCAGCGCCGGCCTTGAGCAAGGCTACAGCCGTATCTCCTGATGTCACATCAGCCAGGAGCCTTGTCTGATGGAGGGCGGGGGTGGACGAACCGTGACCTTCGGCTACAGCATGGTGTAGGGCAGTATAGCCGGCGCTATCTGATGCATTCAGAGGGCTGCGATGGTCGAGAAGCAGCTTCACCATAGGCACCGAACCGACGGCGGCCGCTCTATGCAAGGGGTATTGCCCGCGTTTGTCACGCACACGAGCGGAAGCCGACGGCTGGTTGTTCAATAGTCGGCGCGCCACCTCAAGATTGTTCTTAGAAGCAACAAAGTGCAAAGCAGTCTGTGCGAGGTGGGTGAGTTCCACGGCTGCTCGGTAGGCTGGGGGACATTACACACCTGCCCGTTATTGTCTACGAGGGTTAGGGCTTCATTATATATATGTGTGTGTGTGTGTGTGTGTGTGTGTGAGGAGGTGGTATATTACGTACTCTTCTGGTTGACGTCGGCGCCGCGTTGGAGGAGCAAGTCAACGATGGCATCGCCATCCTTGACACTGGCGGCTATCATGAGTGGAGTCCAGCCGCTGTCATCCTTTTGTTCAATCAGAAATGTCGAATGTAGATTTGGGTAGACTGCGGGATAGAGAGCGAGGACTCGAGACAGAAGATGTGGCGGGAAGAAAGAAAGCTCACTTCTATGTCGGGATCAAAGGACTTCTGCTGGGCTAGCAGCAGAGCTATGGGCTGTTGATTTGACGACGCGGCCCAGTGTATAGCAAGACGACCATCGTCGTCTCTCAGACAGGACAGTCTGGGATCTGCCTACGCGGTAGGTGATCAGCAGAGCGAAGGCACAGAGTTTGGTTGCGAATACTTGCACTTAGTAGCGACTCGACGATGGTGACTAGATAGGATATTTGTCAGGCGGGACCTCAGTAGATAGGGCGGCAATGGTGGTAGGTATGTATGTACCTTTGCCCTCCCTGGCTGCAGAGTGCAGAGCATATTTCTCTGGGGAAGAAGACATGACGGAGAAGCAGTTATAAAAGCTGAAGTGAGAGTTATATAAAGCCTTGGAGCCGTGGCTTCAAAGTAATAATAATAATACAAAAAATAAAACAACTTTAAAAATATATACCTACCTAAATAAATAAAAATAAGGTCTAAAAAATAAATAAATAAAAAAATTATAAAATTATAAATAATATTATTAATTAAATAATTTTATTAAATTATTATATTTATTTATATTATATTTAAAAAAAATTATATTTAAAATCGTTTTTTTAATATATAAATAAATATATAATAATATTATAACCTTTTTTATCTTATATTTAAACCCTTTAAAGCGTAAAAACCACCATTATAATAAAAGTTGTCTTTTATTTCCCAACCCGCATCCATTGCATTTTATATATACCTAGGTGCTCTCTCGAGCAGACTGACCAACTGAACCTCTTTTGGTGCTTCACCCCAGATACGGACAGCAGCCTGTTTGGTTCGATAATCATGGACGTCCAGCCGGACCTCGGCTTCCTAGCCCACGAAAACGCGAAACGTGCAAAATCACTTTTCGCAGCAGTGACCCCCGACGCAGCCCGGAAACGCCTGAAGCTAAGTGCACCAGACCTCGCCGACCCCCAACGCGAAAGAGATGCGCTTTCCATTCGCCTAAACGCCGAGTATCACCATGTCCGAGAGCTGCCACCCGCACTCGCCCGAAAACAGGCCACCGTCCCGACTGCGCGGAGGAGGGCCAAGAAACCTGCCGCGATCGAGCCCCCGTCCACCTCGACCTCGGAAGAACAACAAGCCAGCAGGTTGATTGAGGGCATCGCACCAAAGCCCCCCCCATCATCCGCCCTAGTTCCTCACCGGAATCATCACCCTACACCCCCGCCAGGTGCTGGTACTCCCGCCACTCCGCAAGCCCTGAGCGCCGCCCGCTCGCAGGCCACGCACCAGGTCAAACCCGACTGGCATCCTCCTTGGAAGCTGATGAGAGTCATATCGGGTCACCTGGGCTGGGTCCGAAGTCTTGCCGTCGAGCCTCACAACCAATGGTTTGCCAGTGGCGCTGGCGATCGCACCATTAAGATATGGGACCTAGCTACCGGCAATCTGAGGTTGACCCTGACCGGCCATATATCTACCGTGCGCGGGCTTGCTGTATCGCCTCGGTCCCCCTACCTATTCTCTTGCGGCGAAGACAAGATGGTCAAGTGTTGGGATCTCGAGACGAACAAGGTCATACGCCACTACCACGGCCACCTGAGTGGCGTCTATACGCTGTCGCTGCATCCCACTCTAGACGTACTGGTCACCGGTGGTAGAGATGGTGTGGCCAGGGTATGGGACATGCGGACGCGCAGCAACATACATGTACTTGCCGGCCACAAGTCTACCGTCGCCGACGTTAAATGCCAGGCCGCCGACCCCCAGGTTATCAGTGCTTCTCTCGACTCGACAGTGAGGCTGTGGGATCTTGCGGCCGGGAAGACCATGGGCGTCCTGACCCACCACAAGAAAGGCGTTCGCGCTCTCGCCCTCCACCCTACCGAATTCACCTTCGCCACGGGCAGCACGGGCAGCATCAAACAGTGGAAGTGCCCAGAGGGCGCGTTCATGGGCAATTTTGATGGCCATAACGCCATCATCAACTCGCTCGCCGCCAACCACGACGTCCTTTTCTCGGGCGGAGATAATGGATCCATGAGTTTCTGGGACTGGAAGTCGGGACATAGATTCCAAGCCCTCGACTCGATTGCCCAACCGGGATCCCTGGACGCCGAGGCTGGCATCATGAGCTCCACCTTCGACCGCACGGGTTTGCGCCTCATTGTGGGCGAGGCCGACAAGACTATTAAGATTTGGAAACCAGACGAAAAGGCAACACCGGAAACGCACCCGCTAGAATGGAAACCATATCTGGGAAGACAGAAGCATTAGATGCTGGCGAGAGAAGGCGGGGGGTGGCTATGCCGCTGTCGACATACCCGGATGGATGAGCGCATGGTCGGCTTATAGTGATGATTAGGGCATTCTGTACATTAGCAAGTACTTCGAGGGAATATTACTGCCTGAGCCAATCAGGCCTAGGCCGGTTAGGTTGCTAGAGGGCCGGTCTGAGGTGACATCTCTATCTTCTACAATGGTCCTGTCTTCTAGGCTAGTGAAGCTGAACACGCCGAGCACATTAAAATGCTACGCCTAATGCCTTGATCTCAGGGTCATCTCGAAATGCGAGCCTGACCTCTTCGTCTCCGACCGCAAGCCGTACTTTACTCGGCCTTTCGGCTCGATTGCCTTCCAAAATGACGATTCCAGCACCTGCCAGTTCGGCGGCCGCCATACTTACCCCAGCAATTCTGTCTCTCCTCACATTGGGTATAAAGGCAAGGGGGTTGTTGGTCATGCCACGTTGGCTCCCATCACCTCGGAGCACGCCAGCTCGCCGGCTGCCCGCATCCAGCACCAGTGCTCGCTTCATCTCTTCCATGACATCGCTATAGATGCTATCAGGGAGTCCGCTCCTCTCCGCTCTCGCTAGGAGGGCGGCAAGGACCAGTTTGGCGGCGAAGGGTAAGGCCCGCAGGTGTTGTTGTAACGGACTGGCCGTGGCTTCGTTGATTGCGCGCTTCACGACAGAAATTGTCACTTTGCCTTTCGAGGCTCTACCACCACCACCACCACCACCAGCCTCGCTGATCATGGCTTTCGCGTTTTTACTCGGTGTGAAGGGACGCGTCTCGGCACCACTCATCTCGGCTTCTGCGAGCTCTACAGCCCGGCGACAGATGTCCAGCGCTCGTCGGGCGTCTCCACTGACGGCGGCGACTTTGCGACTGGCGAACTGCACAGCGTCTGGCTCAACGATCTTCCCCGGCACTCCTTCGAGGCGCGACTGTATGATCCTCATGAGCTGTTCATGGTTATAGCCTGGGAAGGTGATCCGCGTCAATCCCAGACGGCTACTGATCTTGTTGCTGAGGGTCCGCTCTGGCAGATCCATGGTATTCGCTACGGCCAGCACGATAAGCCGGGAGTGCCTTAACCCGGGCCAATTGAAGAAGTTGTACATGACACTTTGGTTCCGTGTGACGAGTTGGTCCAGCTCATCCATCAGCACGACGCAAGGAACCCGGCGAGGGCTGGGATTGTTGAACTCCCTCTCGAGTAAGTCCAGGGCCTGGCTTGGGCTCACGCGCTGCCCTCTGAGTGCCTCCCACAGTAATGAATAGGATTGGTGTGGGTCCGTTATCTTCATGCCATTTATCTCCACGAATATAAAATCATCCAGTTCGTCAGATTGGACTGCATCATCTAGGCGGGAGACCACTTCCCGAACCGTGGCTGTCTTTCCAGTGCCTGGTGTACCTGAGATATAGATGCAGGCCCCCGAGCCATCCGTAATGGCAGCTTCGAGATGTGAGTAAACCAGTGAGAATTCGGACTCTCTGCATGGCAAGCTCGTTGGCACCGATGCAACATGCAATTGTGCTCTGGCCATCTGAAAAGGAGACGACTGATGGTGACTAGATGAGAGGGTGCGGGTGGCCAAAGGGGTAAACTCGAGAGCTTTCTTCACCACTACTCTGCCAGGCGTCTTAGCTCTTGTTTTGTATGGCGCCCTGTGAGGGGGGCGAGGGGGCTTGTCTGTATATGTGTGTGTCTGTGTGTGTATACGCGCGTGTGCGTGTGATAAAATAGAGAGAAAGAGAGAGAAAGAGAGAGAAAGAGAGAGAAAGAGAGAGAGAGAGAGAGCGCCGGGGGGGTCCACGTACTTGCGATTGGAAGGGGTGACAATCTTGGAGACCTTTTGCCGTTTTCGTGGAGTGGCGACAGTACGACGTACGTGTTTGTCATTGTTGTTGTTTTTGTCGTTGTCTGAAGTAAAATCATCATCGTCAGAGCCACGGCGATCGGCGGTAGCAGTGTCAGCGGAGGCAGGCGCTGGTCTCCGTGTTGGTTTCGTTTCTCTCTGTACTCGCTCGAGTAGATAAGCCGGGTTATCGGCATGGCCAGAATAGACATCGTCCCAGTTGAATTCATCGGTGTAAGTGGTAGTCCTCAGGTTGCATCCCCGCCGGCATACGAATGTCTTGTTGTAAGCAGGGGACGTCGGCGGGACCTTGCCGGTAGGATACTTCTGGAAGAAATTCTGATAGGACATAACAGTGGCCTTCCCATTGATGGAGGCCAGTGGGTTGACATCAGATGATGGGGTCAAATACAACTCATTCTGCAGCACCAGCATGTCAGCGGCATGGGGTAGGTTGAATTGGACGTAAGGCAAGGGGGACGAGGTAGATGCACAAACCCAAAGAAAATCTTTCCTCTTCCGATCACTGTTTCGGATCTCCTTCTCCGTGGAGAACCAAAGAAAATTGGCGGCTTTGTCGCCATGGTCGTCGTCGCCGTCGTCGTCGTCGTCGACAAATTCGGTGAGAATGGCGACCCAGGCCTCGTTTGAGCCTTCGGCTTTCAGCAGGAGGCATTCGCCGAGATAGCACTCAAAGGTGCCCATACGGGCGCCTATAATGTCACGGCGTCGCTCTCTTGTTCGCTTCCTCGATGTCCCGGAGGAAGTGGCCGAGAGTGGAGGATATATCCATTCCCAGGGGTGGTCGTCACTGCCCAGCTCATCGTCCGAGTCCTCCCTGGTGACGCCGGGCAGACGGGTAGAAGCGTGTATGCGTCGGCCCATGTTGAGGTGCAACGGGCGATACAGTTGCAAGGCAGGCAGAGGTTGGGATGGGTGAAGGCGTGTAGGTTTCTACAAGCAGGCTGGCCATACACGCACCAGCACCAGTCAGCCACTACGAAGTACCAGTAGGTAGCTGGGTAGTACATGGATGCCCAGGTGGGTGCCAGGTGTGATGATGTGCGTGTGGGTCTCGTATGGGGAAGTATGAAGGTACTAGCGACAAATGTCTTGTCGCGAGAACACGTGACTTGGTCATACAGCTCTTAATGTTTACCAACATACATACATACCTACCTACCTAGGTACCTACTTAAGTAGGTGTGTAGGTTACATACCTAGGTATGTATATACTATGTAGGTAACAACGTAATAACGTAACAACATATGCACTTATACATACCTAAGTAAATACTACATTAGATGGCCCGGGGTCGGGATGGGGGGTGCAACAATTTGAAGAGACGAAAGACAGAAGGAAAGCCCGAACAATTGGGAGGAGGGATGCGTACCTAGGTAGTAACATACCTAGGTACCGGCCGAGGTAGGTACCTAGAGGTGTATCCATGGATATGTAGAAACTTCAATATTGCCTCTATGCAACGCCCTGGGGCAATCGATCCCCCCGAGCGACAGAGACCAATATTTGATCTAGCATCCATTCAATGCCATATCCTCCTCACCAGTCACCACTCACCACTCACCAGTCACCAGTCACCACTCACCACTCACCACTCACCACTTACCGTTCCTGAATACCTAGGTACTAAAACATACTCTGCCTTAGCTACCATTCCGACAACCCACCTCCCATTCCCATCATACCATCATCATCGTCCGCGTCACATACGCCATGGCCGAGTTGATTGACTTGTGAGCTTATCACCTCCTATTTCGTCTTATTCCCAGCGCATCCAGCTAATGTCACCCAGCGGCGACACCGCCCTCACGACCAAGCCGGCCCATGTGACGACCCTACCGCATCGCCAGTATGTCGACCCTGCCGATTGTCTCTTGGCGCCCTCTCACCACGACGAGGAAGCCCTGAAAGCGCACCCCGTTATGACCAGCAACCACCATCTGCCCGAGATTATACCACCTACTTTGGCCCATGCCGACCAAGAGATGCTCAAGTCCGAGCTGCCCGCTCAGATCGGTGTAGAGACATCTACAGAACCACACATCGTCTCTACTCCACGCCCATTCCTCAACCCTGCCGCCCCCTTTTCCGCCATCCTCCAGGGTCCGCCCCGGATTGCAAAGGCTTCTGGCCTCGGCAAACACCAGGCCCACCCCTTCATCTCACACCATGGGCATGTTGTTGTACGCACTGTTCTCTACTCGTCTCAGGGAACCACTGACTAATCCTGCCGGAGTAGGCCTACTTCATCGTCTCACACGGTATAGAGGAAGCGTCTGGTGTCGTCGATTCCGTCTACAAAGAACTCGCGGGCGCTAGTCGCAATTGTACAATCGATCTCGTAAAAGTCCAAGGCTGCACGTACATTCGCATCAAGGCACCCTCGCAACAGAACGCGTCCGAGCTCATCCAGACTGCACGGGCCGTAGCAGAAGGCCTCACCACCGACCAACCAAACCGAAGCAGCAGCATTTTTATCGAGACTCTGCCGGGTACAGCGGGGGATGCAACGATAAAGTTGCACGTTGATGAAGCCGGCGCTCGCCCACATCTTGTTCACAACCGAGATCCGCAAGATAACGACGAGTCTGATGCCCAAGAGGAGGTCAACGACGACACCGCCATGCTCACTGAGACGCTTCGCAATGCACTGGTGAGATCAGGTCGCCTCAACACTGCTCTCTTGTTGCGAGTCCATCTTGGTTTGTTCACCCTCCGGACGTTCCCACAAAATCGTCTGAGCTACGCCTATGGACAATTCAAAAGGCTCGTCCAAAACCCCAGAGCCCAAGGAAGATTCGGAACCCAGTGAGTCACAATGGCGCCCCACAAGATATTTAAAAAAAAAAAAAAAATAAATAAAAAACACTAATGTGTACACTCAATGATAGGATGGACGAGGATATTCTGCTGAGAGGCCTCACGGAATGTCTTCAACGAGGCGACGGTCCTTTGGTTCCTCTGGGTAGTCAGACCGCATCCACTGCTAATGTCGAGCCCCATTATCGTTTCGAAGCTTATACAGATAACGCTAGATTCGAGGCCAAAATTGGGCAGCAGGGCTCGAGGAGCCGTTTTACTGCTGATGGTACAAGTCGTGGTGGCAGTATCAATGAGACCGCCCATGGTCTGCTGCGCACAAGGACCTTCAAGCAGGACAAGAGACTCGCCGAGCTTGATATTACCAACTTGAGCCTTAGCAGGTAATGATGCCTCGAACCCCGACACTCCCTGATGGATTGGATATTCTGATCGCTGACGACGACAGGGAGCTGGACTGGAAAGTCGAAGCGATGACGGAGGATATCAAAGATCAAACACATTCAGCGGTACTGCAATATTTCGACTCGGCCACCGTCACAATGCCGACTGCGGACCAGAGCTCAAGCACCTACCCGCGCGTGCTTCTGAGTCCGTCTCATGCAGTGGCGAAGGCGATCAAGAATGTGGCTGTCAACAAAGTATATCAGTACGGCTGGGGGGTAACAGCCTATGTTGTGGAGCTCGCCATCAATCAACGATGGGAGACGATCGAGGGCATGTCAAAGGGGGATACCCCAAAGACGGATTTCGGTATCAGCATCTACGGCGGATCATGGGACGAGGACTCTCACGTATACGACGACGACGATACGGCCGGGAACATCTGGGGAAGCCAACTGGAGGTTCTGTTTAACAATTCGGATAGTGGTGGAGACGTCACAAGCTTGGAGAGGGTCGAGAAGTTCGTTCAGATGGTCAGAAACGTTCGAGACGCGCTAGAGGATATGCGCGACGGTGGCAAATGATAGGAAGTCCAAGAGTGGGAGGTCTATCCGGCGCTCCATGGCAGGCTGAGGGGGTTCGGCGGAGCTTTGCGGCGATTTGCATCCGCTCATGACGGCGATGCCGGGTTCTGCGAACCAGAAGCCATCTTCTGTCGCAGTGCTGAAGCAGATTGCTGTCAGTCTCCTCTGTAGTGATAGTCACTGGGATCAATCCATAAATACCTTCTTCGACGACGCGGACGTTGCTCGTCTTGGCCTGCACTATAGCCTCCAGCTCCTTGATGTTTCCCCCAACCTCGGCAACTTTGGCCTCGTAGAAATGTGCCGCAGATTGGAGCTTCTGGGGGAGCGTCAGCGGATTGAAAATTGATATGGTCACCGTGGGTGCGCTAGGCGTACCTTCTCAATGTAAAAACCGGTGCCGACATCGACGAGGACGTGGGATCCGCTCGAAAGGGCACCGCGTACGTAGAGCGAGTTGGTCAGGGGTACGAGAATCTGCTTGTCTTCTGCGCATCTGTATTAGCTAGGTGGAGGCCATGGCGACGGATCAATAGCTGCGGACTACTCACGCTGAAGGGCGGGAGATTCGCGGCCCTGAACACAGCGAAAACACTCTCTAAACTTGGATAGGGCCGCATGAAGCTGGGTGAAGGAAGAAGTCAAGTGTTCGAGTTCCTCGTCCAGTTGCTTTTTGACCTGGCTCAGCTGCTGAGCACTCAGGCTGTCAAGGTTTACTAGGCAGGGAAAAACGAAGGTTAGGTGCGAACAACTAGGGTGAGGGTGATGAACATACTTGTCTCTTTGTTGCCAGTTGCCATGATGTATACCTAAGTATCAAAGGATTGTGAGATATTGTTGGCAGTTTGGTAATTGTGTGGCACCAGGCATATATGTACCTTAGGGCGCGGGGGGGTGTTTAAAAAGAATGGCCATAAGGGCGTTTGCTAACTAATATGCTTAAATAAAGGTTTTATAAATAAAAAAAGCATAAATACCCTAAATCTCTAATAGCCATGCTTTATTATATAATAAAAATAAAAAATAAATCTTATTATTTTAAAAAGAATTTATAATTTAAAAAATAAATTAGGGCTTTTAAAATGTTTTTTTTGATTTATTATTTTTATATATTTATTTATAAAATATATATTTATATAACATTAATAATTTAATATTTAATATATAAATTAAAAAAAGCGATATATTAATCGAAAAAAAAAAAAAGTAAAGCTTAAAAATAAATATTATAACGTGATAATAAAATTAAACGTAAATATTAATTATTAATTAATTAAATAATTTAAAAAAAGGTAATTATTATTTTAATTAAGTTTTAAATATAGCTTTAAATACGAGGGTGGCTTATATAAGCCATTTATTTAACTTTTTTATTTATTTTTATTTTTTATAATTTATAAATATTATAATATAAAGCTTATTTTTTTAAAGAAAAATTATTATTAATATAATTAACGTTAAAATAAAAAAAAATTTTATTTTTTTTTATTTTATTACGCGTTTAAAAAATTTAATTAATTTTAATTTTTTATTATAAAATTTTCGAAGTTTTATAATAACGTTTTTAAAATTATTAGCTTTATATTAAATTAAATCCGGATTATAATTTAATTAATTTATTTAATATTATAATTTATAATAATATAATTAAAAAAATAAAACTTAATGAATAATAAAAAATTTTATATTTAAGTTTAATCTTTTTATTTTTAAGTTTTTATAATTTTAATTAAATAAAAAGTTATTATAATATAATTAAAAACGATTAATATAAAATTAATAAAGGCTATATTATTTATTTAATATTTTTTAACGAAAATTATTAAGATTACTTTTTTTAAAATTCTTAAAATGTTATTAAATTATTTAAAAATTAAACTTATTAAATAATCGATTAATTTATTAAATTTAATATTATTTAATAATTAAAATATAATTTCCGATATTAAAATTAAGCTTTTAACGATGGTTATTCTTTTATTTAATTATTTTTTATTAAATTTATTTAATTTATTTTATTTATTATATAAACGTCTATATAATATAAATAATAGCTTATATTATTTTATATAAAAATGGCTTTTAAAAAAATAGTTTTAAAATTAATAATTTAACGCTTTTAATTAAAATAAACGGGTATATAAAAACCTATTTTTATTTTATAAAAAAATAACCTTATAAATTTATAAAATAATAATATTTAAACGTAATTTATCGTTAAAATAACGAGAAATTAATTATTTTAGTAATAATTTATAAATAATTATAATTTTTAATTTAAATATTTATTTATAAATTTTTTTAATTTAAAGGTTTTATATTAATTTATTAAATTTAATTATTAAACTATTTTTATAACGTAAAAAAGCTTATTAATAAAAGTTATAATAAATTAAGGTTTTTAATTATTTATAATATTTTTAAATAATTTAAACACGCGAAAAAGCTTTTTATAATATATTTTTACCGCGTTTATTACGATTATTATTTAATAATAAAAAATAATTTAAGCCCGTTTTTTTTAATTTATTATTAATAATTAATATATTATTAAATTTATATTTATCTTTAAATATAAATTTAAAATTTATAATAAAATATTATTATATTCGATTAAAATTAAATAAAAAATAAAGTGATTTTAGCGTTTTATTTTATAAAATTTTAATTAAGTAATATTAATATTTTATAATATATTAATCGATTTTTTATAATAAATATAATTATTAATATTAAATAATTAATATTTTTTATATTAATTTAATATAAAAATTATTTTTTAAAAAAAATAATTAACCGCTTTTAAATAAAATAAAGTTATAAATAAATTATTAGCGTTTATTTAAATTAACAAAAGCTTTTTTTAATAAAATTTAAAAGTAAGGTTAAATTAATTTTAAAAAAGCATTTTATTAATAAAAATAATATTAAATATTTTCGATAGCGCCTTTTTTTT